>JAECWN010000294.1:0-357646 GCA_018150725.1 Drosophila quadrilineata
AAAAGTTCTAATGCAGATTCAACCTATGTTCGATACCATAAACAGATATGCAAAAATTTTAAAAATTGGGAGATTTTTAGCAAAGTTATTGCTCTTCAAAGTTGACAAAATCGTCAATGTTCTACGAAAAAACGATTTCACTGCAATTTCTTTCTCTTTGACCCATAGTTTCTATATGGAAAGTATTTTTAATGCTAGTTGAAAAAAGGATTAAAACGTTTTATAGAAATTTAAAAATTGGGATAATTGGCTGATTTTTGGAAAAGTTATGACTTCTTAGAGTTGATAAAGGAATCCAAAAATGGCCAAAAATAGTCAAAAATTAAAAATTTGCAAAGGTACAAAATTTTAATGCAGATTCAAACTATGTTCGATACCATAAACAGAAATGCAAAAATTTGAAAAATTGTGTGATTTTTAGCAAAGTTATTGCTCTTCTAAGTTTACAAAATCGTCAATGTTCTACTAAAAAACGATTTCACTGCAATTTCTTTCTCTTTCACACATAGTTTCTATATGTAAAGAATTTTAAATGCTATTTGAAAAATTATTAAAGCGTTTTTCGGAAATGTAAAAATTTTGAAAATTGGCTGATTTTTGGAAAAGTTATGACTTCTTAAAGTTGATAAAGGAATCTAAATATGGCCAAAAATAGTCAAAAATTAAAATGTTTCAAATGTAAAAAACTTTTATGCATTTTCAAACTATGTTCGATACCATAACAAAATTGCTAAAATTTCAAAAATTGGGTGATTTTTGGTAAAATTATTGTTCTTCAAAGTTGACAAAATCGTCAATTTTCTATTAAAAACGATTTCACAGCAAATTCTTTCTCCTTAAACCACAGTTTCTACATGTAAAGAATTTTAAATGCTATTTGAAAAAGGATGAAAACGTTTTTCAAAAATGAAAAACTTTTGAAAATCGACTGATTTTTGGAAAAGTTATGACTTCTAAAAGTTGATAAAGGAAAACAAAAATTGCCAAAAATAGTCAAAAATTAAATATTTGCAAAAGTAAAAAATTTTAATGCAGATTCAAACTATGTTCGATACCATAAACAGATATGCAAAAATTTAAAAAATTGGGTGATTTCTGGCAAAATTATTGCTGTTCAAAATTGACAAAATCGTCAATTTTCTACTAAAAAACGATATCACTGCAATTTCTTTCTCTTTCACACATAGTTTCTATATGTAAAGAATTTTAAATGCTATTTGAAAAAAAATTTTAAAGCGTTTTTCAGAAATGTAAAAATTTTGAAAATTGGATGATTTTTGGAAATGTTATGACTTCTTAAAGTTGATAAAGGAATCCAAAAATGGCCAAAAATAGTCAATTATTAAAAAGTTGCAAAAGTAAAAAATTCTAATGCAGACTCAAACTATGTTCGATACCATAAACAGATATGCAAAAATTTTAAAAATTGGGTGATTTTTAGCAAAGTTATTGCTCTTCAAAATTGACAAAATCGTCAATTTTCTACTAAAAAACGATTTCACTGCAGTTTCTTTCTCTTTGAACCATAGTTTCTATATGGAAAGTATTTTTAATGTTAGTTGAAAAAAAGATTAAAGCGTTTTTCAGAAATTTAAAAATTGGGAAAATGGGCTGATTTTTGGAAAAGTTATGACTTCTTAGAGTTGATAAAGGAATCCAAAAATGGCCAAAAATAGTCAAAAATTAAAAATTTGCAAAAGTAAAAAATTTTAATGCAGATTCAAACTATGTTCGATACCATAAACAGATATGCAAAAATTTTAAAAATTGGGTGATTTTTAGCAAAGTTATTGCTCTTCAAAGTTGACAAAATCGTCAATTTTCTACTAAAAAACGATTTCACTGCAATTTCTTTCTCTTTGAACCACAGTTTCTATATGTAAAGAATTTCAAATGCTATTTGTAAAAAGGGTTAAAGCGTTTTTCAGAAATGTAATAATTTTGAAAATTGGCTGATTTTTGGAAAAGTTATGACTTCTTAAAGTTGATAAAGGAATCCAAATATGGCCAAAAATAGTCAAAAATTGAAAAGTTTCAAAAGTAAAAAATTTTAATGCAAATTCAAACTATGTTCGATACCATAAACAGAAATGTACAAATTTTAAAAATTGGGAGATTTTTAGCAAAGTTATTGCTCTTCAAAGTTGACAAAATCGTCAATTTTCTATTAAAAAACGATTCCACTGCAATTTCTTTCTCTTTGAACCACAGTTTCTATATGTAAAGAATTTCAAATGCTATTTGTAAAAAGGGTTAAAGCGTTTTTCAGAAATGTAAAAATTTTGAAAATTGGCTGATTTTTGGAAAAGTTATGACTTCTTAAAGTTGATAAAGGAATCCAAAAATGGCCAAAAATAGTCAAAAATTAAAATGTTTCAAATGTAAAAAACTTTTATGCATTTTCAAACTATGTTCGATACCATAAACAGACTTGCAAAAATTTCCAAAATTGGGTGATTTTTAGCCAAGTTATTGCTCTTCAAAGTTGACAAAACCGTCAATTTTCTACTAAAAAACGATTTCCCTGCAATTTCTTTCTCTTTCAACTATAGTTTCTACATGCAAAGAATTTTAACTGCTAGTTGAAAAAAGGATGAAAACGTTTTTCAAAAACATAAAACTTTTGAAAATCAGCTCATTTTTGGAAAAGTTATGACTTCTTAAAGTTGATAAACGAATACAAAAATGGCAAAAAATAGTCAAAAATGGAAAAGTTTCAAAAGTAAAAAATTTTAATGCAAATTCAAACTATGTTCGATACCATAAACAGAAATGTACAAATTTTAAAAATTGGGAGATTTTTAGCAAAGTTATTGCTCTTCAAAGTTGACAAAATCGTCAATTTTCTATTAAAAAACGATTTCATTGCAATTTCTTTCTCTTTGAACCACAGTTTCTATATGTAAAGAATTTTAAATGCTAGTTGAAAAAAGGATGAAAACGTTTTTCAAATATGTAAAAATTTTGAAAATCGGCTGATTTTTGGAAAAGTTATGACTTCTTAAAGTTGATAAAGGAATACAAAAATGGCCAAAAATAGTCAAATAATAATATGTTTAAAAAAAAAAAAATTTTAATGCAGATTCAAACTATGTTCGATACCATAAACAGAATTGCAAAAATTTTAAAAATTGGGTGATTTTTAGCAAAGTTATTGCTCTTCAAAGTTGACAAAATCGTCAATTTTCTACTAAAAAACGATTTCCCTGCAATTTCTTTCTCTTTGAACCATAGTTTCTATATGTAAAGAATTTTAAATGCTTTTTGAAAAAAGGATTAAAGCGTTTTTCAGAAATGTATCAATTTTTAAATTGCCTGAATTTTGAAAAAGTTATGACTTCTTAAAGTTGATAAAGGAATACAAAAATGGCAAAAAATAGTCAAAAATTGAAAAGTTTCAAAAGTAAAAAATTTTAATGCAATTTAAACTATGTTCGATACCATAAACAGAAATGTACAAGTTTTAAAAATTGGGAGATTTTTAGCAAAGTTATTGCTCTTCAAAGTTGACAAAATCATCAATTTTCTACTAAAAAACGATTTTACTGCAATTTCTTTCTCTTTCACACATAGTTTCTATATGTAAAGAATTTTAATTGTTAGTTGAAAAAAGGATTAAAGAGTTTTTCAGAAATGTAAAAATTTTGAAAATCGGCTGATTTTTGGAAAAGTTATGACTTCTTAAAGTTGATAAGGGAATCCAAAAATGGCCAAAAATAGTCAAAATTTAAAAATTTGCAAAACTACAAAATTTTAATGCAGATTCAAACTATGTTCGATACCATAAACAGAAATGCAAAAATTTGAAAAATTGTGTGATTTTTAGCAAAGTAATTGCTCTTCAAAGTTTACAAAATCGTCAATGTTCTACTAAAAAAAGATTTCACTGCAATTTCTTTCTCTTTCACATATAGTTTCTATATGTAAAGAATTTTAAATGCTAGTTGAAAAAAGGATTAAAGCGTTTTTCACAAATTTAAAAATTGGGAAAATCGGCTGATTTTTGGAAAAGTTATGACTTCTTAAAGTTGATAAAGGAATCCAAATATGGCCAAAAATAGTCAAAATCTGAAAAGTTTCAAAAGTAAAAAATTTTAATGCAGATTCAAACTATGTTCGATACCATAAACAGAAATGTACAAATTTAAAAAATTGGGAGATTTTTAGCAAAGTTATTGTTTGCGTCAGATGGCAACGCCGAGCAGCTGATCCGGCTGCTCCACACGATACTCCTTATCGATAGTATCGATACCCGACGATCGGCTATCGTGGAGTTGACCATTCGCTAATTAAGCTTATAAGAAAAAAGAAATCTCGCAAGTCACCCCCGGCTAGCTATTGTTTTCAACATATAAAAGCAAAGGCTTGCACATACTCTTGTGCCCCACAAAGAAAGTGTCAAAATAAAGTGACAAAATATTAAAACAAGTGCAACCCAGCGTATTGTTTTACCAACTCCACTACCCCCTCACTCCGCAGCTCATCAACGTATGTACATACGTACATACAACAGCAGCGGACATATAACAGCAGCTGACCACTCAACTCAACAGCGACGAGCAGCGGATTCTTCGCCACTCATTACCACAGGGATCACACACCCTAGGACACCAGGATTCCATTCCCGCCCACTACAACATTTGGTCCTTCGAGCCGGATCGAATATCCTTTCGATAGAATATCCTTTCGGGACGAATATCCTTTCGTCTTTACCGGCTCGCACCGCGGGAATCTCAAAGCTTATATCCAGATAAGTACAAGTGTGATTTCTTCTAAAAGTTCAACTGTCTCGCGTTTGTTTTTAAATCCATAAAAAAAAAACGAAACGCAAAGTTGAACGTCCTCGGCAAGAAGTTACAGCTGAGCCGAGTTACAGCTAAACATACATACTTATATACAAGCATACGTCTCAATACGTGTGTGTGTGGTTTTGTATGTGTAGTTGCTGACCGGCCGTCCGTTATCAGCTTGTCTTCTTTGCGCTGTTCACTCACATTCACGCACCAACGTCCAACTTTAAAGATAAGCAAGCATTTGTTTGTGTTTTTTTGCTTATCCAACTGTGTTACTCTACACCTGTGGATATCTAATTAGATCCACCTGGGCACTGTGAATCGGTAATACACTGTTTTTTCGGTGTGCTAGCACCAGATGCCCATCGGTGACAAATCATCACACCGACGAACTTCATCTGTTGCAGCACCACACAGTGTCAGGCGATTCTCCATATCGCCCATTCCAGCAGGCCTCAATTTGCCTGTCCCAAGCCCGTCGTCTTCTCGTCTTAACGACAAGACCCATCCCGCTGCTGCACCCTTAAGTCACTCCACATCTGTCATGGCCCTTTCCGACTTCAATTCCATCGCAAGAAAACTTATTAAGTTTAATGATCGACTCAACAGACCCTCGAGAGGAACTTCTACTCTCTACACCCTCCAAGTCCGCCGTGACCACATTAAATCCTTGTGGCACAAAGTTGAGTCTGAGTACGAGCGTTGCTCTCGGGTTCTCAATCCTAAGGAACTGAGCGATGATGTTTTGGCCATGGAGTCGACCTACGACCACTGCTACAGCATCTATGAGCAGTGTGTTGCCATGCTAAGCCAGCAGATTGACGATGCATCTACTCTGCTCCGTCCTGCAGCTCCTCCCTCTCCTACAGTTGCCATTTCCACTGGCTGTCGACTACCCCCTGCGACATTGAGGTGTTCCACGGGGATTACTCCAAATGGCCCACGTTCCGAGACCTTTTTACGGCGATCTACATCAACAACCCTCAGTTGACTGCCGTAGAACAGCTGTTCCATTTGAACGCCAAAACAAGTGGCGAGGCCAAGGCAATTGTAGCACGATCTCCGCTGACTAACGACGGCTTCTGTTCAGCGTGGGCCGCTCTCTCTGAAAGGTTTGAAAATAAGCGGCTATTGGTTAATAGTCAGCTTAAAACCCTTTTCAACCTATCTCCAGTTACCTCAGAGACTGCAGATGCACTCAAAGGACTACAGAGCACAATCCACGGTTGTCTGACAGCGTTAGAACACTCTAACGTCTCCACAGACAACTGGGATTGTCTCCTTATATTTCTTTGCTCCTCCAAGCTTCCTAAGGCGACCCTTGCCCTTTGGGAGCACAGCTTATTGAGGAAATATGACATCCCCACCTGGCAAGAGATGGACAGATTCCTCGGAGAACGATATCTCACTCTTGAAGCCATCGAGGATGTCATATCGCCCGTCTCGAACCGTCAGCCCCTAGGAGCCAGCCATTCCAAGGCCACTCCAAGAAGCTCAGGACCGGATCGGATTCACTCCTACAGATCCATCATCAGGTTAGCGGCTCCAAAATGTGATCTCTGCTCCAAAGAGAATCACCCCGTGCGTGTCTGCACCAAGTTCCTGCAGATGTCGGTCCAACAGAGGTCGACATACATAGCTCGAAGTGGGTTATGTAGTAATTGTTTCGCCCGCAGTCACCAAGTCCGTGACTGTCCCAGTCAGCATAGCTGCTATGTCTGTGCACGGCGACACAATACCCTTCTGCATCGCGACGTCTCAGATCCGAGTCGCGACGCCCCGTCCACGTCAACCGCTCTCGCTGTCTCAAGCGCTCCGGATCATCCTCTGTCCAACATACAGTCCACTAGTTCCAACACCGAGCAAAGCTGTTTTGCCACCAATACGCGAGGAGTCCTCTTGGGCACTGCCATTGTCCACATATGTCACGCAGGTGTGACATACCCCGCTCGCGCGTTGCTCGACTCTGGATCCGAAGCGACTTTTATTTCCGAGCGACTCAGCAACTCAATCCAGTTGCCTTTCCAGCCAGTTCTGGCTCAAGTGTCCGGCTTGAGTCAGAGGACTGAGGCCCAATCACACAAAGTGTGTGGCTTCCAGATTGGGTCCCCTCTTAAGCCCAATGTGCGCATTGATGCAACAGCCTATGTGCTCCCACACCTCGCTAGAGACCTTCCGTCAACGAGGATACCCCACGGCGTTTTCCATAATCTCCCACACCTCAAGTGGGCAGACCCATCCTTCTGCCGAAGCTCAGAGATTGATCTCCTGATAGGATCGGATATCCTTCCGTCTATTCTATTGGGAGGATTTAAACCAAATCTCTGCGGAACTCTGCTCGGACAAGAGACTATTTTCGGCTGGGTTCTCACGGGTCCGATCCCCGTTCCAAGGCAAAGTCGATCGCATCGCTCTCTGCTCGCATCACTCTTGTCAACGCGAGTCCTCGACAGCAACGGCCCACCGAGAGGAGAGCCAATCTTAATCACTGCTCTCCAAAGTCCGGAGATGCTCTCGCATCTGAGCAATTCCTGCCTCCAGCGATTCCACGAGTGCCTCAGACAACCTCTACGACCAAAAGGAATCGGCGCTGTCGTCGCCAGGAAGGCGATCCCAAGGGCACCCCCTCTACGACCCTCGTACAGCTGCCTTTGGAAGATGGCCTACAAGACCCTCTGTCCTATCAGCCATCCCCGACCACTATTCAGAATATCTCATCTCGATGTCCTCCATTTCAGAATATGGCGCCTGAGGACCAGCCCAACAACTTTCGGTGCCGAGCCTGTAAGGGATTCCACGCTCTCCGTCAATGTCAGCGATTCCTCCAGCTGACTGCGGAGAAGAGGCTTCGGGTTGTACTCGCCAATCGGTACTGCCCGAATTGTCTTGCCCATCAGCATTCAGGGACATCATGCCGGACTCGCCAGGGATGTCGCAAGTGTGGAGGAGATCACCACTCATTATTGCACTTTGAGTCGGTAGAGTCCCAGCTGCGGCCTCCTAAGTCTCGGAACCCGCCCCGATGCCGATCGCACTGCCAGCGGAAGACTGCTGCGAAGCTTACCGCTTCCCCTGTACCCCAAAGCAGCAGGAGTAAGACGACGGCAACTACACCCAACACCGGTCGCCCCCAATCCAGGAGGGTCATTCTTTGCAACAACGTTGCAAGGGGGCCGGGATGTTTGCGTCAGATGGCAACGCCGAGCAGCTGATCCGGCTGCTCCACACGATACTCCTCATCGATAGTATCGATACCCGACGATCGGCTATCGTGGAGTTGACCATTCGCTAATTAAGCTTATAAGAAAAAAGAAATCTCGCAAGTCACCCCCGGCTAGCTATTGTTTTCAACATATAAAAGCAAAGGCTTGCACATACTCTTGTGCCCCACAAAGAAAGTGTCAAAATAAAGTGACAAAATATTAAAACAAGTGCAACCCAGCGTATTGTTTTACCAACTCCACTACCCCCTCACTCCGCAGCTCATCAACGTATGTACATACGTACATACAACAGCAGCGGACATATAACAGCAGCTGACCACTCAACTCAACAGCGACGAGCAGCGGATTCTTCGCCACTCATTACCACAGGGATCACACACCCTAGGACACCAGGATTCCATTCCCGCCCACTACAACAGTTATTGCTCTTCAAAGTTTACAAAATCGTCAATGTTCTACCAAAAAGCGATTTCACTGCAATTTCTTTCTCTTTCACATATAGTTTCTATATGTAAAGAATTTTAAATGCTATTTGAAAAAATGATTAAAGCGTTTTTCAGAAATGTAAAATTTCTGAAAATTGGCTGATTTTTGGAAAAGTAATGACTTCTTAAAGTTGATAAAGGAATCCAAATATGGCCAAAAATAGTCAAAAATTAAAAAGTTTCAAAAGTAAAAAATTTTAATTCAGATTCAAACTATGTTCGATACCATAAACAGAAATGTACAAATTTTAAAAATTGGGAGATTTTTAGCAAAGTTATTGCTCTTTAAAGTTGACAAAATCATCAATTTTCTACTAAAAAACGATTTCACTGCAATTTCTTTCTCTTTCACACATAGTTTCTATATGTAAAGAATTTTAATTGTTAGTTGAAAAAAGGATTAAAGAGTTTTTCAGAAATGTAAAAATTTTTAAAATCGGCTGATTTTTGGAAAAGTTATGACTTCTTAAAGTTGATAAAGGAATCCAAAAATGGCCAAAAATAGTCAAAAATTAAAAATTTGCAAAGGTACAAAATTTTAATGCAGATTCAAACTATGTTCGATACCATAAACAGAAATGCAAAAATTTGAAAAATTGTGTGATTTTTAGCAAAGTTATTGCTCTTCAAAGTTTACAAAATCGTCAATGTTCTACTAAAAAACGATTTCACTGCAATTTCTTTCTCTTTGAACCACAGTTTCTATATGTAAAGAATTTTAAATGCTATTTGAAAAAAGGGATTAAAGCGTTTTTCAGAAATGTAAAAATTTTGAAAATTGGCTGATTTTTGGAAAAGTTATGACTTCTTAAAGTTGATAAAGGAATCCAAAAATGGCCAAAAATAGTCAAAAATTAAAAAGTTTCAAAAGTAAAAAATTTTAATGCAGATTCAAACTATGTTCGATACCATAAACAGAATTGCAAAAATTTTAAAAATTGGGTGATTTTTAGCAAAGTTATTGCTCTTCAAAGTTGACAAAATCGTCAATTTTCTACTAAAAAACGATTTCACTGCAATTTCTTTCTCTTTCACACTATAGTTTCTACATGTAAAAGAATTTTAAATGCTAGTTGAAAAAAGGATGAAAACGTTTTTCAAAAATATAAAAATTTTGAAAATTGGCTGATTTTTGGAAAAGTTATGACTTCTTAAAGTTGATAAAGGAATCCAAAAATGGCCAAAAATAGTCAAAAATTGAAAAGTTTCAAAAGTAAAAAATTTTAATGCAAATTCAAACTATGTTCGATACCATAAACAGAAATGTACAAATTTTAAAAATTGGGAGATTTTTAGCAAAGTTATTGCTCTTCAAAGTTGACAAAATCGTCAATTTTCTACTAAAAAACGATTTCACTGCAGTTTCTTTCTCTTTGAACCATAGTTTCTATATGGAAAGTATTTTTAATGCTAGTTGTAAAAAGGATTAAAGCGTTTTTCAGAAATTTAAAAATTGGGAAAATGGGCTGATTTTTGGAAAAGTTATGACTTCTTAAAGTTGATAAAGGAATCCAAAAATGGCCAAAAATAGTCAAAAATTAAAAATTTGCAAAAGTAAAAAATTTTAATGCAGATTCAAACTATGTTCGATACCATAAACAGATATGCAAAAATTTTAAAAATTGGGTGATTTTTAGCAAAGTTATTGCTCTTCAAAGTTGACAAAATCGTCAATTTTCTACTAAAAAACGATTCCACTGCAATTTCTTTCTCTTTGAACCACAGTTTCTATATGTAAAGAATTTCAAATGCTATTTGTAAAAAGGGTTAAAGCGTTTTTCAGAAATGTAAAAATTTTGAAAATTGGCTGATTTTTGGAAAAGTTATGACTTCTTAAAGTTGATAAAGGAATCCAAATATGGCCAAAAATAGTCAAAAATTGAAAAGTTTCAAAAGTAAAAATTTTAATGCAAATTCAAACTATGTTCGATACCATAAACAGAAATGTACAAATTTTAAAAATTGGGAGATTTTTAGCAAAGTTATTGCTCTTCAAAGTTGACAAAATCGTCAATTTTCTATTAAAAAACGATTTCACTGCAATTTCTTTCTCTTTGAACCATAGTTTCTATATGTAAAGAATTTTAAATGCTAGTTGAAAAAAGGATTAAAGCGTTTTTCACAAATTTAAAAATTGGGAAAATCGGCTGATTTTTGGAAAAGTTATGACTTCTTAAAGTTGATAAAGGAATCCAAATATGGCCAAAAATAGTCAAAAATTAAAAAGTTGAAAAAGTAAAAAATTTTAATGCAGATTTAAACTATGTTCGATACCATAAACAGAAATGTACAAATTTTAAAAATTGGGAGATTTTTAGCAAAGTTATTGCTCTTCAAAGTTGACAAAATCATCAATTTTCTACTAAAAAACGATTTCACTGCAATTTCTTTCTCTTTCACACATAGTTTCTATATGTAAAGAATTTTAATTGTTAGTTGAAAAAAGGATTAAAGAGTTTTTCAGAAATGTAAAAATTTTTAAAATCGGCTGATTTTTGGAAAAGTTATGACTTCTTAAAGTTGATAAAGGAATCCAGAAATGGCCAAAAATAGTCAAAATTAAAAATTTGCAAAGGTACAAAATTTTAATGCAGATTCAAACTATGTTCGATACCATAAACAGAAATGCAAAAATTTGAAAAATTGTGTGATTTTTAGCAAAGTTATTGCTCTTCAAAGTTTACAAAATCGTCAATGTTCTACTAAAAAACGATTTCATTGCAATTTCTTTCTCTTTGAACCACAGTTTCTATATGTAAAGAATTTTAAATGCTATTTGTAAAAAGGGTTAAAGCGTTTTTCAGAAATGTAAAAATTTTGAAAATTGGCTGATTTTTGGAATAGTTATGACTTCTTAAAGTTGATAAAGGAATCCAAAAATGGCCAAAAATAGTCAAAAATTAAAATGTTTCAAATGTAAAAAACTTTTATGCATTTTCAAACTATGTTCGATACCATAAACAGACTTGCAAAAATTTCCAAAATTGGGTGATTTTTAGCCAAGTTATTGCTCTTCAAAGTTGACAAAACCGTCAATTTTCTACTAAAAAACGATTTCCCTGCAATTTCTTTCTCTTTCAACTATAGTTTCTACATGCAAAGAATTTTAACTGCTAGTTGAAAAAAGGATGAAAACGTTTTTCAAAAACATAAAAATTTTGAAAATCAGCTCATTTTTGGAAAAGTTATGACTTCTTAAAGTTGATAAAGGAATACAAAAATGGCAAAAAATAGTCAAAAATGGAAAAGTTTCAAAAGTAAAAAATTTTAATGCAAATTCAAACTATGTTCGATACCATAAACAGAAATGTACAAATTTTAAAAATTGGGAGATTTTTAGCAAAGTTATTGCTCTTCAAAGTTGACAAAATCGTCAATTTTCTATTAAAAAACGATTTCACTGCAATTTCTTTCTCTTTGAACCATAGTTTCTATGACTTCTTAAAGTTGATAAAGGAATCCAAAAATTGCGAAAAATAGTCAAAAATTAAAAAGTTTCAAAAGTAAAAAACTTTTATGCATTTTCAAACTATGTTCGATACCATAAACAGAATTGCAAAAATTTCAAAAATTGGGTGATTCTTGGCAAGATTATTGTTCTTCAAAGTTGACAAAATCGTCAATTTTCTACTAAAAAACGATTTCACTGCAATTTCTTTCTCTTTCAACCATAGTTTCTATATGTAAAGAATTTTAAATGCTAGTTGAAAAAAGGATGAAAACGTTTTTCAAATATGTAAAAATTTTGAAAATCGGCTGATTTTTGGAAAAGTTATGACTTCTTAAAGTTGATAAAGGAATACAAAAATGGCCAAAAATAGTCAAAAAATAAAATGTTTCAAAAAAAAAAAATTTTAATGCAGATTCAAACTATGTTCGATACCATAAACAGAATTGCAAAAATTTTAAAAATTGGGTAAGTTTTGGCAAAGTTATTGCTCTTCAAAGTTGACAAAATCGTCAATTTTCTACTAAAAAACGATTTCCCTGCAATTTCTTTCTCTTTGAACCATAGTTTCTATATGTAAAGAATTTTAAATGCTATTTGAAAAAAGGATTAAAGCGTTTTTCAGAAATGTATCAATTTTTAAATTGCCTGAATTTTGGAAAAGTTATGACTTCTTAAAGTTGAGAAAGGAATCCAAATATGGCCAAAAATAGTAAAAAATGGAAAAGTTTCAAAAGTAAAAAATTTTAATGCAGATTCAAACTATGTTCGATACCATAAACAGAAATGTACAAATTTTAAAAATTGGGAGATTTTTAGCAAAGTTATTGCTCTTCAAAGTTGACAAAATCATTAATTTTCTACTAAAAAACGATTTTACTGCAATTTCTTTCTCTTTCACACATAGTTTCTATGTGTAAAGAATTTTAATTGTTAGTTGAAAAAAGGATTAAAGAGTTTTTCAGAAATGTAAAAATTTTGAAAATCGGCTGATTTTTGGAAAAGTTATGACTTCTTAAAGTTGATAAAGGAATCCAAAAATGGCCAAAAATAGTCAAAAATTAAAAATTTGCAAAGGTACAAAATTTTAATGCAGATTCAAACTATGTTCGATACCATAAACAGAAATGCAAAAATTTGAAAAATTGTGTGATTTTTAGCAAAGTAATTGCTCTTCAAAGTTTACAAAATCGTCAATGTTCTACAAAAAAAACGATTTCACTGCAATTTCTTTCTCTTTCACATATAGTTTCTATATGTAAAAAATTTTAAATGCTTTTTGAAAAAATGATTAAAGCGTTTTTCAGAAATGTAAAAATTTTGAAAATTGGCTGATTTTTGGAAAAGTTATGACTTCTTAAAGTTGATAAAGGAATCCAAATATGGCCAAAAATAGTCAAAAATTATGAAGTTGCAAAAGTAAAAAATTCTAATGCAGATTCAAACTATGTTCGATACCATAAACAGAAATGTACAAATTTTAAAAATTGGGAGATTTTTAGCAAAGTTATTGCTCTTCAAAGTTGACAAAATCGTCAATTTTCTACTAAAAAACGATTCCACTGCAATTTCTTTCTCTTTGAACCATAGTTTCTATATGTAAAGAATTTTAAATGTTAGTTGAAAAAAGGATTAAAGCGTTTTTCAGAAATGTAAAAATTTTGAAAATCGGCTGATTTTGGAAAAGTTATGACTTCTTAAAGTTGATAAAGGAATCCAAAAATGGCCAAAAATAGTCAAAAATTAAAAATTTGCAAAGGTACAAAATTTTAATGCAGATTCAAACTATGTTCGATACCATAAACAGAAATGCAAAAATTTTAAAAATTGGGTGATTTTTAGCAAAGTTATTGCTCTTCAAAGTTTACAAAATCGTCAATGTTCTACTAAAAAACGATTTCACTGCAATTTCTTTCTCTTTCACACATAGTTTCTATATGTAAAGAATTTTAAATGCTATTTGAAAAAATGATTAAAGCGTTTTTCAGAAATGTAAAAATTTTGAAAATTGGCTGATTTTTGGAAAAGTTATGACTTCTTAAAGTTGATAAAGGAATCCAAAAATGGCCAAAAATAGTCAAAAATTAAAAAGTTTCAAAAGTAAAAAATTTTAATGCAGATTCAAACTATGTTCGATACCATAAACAGAAATGTACAAATTTTAAAAATTGGGAGATTTTTAGCAAAGTTATTGCTCTTCAAAGTTGACAAAATCGTCAATTTTCTACTAAAAAACGATTTCACTGCAATTTCTTTCTCTTTGAACCACAGTTTCTATATGTAAAGAATTTTAAATGCTAGTTGTAAAAAGGGTTAAAGCGTTTTTCAGAAATGTAAAAATTTTGAAAATTGGCTGATTTTGGGAATAGTTATGACTTCTTAAAGTTGATAAGGGAATCCAAAAATGGCCAAAAATAGTCAAAAATTAAAATGTTTCAAATGTAAAAAACTTTTATGCATTTTCAAACTATGTTCGATACCATAAACAGACTTGCAAAAATTTCCAAAATTGTGTGATTTTTAGCCAAGTTATTGCTCTTCAAAGTTGACAAAACCGTCAATTTTCTACTAAGAAACGATTTCCCTGCAATTTCTTTCTCTTTCAACTATAGTTTCTACATGCAAAGAATTTTAACTGCTAGTTGAAAAAAGGATGAAAACGTTTTTTAAAAACATAAAAATTTTGAAAATCAGCTCATTTTTGGAAAAGTTATGACATCTTAAAGTTGATAAAGGAATACAAAAATGGCAAAAAATAGTAAAAAATTGAAAAGTTTCAAAAGTAAAAAATTTTAATGCAATTCAAACTATGTTCGATAACATAAACAGAAATGTACAAGTTTTAAAAATTGGGAGATTTTTAGCAAAGTTATTGCTCTTCAAAGTTGACAAAATCATCAATTTTCTACTAAAAAACGATTTTACTGCAATTTCTTTCTCTTTCACACATAGTTTCTATATGTAAAGAATTTTAATTGTTAGTTGAAAAAAGGATGAAAACGTTTTTCAGAAATGTAAAAATTTTGAAAATCGGCTGATTTTTGGAAAAGTTATGACTTCTTAAAGTTGATAAGGGAATCCAAAAATGCCCAAAAATAGTCAAAATTTAAAAATTTGCAAAACTACAAAATTTTAATGCAGATTCAAACTATGTTCGATACCATAAACAGAAATGCAAAAATTTGAAAAATTGTGTGATTTTTAGCAAAGTAATTGCTCTTCAAAGTTTACAAAATCGTCAATGTTCTACTAAAAAAAGATTTCACTGCAATTTCTTTCTCTTTCACATATAGTTTCTACATGTAAAGAATTTTAAATGCTAGTTGAAAAAAGGATTAAATAGTTTTTCAGAAATGTAAAAATTTTGAAAATCGGCTGAATTTGGAAAAGTTATGACTTCTTTAAGTTGATAAAGGAATCCAAAAATGGCCAAAAATAGTCAAAATCTGAAAAGTTTCAAATGTAAAAAATTTTAATGCAGATTCAAACTATGTTCGATACCATAAACAGAAATGTACAAATTTAAAAAATTGGGAGATTTTTAGCAAAGTTATTGCTCTTCATAGTTGACAAAATCATTAATTTTCTACTAAAAAACGATTTCACTGCAATTTCTTTCTCTTTCACACATAGTTTCTATATGTAAAGAATTTTAATTGTTAGTTGAAAAAAGGATTAAATAGTTTTTCAGAAATGTAAAAATTTTGAAAATCGGCTGAATTTGGAAAAGTTATGACTTCTTAAAGTTGATAAAGGAATCCAAAAATGGCCAAAAATAGTCAAAAATTAAAAATTTGCAAAGGTACAAAATTTTAATGCAGATTCAAACTATGTTCGATACCATAAACAGAAATGCAAAAATTTGAAAAATTGTGTGATTTTTAGCAAAGTTATTGCTCTTCAAAGTTTACAAAATCGTCAATGTTCTACCAAAAAGCGATTTCACTGCAATTTCTTTCTCTTTCACATATAGTTTCTATATGTAAAGAATTTTAAATGCTATTTGAAAAAATGATTAAAACGTTTTTCAGAAATGTAAAAATTCTGAAAATTGGCTGATTTTTGGAAAAGTAATGACTTCTTAAAGTTGATAAAGGAATCCAAAAATGGCCAAAAATAGTCAAAAATTATGAAGTTGCAAAAGTAAAAAATTCTAATGCAGATTCAAACTACCATAAACCATAAACAGATATGCAAAAATTTTAAAAATTGGGTGATTTTTAGCAAAGTTATTGCTCTTCAAAGCTGACAAAATCGTCAATGTTCTACTAAAAAACGATTTCACTGCAATTTCTTTCTCTTTGAACCACAGTTTCTATATGTAAAGAATTTTAAATGCTATTTGTAAAAAGGGTTAAAGCGTTTTTCAGAAATGTAAAAATTTTGAAAATTGGCTGATTTTTGGAAAAGTTATGAGTTCTTAAAGTTGATAAGGGAATCCAAAAATGGCCAAAAATAGTCAAAAATTATGAAGTTGCAAAAGTAAAAAATTCTAATGCAGATTCAAACTATGTTCGATACCATAAACAGATGTGCAAAAATTTTAAAAATTGGGTAATTTTTAGCAAAGTTATTGGTCTTCAAAGTTGACAAAATCGTCAATTTTCTACTAAAAAACGATTTCCCAGCAATTTCTTTCTCTTTCAACTATAGTTTCTACATGCAAAGAATTTTAACTGCTAGTTGAAAAAAGGATGAAAACGTTTTTCAAAAACATAAAAATTTTGAAAATCGGCTGATTTTTGGAAAAGTTATGACTTCTTAAAGTTTATAAAGGAATACAAAAATGGCCAAAAATAGTCAAAAAATAAAATGTTTCAAAAAAAAAAAAATTTAATGCAGATTCAAACCATAGTTCTAGATGTAAAGAATTTTAAATGCTAGTTGAAAAAACAGAATTGCAAAAATTTTAAAAATTGGGTGATTTTTGGCAAGATTATTGTTCTTCAAAGTTGACAAAATCGTCAATTTTCTACTAAAAACGATTTCACTGCAATTTCTTTCTCTTTGAACCACAGTTTCTACATGTATTGGATTTTAAATGATAGTTGAAAAAATGATGAAATCGTTTTTCAACAATGTTAAAATATTGAAAATCGGCTGATTTTTAGAAAAGTTATGACTTCTTAAAGTTGATAAAGGAATCCAAAAATGGCAAAAAATAGTCAAAAAATAAAATGTTTCAAAAGTAAACAATTTTAATGCAGATTCAAACCAAGTTCGATACCACAAACAGAATTGCAAAAATTTTAAAAATTGGGTAATTTTAAGCAAAGTTATTGCTCTTCAAAGCTGACAAAATCGTCAATGTTCTACTAAAAAACGATTTCACTGCAATTTCTTTCTCTTTGAACAACAGTTTCTATATGTAAAGAATTTTAAATCCTATTTGAAAAAAGGATTAAAGCGTTTTTCAGAAATGAAAAAATTTTGAAAATTGGCTGACTTTTGGAAAAGTTATGACTTCTTAAAGTTGACAAAATCGTCAATTTTCTACTAAAAACGATTTCACTGCAATTTCTTTCTCTTTGAACAACAGTTCCTACATGTAAAGAATTTTAAATGCTAGTTGAAAAAAGGATGAAAACGTTTTTCAAAAATGTAAAAATTTTGAAAATCGGCTGATTTTTGGAAAAGTTATGACTTCTTAAAGTTGATAAAGGAATCCAAAAATGGCCAAAAATAGACAAAAATTTAAAACTTTCAACAGTAAAAAATTTTGATGCAGATTCAAACTATGTTCGTTACCATAAAGAGAAATGCAAAAATTTAAAAAATTTGGTGATTTTTAGCAAAGTTATTGCTCTTCAAAGTTGACAAAATCGTCAATTTACTACTAAAAAACTATTGCACTGCAGTTTCTTTTTCTTTGAACCATAGTTCCTATATGTAAAGAATTTTAAATGCTAATTGAAAACGGATTAAAGAGTTTTTCAGAAATGTAAAAATTTTGAAATTGGCTGATTTTTGGAAAAGTTATGACTTCTTAAAGTTGATAAAAGAATCCAAAAATGGCAAAAAATAGTCAAAAACTCAAAAGTTTCAAAAGTAAAAAATTTTAATGCAGATTCAAACTATGTTCGATACGATAAACAGAAATGTTCAAATTTTAAAAATTGGGAGATTTTTAGCAAATTTATTGCTCTTTAAAGTTGACGAAATCGTCAATTTTCCACTAAAAAACGATTTCACTGCAATTTCTTTCTCTTTCACACATAGTTTCTATATGTAAAGAATTTTAAATGCTATTTGAAGAAATTATTAAAGCGTTTTTCGGAAATGTAAAAATTTTGAAAATTGGCTGATTTTTGGAAAAGTTATGACTTCTTAAAGTTGATAAAGGAATCCAAAAATTGCCAAAAATAGTCAAAAACTCAAAAGTTTCAAAAGTAAAAAATTTTAATGCAGATTCAAACTATGTTCGATACGATAAACAGAAATGTTCAAATTTTAAAAATTGGGAGATTTTTAGCAAATTTATTGCTCTTCAAAGTTGACGAAATCGTCAATTTTCCACTAAAAAACGATTTCACTGCAATTTCTTTCTCTTTCACACATAGTTTCTATATGTAAAGAATTTTAAATGCTATTTGAAAAAATTATTAAAGCGTTTTTCGGAAATGTAAAAATTTTGAAAATTGGCTGATTTTTGGAAAAGTTATGACTTCTTAAAGTTGATAAAGGAATCCAAAAATGGCCAAAAATAGTCAAAAATTAAAAAGTTGAAAAAGTAAAAAATTTTAATGCAGATTTAAACTATGTTCGATACCATAAACAGATATGCAAAAAATTTAAAAAAATTGGGTGATTTTTAGCAAAATTATTGTTCTTCAAAGTTGACAAAATCGTCAATTTTCTAGTAAAAAACGATTTCACTGCAATTTCTTTCTCTTTGAACCACAGTTTCTACATGTATTGGATTTTAAATGATAGTTGAAAAAATGATGAAATCGTTTTTCAACAATGTTAAAATATTGAAAATCGGCTGATTTTTAGAAAAGTTATGACTTCTTAAAGTTGATAAAGGAATACAAAAATGGCAAAAAATAGTCAAAAAATAAAATGTTTCAAAAGTAAACAATTTTAATGCAGATTCAAACTAAGTTCGATACCACAAACAGAATTGCAAAAATTTTAAAAATTGGGTGATTTTTAGCAAAGTTATTGCTCTTCAAAGCTGACAAAATCGTCAATGTTCTACTAAAAAACGATTTCACTGCAATTTCTTTCTCTTTGAACAACAGTTTCTATATGTAAAGAATTTTAAATCCTATTTGAAAAAAGGATTAAAGCGTTTTTCAGAAATGAAAAAATTTTGAAAATTGGCTGATTTTTGGAAAATTTATGACTTCTTGAAGTTGATAAAGGAATTCAAAAATTGCCAAAAATAGTCAAAAATTAAAAAGTTTCAACAGTAAAAAATTTTAATGCAGATTCAAACTATGTTCGATACCACAAAAAAAATTTTAACAATCGGCTGATTTTTGGAATAGTTATGACTTCTTAAAGTTGATAAAGGAATACAAAAATGGCCAAAAATAGTCAAAAAATAAAATGTTTCAAAAAAAAAAAAATTTAATGCAGATTCAAACCATAGTTCTAGATGTAAAGAATTTTAAATGCTAGTTGAAAAAACAGAATTGCAAAAATTTCAAAAATTGGGTGATTTTTGGCAAGAATTTTGTTCTTCAAAGTTGACAAAATCGTCAATTTTCTACTAAAAACGATTTCACTGCAATTTCTTTCTCTTTCAACCATAGTTCCTACATGTAAAGAATTTTAAATGCTAGTTGAAAAAAGGATGAAAACGTTTTTCAAAAATGTAAAAATTTTGAAAATCGGCTGATTTTTGGAAAAGTTATGACTTCTTAAAGTTGATAAAGGAATCCAAAAATGGCCAAAAATAGACAAAAATTAAAAACTTTCAGCAGTAAAAAATTTTGATGCAGATTCAAACTTTGTTCGTTACCATAAAGAGAAATGCAAAAATTTAAAAAATTGGGTGATTTTTAGCAAAGTTATTGCTCTTCAAAGTTGACAAAATCGTCAATTTACTACTTAAAAACTATTGCACTGCAGTTTCTTTTTCTTTGAACCATAGTTCCTATATGTAAAGAATTTTAAATGCTAATTGAAAACGGATTAAAGAGTTTTTCAGAAATGTAAAAATTTTGAAATTGGCTGATTTTTGGAAAAGTTATGACTTCTTAAAGTTGATAAAAGAATCCAAAAATGGCAAAAAATAGTCAAAAACTCAAAAGTTTCAAAAGTAAAAAATTTTAATGCAGATTCAAACTGTGTTCGATACGATAAACAGAAATGTTCAAATTTTAAAAATTGGGAGATTTTTAGCAAATTTATTGCTCTTTAAAGTTGACGAAATCGTCAATTTTCCACTAAAAAACGATTTCACTGCAATTTCTTTCTCATTCACACATAGTTTCGATATGTAAAGAATTTTAAATGCTATTTGAAGAAATTATTAAAGCGTTTTTCGGAAATGTAAAAATTTTGAAAATTGGCTGATTTTTGGAAAAGTTATGACTTCTTAAAGTTGATAAAGGAATCCAAAAATGGCCAAAAATAGTCAAAAATTAAAAATTTGCAAAAGTAAAAAATTTTAATGCAGATTCAAACTATGTTCGATACCACAAACAAAAATGCAAAAATTAGAAAAATTCGGTGATTTTTAGCAAAGTTATTGCTCTTCAAAGTTGACAAAATCGTCAATTTTCTACTAAAAAACGATTTCACTGCAATTTCTTTTTCTTTCACTTAATGTAAAGAATTTTAAATGCTATTTAAAAAAATGATTAAAGCGTTTTTCAGAAATGTAAAAATTTTGAAAATCGGCTGATTTTTGGAAAAGTTATGACTTCTTATAGTTGATAAAGGAATACAAAAAGGTCCAAAAACAGTCAAAAAATAAAATGCTTCAAAAGAAAAAAATTTTATGCAGATTCAAACTATGTTCGTTACCATAAAGAGAAATGCAAAAATTTAAAAAATTGGGTGATTTTTAGCAAAGTTATTGCTCTTCAAAGTTGACAAAATCGTCAATTTACTACTAAAAAACTATTGCACTGCAGTTTCTTTTTCTTTGAACCATAGTTCTTATATGTAAAGAATTTTAAATGCTAATTGAAAACGGATTAAAGAGTTTTTCAGAAATGTAAAAATTTTGAAATTGGCTGATTTTTGGAAAAGTTATGACTTCTTAAAGTTGATAAAAGAATCCAAAAATGGCAAAAAATAGTCAAAAACTCAAAAGTTTCAAAAGTAAAAAATTTTAATGCAGATTCAAACTGTGTTCGATACGATAAACAGAAATGTTCAAATTTTAAAAATTGGGAGATTTTTAGCAAATTTATTGCTCTTTAAAGTTGACGAAATCGTCAATTTTCCACTAAAAAACGATTTCACTGCAATTTCTTTCTCTTTCACACATAGTTTCGATATGTAAAGAATTTTAAATGCTATTTGAAGAAATTATTAATGCGTTTTTCGGAAATGTAAAAATTTTGAAAATTGGCTGATTTTTGGAAAAGTTATGACTTATTAAAGTTGATAAAGGAATCCAAAAATGGCCAAAAATAACCAAAAATTAAAAAGTTGAAAAAGTAAAAAATTTTAATGCAGATTTAAACTATGTTCGATACCATAAACAGATATGCAAAAAATTTAAAAAAATTGGGTGATTTTTAGCAAAATTATTGTTCTTCAAAGTTGACAAAATCGTCAATTTTCTACTAAAAAACGATTTCACTGCAATTTCTTTCTCTTTGAACCACAGTTTCTACATGTAAAGAATTTTAAATGCTAGGTGAAAAAAGGATGAAATCGTTTTTCAACAATGTTAAAATATTGAAAATCGGCTGATTTTTAGAAAAGTTATGACTTCTTAAAGTTGATAAAGGAATACAAAAATGGCAAAAAATAGTCAAAAAATAAAATGTTTCAAAAGTAAACAATTTTAATGCAGATTCAAACTAAGTTCGATACCACAAACAGAATTGCAAAAATTTTAAAAATTGGGTGATTTTTAGCAAAGTTATTGCTCTTCAAAGCTGACAAAATCGTCAATGTTCTACTAAAAAACGATTTCACTGCAATTTCTTTCTCTTTGAACAACAGTTTCTATATGTAAAGAATTTTAAATCCTATTTGAAAAAAGGATTAAAGCGTTTTTCAGAAATGAAAAAATTTTGAAAATTGGCTGATTTTTGGAAAAGTTATGACTTCTTAAAGTTGATAAAGGAATTCAAAAATTGCCAAAAATAGTCAAAAATTAAAAAGTTTCAACAGTAAAAAATTTTAATGCAGATTCAAACTATGTTCGATGCCACAAACAAAAATGCAAAAATTAGAAAAATTCGGTGATTTTTAGCAAAGTTATTGCTCTTCAAAGTTGACAAAATCGTCAATTTTCTACTAAAAAACGATTTCACTGCAATTTCTTTTTCTTTCACTTAATGTAAAGAATTTTAAATGCTATTTAAAAAAATGATTAAAGCGTTTTTCAGAAATGTAAAAATTTTGAAAATCGGCTGATTTTTGTAAAAGTTATGACTTCTTATAGTTGATAAAGGAATACAAAAAGGTCCAAAAACAGTCAAAAAATAAAATGTTTCAAAAGAATAAAATTTTATGCATTTTCAAACTATGTTCGATACCATAAACTGAAATGTACAAATTTTAAAAATTGGGAGATTTTTAGCAAAGTTATTGCTCTTCAAAGTTGACAAAATCGTCAATTTTCTACTAAAAAACGATTTCACTGCAGTTTCTTTCTCTTTCATCCATAGTTTCTATATGTAAAGAATTATAAATGCTAGTTGAAAAAAGGATTAAAGCGTTTTTTAGAAATGTAAAAATTTTGAAAATTGGCTGATTTTCGGAAAAGTTATTACTTCTTAAAGTTGATAAAGGAATCCAAATATGGCCAAAAATAGTCAAAAATTAAAATGTTTCAAAAGTAAAAAACTTTTATGCATTTTCAAACTATGTTCGATACCATAAACAGAATTGCAAAAATTTTAAAAATTGGGTGATTTTTAGCAAAATTATTATTCAAAGTTGACAAAATCGTCAATTTCATACTAAAAATCGATTTCCCTGCAGTTTCTTTCTCATTCAACCATAGTTTCTACATGTAAAGAATTTTAACTGCTAGTTGAAAAGGATGAAAACGTTTTTTTAAAAATGTAAAAATTTTGAAAATCGGCTCATCTTTGGAAAAGTTATGACTTCTTAAAGTTGATAAAGGAATTCAAAAATTGCCAAAAATAGTCAAAAATTAAAAAGTTTCAACAGTAAAAAATTTTAATGCAGATTCAAACTATGTTCGATACCACAAACAAAAATGCAAAAATTAGAAAAATTCGGTGATTTTTAGCAAAGTTATTGCTCTTCAAAGTTGACAAAATCGTCAATTTACTACTTAAAAACTATTGCACTGCAGTTTCTTTCTCTTTGAACCATAGTTTCTGTATGTTAAAAGTTTTAAATGCTAATTGAAAAAGAATTAAATAGTTTTTCAGAAATCTAAAATTTTTTTTAAAATTGGCTGATATTTGGAAAAGTTATGACTTCTTAAAGTTGATAATGGAATCCAAAAATGGCCAAAAATAGTCAAAAATTAAAAAGTTGCAAAAGTAAAAAATTTTAATGCAGATTCAAACTATGTTCGATACCATAAACAGATATGCAAAAATTTTAAAAATTGGGTGATTTTTGGCAAAGTTATTGCTCTTCAAAGTTGACAAAATCGTCAGTTTTCTACTAAAAAACGATTTCACTGCAATTTCTTTCTCTTTGAACCATAGTTTCTATATGTAAAGAATTTTAAGTGCTAGTTGATAAAAGGATTAAATTGTTTTTCAGAAATGTAAAAATATTGAAAATTGGCTGACTTTTGGAAAAGTTATTTATTTATTTATTTTATTTTATTTAATGTTAACTATACACAGTCGACTGAAATTTAAAATTAAATGTAAAATTAAAATTTAATTTAAAAATAACTAAATTATATATATTAAATATTTAAAAATATAGAATTAAATTGAAGGAAAATATGAAATAAAAATAATAAATAAATAGTTCTGGGGTGAGTAAATGTAAATTGATTCAACATTCGTTGCTAGGATTGGGGTAACCCAGGAAAACCCAATCAAATCAATGACCACCACCAGAGATTAATTGATTAATGTGTGCGTAAATGTTCTAAGATTAAGGATTTATTGGTAGAAATAGAAGACTCTAATCTAATAACCCCGTAAAGTCTGTTAAACTCAGAACATAGTACTCTAATAGGTTCATGCATAAGGTAATTAGTAGGGCAAGTGCTAATTGTTAATAAGGAATAGAAACGGGTTGATCTAATAGGAATTGAAAAGTTTAATTTGTTAATCAAGAAAGGAGAGTTAATATCACCATTGATAAGTTTTATAATGAAAGTTACACCCAGCATAGTGCGACGGTGTGAAAGGGAAGGAAGATTAATTAATAGTAATCTACTAGGATATGGCGGAAGGTTAAGTTGTGGTGACCAGTTTAAGTTTCTTAGTGCGAAAATTAGAAACTTTTTTTTGCACCGATTCGATTTTGTCTTTATAAGTCTCATACTGTGGAGACCACAAACAGGACCCATACTCGAGGATGGGACGTACCAGAGAGACATAAAGCTGTTTAGTCGTGTAAGGGTCATTGAATTCCTTAGACCAACGCTTAATGAAACCTAAGACCTTCATGGCTTTATTTGCCATGAACTCAATGTGATCGTTGAATGAGAGTTTACGATCAAGTAAGATGCCTAGGTCATTAATTTGAGATATATTCTC
Organism: Drosophila quadrilineata; assembly: GCA_018150725.1. Taxonomy (NCBI): domain Eukaryota; kingdom Metazoa; phylum Arthropoda; class Insecta; order Diptera; family Drosophilidae; genus Drosophila; species Drosophila quadrilineata. The sequence goes on from JAECWN010000294.1 coordinate 24,790, forward strand.
ATGAAGATGGCCGTCTAACAAATATTGAACATGCACAGGCTGTGTTCTGCAAAAAGTCATGGCTTTGCACTTTGAGCAATTTAGGGCAAATAGATTGGTTTTACACCATGAATTGAAAATATTTAGATCAGCTTGCAACAAAGAAGCAGAAATAGGATCCTTATAAGAGAGGCATAATTTAACGTCATCTGCATACATCAAAACAGCACTATTCTTAATAATAGACGGAAGGTTATTAATAAATAAATTGAAAAGCAATGGTCCGAGGTGGCTACCTTGGGGCACTCCTGAATAAATAAAGATCTGCTTAGAAAGGGCAGAATTGAACATAACTCTTTGAGTTCTATTTTTAAGATAATTGGAAAACCAGTTCATAAGAGCATGAGGAAAACCAAGAAGCGATAACTTGTGCATTAGGAGAGTATGGTTTACAGAATCAAATGCTTTACTGAAGTCAGTGTAGATAACATCCGTTTGCATCGTACTATGAAACCCACTAATGACAATAGAGGAGTTAGTTCCAATAAGTTTGTTGTAGTAGATTTGGATCTCACAAAGCCATGCTGGGTTGGTGAGATGATTGAGCTACATAAGTGTTGCAGTTGAGAAGTAATGATTTTCTCGAATAATTTAGGAATAGCAGACAACTTAGAAATAGCTCTATAGTTCATGACGTCAGATTTAGAGCCTCTTTTGTGTAAGGGAATAACATAAGATTCTTTCCATAACTTAGGAAATAATCCGGTCGAAACGGACATACAAAAAAGTTTAAGAATTGGCTTACAGAGCGAATTTGCACAGTATCTGAGAACACAGCCAGGCACCCCATCTGGCCCAGGAGAAAAGATGGCTTGACCAGACTCAGCTCACAACCTAACGAACTTTCCGTAATCTGCGGACCGAAAACAGAGTTAGATGGATAGATTGTATAAGGATAAGGACACTTAGAATCGAAAATCTTAGACGAATAAGTATCCTGGAAAAAAATCTGCAAATAAGTCCGAAATATATTGATCGGTACTAGCTGTTTTCTCGTTAACAGTTAAGGAAGAAGGATATGTAGCAGTTCGCCGTTTTAGATCTACGAAGTTGTAAAACTGCTTAGGATCTTTAGCAAATTGTAATCTACAGCGAGTTAAGTATGCACTATAGCAAAGGTGGTTCATAGTATCAAAGCCAGACTTATCACTAACATACCTTGAAAAATCAGTAAGCCTACCAGATAATTTAAACTTTTTGTAAAGTTTAGATTTCAAATTTTTAAGTCTACAAAGTTCCCTAGAGAACAAAGGAAGTTTTGTAGACTTAGAATGATACACCCAAGGAACATATATTTCAAAAATAGAGTTAATAGCTCTATAAAAAATGTCAATCGCACCTTCTAAATTATAAGAAGAGTACAATTCCGACCAATAGTAGTTATTAAATAATATATTGAGATCACTAAAGTTTACTTTACTAAAGCAGTAGTGTTTAGTGGTTGGAAGTGTTTTATTTTGCTGCTCGGATGGTGACAGCAAAATAGCGAGCTCTATAGTGGGGTGGAACGCATCTTCAGGTGAAACTAAAGGATCAATTCGTACAACAGTATCGCATACCTGATCTGATACAAAGATCTGATCTGATCTGATATGACTTCTTAAAGTTGATAAAGGAATCCAAAAATGGCCAACAATAGTCAAAAAGTAAAAAGTTCCAACATTAAAAAATTTTAATGCAGATTCAAACTATGTTCGATACCATAAACAGATATGCAAAAATTTTAAAAATTGGTTGATTTTTAGCAAAGTTATTGCTCTTCAAAGTTGACAAAATCGTCAATTTTATGCTATAGAACGATTTCACTGCAATTTCTTTATCTTTGAACCACAGTTTCTATATGTAAAGAATTTTAAATGCTATTTGAAAATAGGATGAAAGCGTTTTTCAGAAATGTAAAAATTTTGAAAATTGGCTGATTTTTGGAAAAGTTATGACTTCTGAAAGTTGATAAAGGAATCCAATTATTGCTCTTCAAAGTTGACAAAATCGTCAATTTTCTACTAAAAAACGATTTCACTGCAATTTCTTTCTCTTTCAACCATAGTTTCTATATATAAAGAATTTTAAGTGCTAGTTGATAAAAGGATTAAACCGTTTTTCAGATATGTAAAAATATTAAAAATCGGCTGATTTTTGGAAAAGTTATGGCTTCTTAAAGTTGATAAAGGAATCCAAAAATGGCCAAAAATAGTCAAAAAGTAAAAAGTTGCAAAATTAAAAAATTTTAATGCAGATTCAAACTACCATAAACCATAAACAGATATGCAAAAATTTTAAAAATTGGGTGATTTTTAGCAAAGTTATTGCTCTTCAAAGTTGACAAAATCGTCAATTTTCTACTAAAAAACGATTTCACTGCAATTTCTTTCTCTTTGAACCACAGTTTCTATATGTAAAGAATTTTAAATGCTATTTGAAAATAGGATGAAAGCGTATTTCAGAAATGTAAAAATTTTGAAAATTGGCTGATTTTTGGAAAAGTTATGACTTCTTAAAGTTGATAAAGGAATCCAATTATTGCTCTTCAAAGTTGACAAAATCGTCAATTTTCTACTAAAAAACGATTTCACTGCAATTTCTTTCTCTTTCAACCATAGTTTCTATATGTAAAGAATTTTAAGTGCTAGTTGATAAAAGGATTAAACCGTTTTTCAGAAATGTAAAAATATTGAAAATCGGCTGATTTTTGGAAAAGTTATGACTTCTTAAAGTTGATAAAGGAATCCAAAAATGGCCAAAAATAGTCAAACATTAAAAAGTTGCTAAAGTAAAAAATTTAAATGCAGATTTAAACAATGTTCGATACCATAAACAGATATGCAGAAATTTTAAAAATTGGGTGATTTTTAGCAAAGTTATTGCTCTTCAAAGTTGACAAAATCGTCAATTTTCTACTAAAAAACGATTTCACTGCAATTTCTTTCTCTTTGAACCACAGTTTCTATATGTAAAGAATTTTAAATGCTATTTGTAAAAAGGATTAAAGCGTTTTTCAGAAATGTAAAAATTTTGAAAATTGGCTGATTTTTGGAAAAGTTATCACTTCTTAAAGTTGATAAAGGAATCCAAAAATTGCCAAAAATAGTTAAAAATTAAAATGTTTCAAATGTAAAAAACTTTTATGCATTTTCAAACTATGTTCGATATCATAAACAGAAATGCAAAAATTTAAAAAATTGGGTGATTTTTAGCAAAGTTATTGCTCTTTAAAGTTGACAAAATCGTCAATTTTCTACTAAAAAACGATTTCACTGCAATTTCTTTCTCTTTCACACATAGTTTCTATATGTAAAGAATATTAATTGCTAGTTGAAAAAAGGATTAAAGCGTTTTTCAGAAATGTAAAAATTTTGAAAATTGACTGATTTTTGGAAAAGTAATGACTTTTTAAAGTTAATAAAGGAATCCAAATTTTGGTCTTCAAATTTGACAAAATCGTCAATTTGCTACTAAAAAACGATTTCACTGCAATTTCTTTCTCTTTCAACCATAGTTTCTATATGTAAAGAATTTTAAGTGCTAGTTGATAAAAGGATTAAACCGTTTTTCAGAAATGTAAAAATACTGAAAATCGGCTGATTTTGGAAAAGTTATGACTTCTTAAAGTTGATAAAGGAATCCAAAACTGGCCAAAAATAGTCAAAAATTAAAAAGTTGCAAAAGTAAAAAAATTTAATGCAGATTTAAACTATGTTCGATACCATAAACAGATATGCAGAAATTTTAAAAATTGGGTGATTTTTAGCAAAGTTATTGCTCTTCAAAGTTGACAAAATCGTCAATTTTCTACTAAAAAACGATTTCACTGTAATTTTTTTCTCTTTGAACCACAGTTTCTATATGTAAAGAATTTTAAGTGCTATTTGTAAAATGATTAAAGCGTTTTTCAGAAATGTAAAAATTTTGAAAATTGGCTGATTTTTGGAAAGTTATGACTTCTTAAAGTTGATAAAGGAATCCAAAAATGGCCAAAAATAGTCAAAAATTAAAATAATTCAAATGTAAAAAACTTTTATTCATTTTCAAACTATGTTCGATACCATAAACAAAATTGCAAAAATTTAAAAAATTGGGTGATTTTTAGCAAAATTATTGTTCTTCAAAGTTGACAAAATCGTCAATTTTCTACTAAAAAACGATTTCACTGTAATTTCTTTCTCTTTGAACCACAGTTTCTATATGTAAAGAATTTTAAGTGCTATTTGTAAAAATGATTAAAGCGTTTTTCAGAAATGTAAAAATTTTGAAAATTGACTGATTTTTGGAAAAGTAATGACTTTTTAAAGTTAATAAAGGAATCCAAATTTTGGTCTTCAAATTTGACAAAATCGTCAATTTGCTACTAAAAAACGATTTCACTGCAATTTCTTTCTCTTTCAACCATAGTTTCTATATGTAAACAATTTTAAGTGCTAGTTGATAAAAGGATTAAACCGTTTTTCAGAAATGTAAAAATACTGAAAATCGGCTGATTTTGGAAAAGTTATGACTTCTTAAAGTTGATAAAGGAATCCAAAACTGGCCAAAAATAGTCAAAAATTAAAAAGTTGCAAAAGTAAAAAAATTTAATGCAGATTTAAACTATGTTCGATACCATAAACCGATATGCAGAAATTTTAAAAATTGGGTGATTTTTAGCAAAGTTATTGCTCTTCAAAGTTGACAAAATCGTCAATTTTCTACTAAAAAACGATTTCACTGTAATTTCTTTCTCTTTGAACCACAGTTTCTATATGTAAAGAATTTTAAGTGCTATTTGTAAAATGATTAAAGCGTTTTTCAGAAATGTAAAAATTTTGAAAATTGGCTGATTTTTGGAAAGTTATGACTTCTTAAAGTTGATAAAGGAATCCAAAAATGGCCAAAAATAGTCAAAAATTAAAATAATTCAAATGTAAAAAACTTTTATTCATTTTCAAACTATGTTCGATACCATAAACAAAATTGCAAAAATTTAAAAAATTGGGTGATTTTTAGCAAAATTATTGTTCTTCAAAGTTGACAAAATCGTCAATTTTCTACTAAAAAACGATTTCACTGCAATTTCTATCTCTTTCAACCATAGTTTCTACATGTAAAGAATTTTAAATGCTAGTTGAAAAAAGGATGAAAACGTTTTTCAAAAATGTAAAAATTTTGAAAATCGGCTGATTTTTGGAAAAGTTATGGCTTCTTAAAGTTGATAAAGGAATACAAAAATGGCAAAAAATAGTCAACAAATAAATTGTTTCACAAGTAAAAAATTTTAATGCAGATTCAAACTATGTTCGATATCATAAACAGAAATGCAAAAATTTAAAAAATTGGGTGATTTTTAGCAAAGTTATTGCTCTTCAAAGTTGACAAAATCGTCAATTTTCTACTAATAAACGATTTCACTGCAATTTCTTTCTCTTTCACATATAGTTTCTATATGTAAAGAATATTAATTGCTAGTTTAAAAAAGGATTAAAGCGTTTTTCAGAAATGTAAAAATTTTGAAAATAGGCTGATTTTTGGAAAAGTTATGACTTCTTAAAGTTGATAAAGGAATCCAATTATTGCTCTTCAAAGTTGACAAAATCGTCAATTTTCTACTAAAAAACGATTTCACTGCAATTTCTTTCTCTTTCAACCATAGTTTCTATATGTAAAGAATTTTAAGTGCTAGTTGATAAAAGGATTAAACCGTTTTTCAGAAATGTAAAAATATTGAAAATCGGCTAATTTTTGGAAAAGTTATGACTTCTTAAAGTTGATAAAAGAATCCAAAACTGGCCAAAAATAGTCAAAAATTAAAAAGTTGCAAAAGTAAAAAAATTTAATGCAGATTTAAACTATGTTCGATACCATAAACAGATATGTAGAAATTTTAAAAATTGGGTGATTTTTAGCAAAGTTATTGCTCTTGAAAGTTGACAAAATCGTCAATTTTCTACTAAAAAACGATTTCACTGTAATTTCTTTCTCTTTGAACCACAGTTTCTATATGTAAAGAATTTTAAGTGCTATTTGTAAAAATGATTAAAGCGTTTTTCAGAAATGTAAAAATTTTGTAAATTGGCTGATTTTAGGAAAAGTTATGACTTCTTAAAGTTGATAAAGGAATCCAAAAATGGCCAAAAATAGTCAAAAATTAAAATAATTCAAATGTAAAAAACTTTTATTCATTTTCAAACTATGTCTGATACCATAAACAAAATTGCAAAAATTTAAAAAATTGGGTGATTTTTAGCAAAATTATTGTTCTTTAAAGTTGAGAAAATCGTCAATTTTCTACTAAAAAACGATTTCACTGCAATTTCTATCTCTTTCAACCATAGTTTCTACATGTAAAGAATTTTAAATGTTAGTTGAAAAAAGGATGAAAACGTTTTTCAAAAATGTAAACATTTTGAAAATCGGCTCTCTTTTGGAAAAGTTATGGCTTCTTAAAGTTGATAAAGGAATACAAAAATGGCAAAAAATAGTCAAAAAATAAAATGTTTCACAAGTAAAAAATTTTAATGCAGATTCAAACTATGTTCGATATTATAAACAGAAATGCAAAAATTTTAAAAATTGGGTGATTTTTAGCAAAGTTATTGCTCTTCAAAGTTGACAAAATCGTCAATTTTCTACTAAAAAACGATTTCACTGCAATTTCTTTCTCTTTCAACCATAGTTTCTATATGTAAAGAATTTTAAGTGCTAGTTGATAAAAGGATTAAACCGTTTTTCAGAAATGTAAAAATATTGAAAATCGGCTGATTTTTGGAAAAGTTATGACTTCTTAAATTTGATAAAAGAATCCAAAACTGGCCAAAAATAGTCAAAAATTAAAAAGTTGCAAAAGTAAAAAAATTGAATGCAGATTTCAACTATGTTCGATACCATAAACCGATATGTAGAAATTTTAAAAATTGGGTGATTTTTAGCAAAGTTATTGCTCTTCAAAGTTGACAAAATCGTCAATTTTCTACTAAAAAACGATTTCACTGCAATTTCTTTCTCTTTCACACATAGTTTCTATATGTAAAGAATATTAATTGCTAGTTGAAAAAAGGATTAAAGCGTTTTTCAGATATGTAAAAATTTTGAAAATTGGCTGATTTTTGGAAAAGTTATGACATCTTAGAGTTGATAAAGAATCCCAAAAATGGCCTTAAATTGTCAAAAATTAAAAAGCTGCAAAAGTAAAAAATTTTAATGCAGATTCAAACTATGTTCGATACCATAAACAGATATGCAGAAATTTTAAAAATTGTGTGATTTTTAGCAAAGTTATTGCTCTTCAAAGTTGACAAAATCGTCAATTTTCTACTAAAAAACGATTTCACTGTAATTTCTTTCTCCTTGAACCACAGTTTCTATTTAAAGAATTTTAAAAGCTATTTGAAAAATGGATTAAAACTTTTTTCAGAAATGTAAAAATTTTGAAAATTGGCTGATTTTTGGAAAAGTTATGACTTCTTAAAGTTGATAAAGAATCCCAAAAATGGCCAAAAATAGTCAAAAATTAAAATGTTTCAAATGTCAAAATCTTTTATGCATTTTCAAACTATGTTCGATACCATAAACAGAATTGCAAAAATTTCAAAAATTAGGTGATTTTTAGCAAAGTTATTGCTCTTTAAAGTTGACAAAATCGTCAATTTTCTACTAAAAAACGATTTCACTGCAATTTCTTTCTCTTTCACACATAGTTTCTATATGTAAAGAATATTAATTGCTAGTTGAAAAAAGGATTAAAGCGTTTTTCAGAAATGTAAAAATTTTGAAAATCGGCTGATTTTTGGAAAAGTTATGACTTCTTAGAGTTGATAAAGTAATCCAAAAATGGCCAAAAATAGTCAAAAAATTAAAAAAATGCAAAAGTAAAAAATTTTAATGCAGATTCAAACTATGTTCGATACCATAAACAGAAATGCAAAAATTTTAAAAATTGTGTGATTTTTAGCAAAGTTATTGCTCTTCAAATTTACAAAATCGTCAATTTTCTACTAAAAAACGATTTCACTGCAATTACTTTCTCTTTCAAACATAGTTTCTATAAGTAAAGAATTTTAAATGGTATTTGATAACAGGATTAAAGCGTTTTTCAAAAATGTAAAAATTTTGAAAATTGGCTGATTTTTGGAAAAGTTATGACTTCTTAAAGTTGATAAAGGAATCCAAAAATGGCCAAAAATAGTCAAAAATTAAAATGTTTCAAAAGTAAAAAACTTTTATGCATTTTCAAACTATTTTCGATACCATAAACAGAATTGCAAAAATTTTAAAAATTGTGTGATTTTTAGCAAAGTTATTGCTCTTCAAATTTACAAAATCGTCAATTTTCTACTAAAAAACGATTTCACTGCAATTTCTTTCTCTTTCACACAAAGTTTCTACATGTAAAGAATTTTAAATGCTATTTGATAAAAGGATTAAAGCGTTTTTCAAAAATGTAAAAATTTTGAAAATTGGCTGATTTTTGGAAAAGTTATGACTTCTTAAAGTTGATAAAGAATCCCAAAAATGGCCAAAAATAGTCAAAAATTAAAAAGTTGCAAGAGTAAAAAATTTTAATGCAGATTCAAACTATGTTCGATACCATAAACAGAATTGCAAAAATTTCAAAAATTGGGTGATTTTTAGCAAAGTTATTGCTCTTCAAAGTTGACAAAATCGTCAATTTTCTACTAAAAAACGATTTCACTGTAATTTCTTTCTCCTTGAACCACAGTTTCTATTTAAAGAATTTTAAAAGCTATTTGAAAAATGGATTAAAACTTTTTTCAGAAATGTAAAAATTTTGAAAATTTTGGAAATGTTATGACTTCTTAAAGTTGATAAAGGAATCCAAAAATGGCAAAAAAATAGTCAAAAAATAAAATGTTTCACAAGTAAAAAATTTTAATGCAGATTCAAACTATGTTCGATATCATAAACAGAAATGCAAAAATTTAAAAAATTGGGTGATTTTTAGCAAAGTTATTGCTCTTTAAAGTTGACAAAATCGTCAATTTTCTACTAAAAAACGATTTCACTGCAATTTCTTTCTCTTTCACACATAGTTTCTATATGTAAAGAATATTAATTGCTAGTTGAAAAAAGGATTAAAGCGTTTTTCAGAAATGTAAAAATTTTGAAAATCGGCTGATTTTTGGAAAAGTTATGACTTCTTAGAGCTGATAACGTAATCCAAAAATGGCCAAAAATAGTCAAAAATTAAAAAAATGCAAAAGTAAAAAATTTTAATGCAGATTCAAACTATGTTCGATACCATAAACAGAAATGCAAAAATTTTAAAAATTGTGTGATTTTTAGCAAAGTTATTGCTCTTCAAATTTACAAAATCGTCAATTTTCTACTAAAAAACGATTTCACTGCAATTTCTTTCTCTTTCACACATAGTTTCTATACGTAAAGAATTTTAAATGGTATTTGATAACAGGATTAAAGCGTTTTTCAAAAATGTAAAAATTTTGAAAATTGGCTGATTTTTGGAAAAGTTATGACTTCTTAAAGTTGATAAAGGATCCCAAAAATGGCCAAAAATAGTCAAAAATTAAAAAGTTGCACGAGTAAAAAATTTTAATGCAGATTTAAACTATGTTCGATACCATAAACAGAAATGCAAAAATTTTAAAAATTGTGTGATTTTTAGCAAAGTTATTGCTCTTCAAATTTAGAAAATCGTCAATTTTCTACTAAAAAACGATTTCACTGCAATTTCTTTCTCTTTCACACATAGTTTCTATATGTAAAGAATTTTAAATGGTATTTGATAACAGGATTAAAGCGTTTTTCAGAAATGTAAAAATTTTGAAAATCGGCTGATTTTTGGAAAAGTTATGACTTCTTAGAGTTGATAAAGAATCCCAAAAATGGCCTAAAATTGTCAAAAATTAAAAAGCTGCAAAAGTAAAAAATTTTAATGCAGATTCAAACTATGTTCGATACCATAAACAGGAGTGCAAAAATTTTAAAAATTGCGTGATTTTTAGCAAAGTTATTGCTCTTCAAATTTACAAAATCGTCAATTTTCTACTAAAAAACGATTTCACTGCAATTTCTTTCTCTTTCACACATAGTTTCTATATGTAAAGAATTTTAAATGGTATTTGTAAAAATGATTAAAGCGTTTTTCAGAAATGTAAAAATTTTGAAAATTGGCTGATTTTTGGAAAAGTTATGACTTCTTAAAGTTGATAAAGAATCCCAAAAATGGCCAAAAATAGTCAAAAATTAAAATGTTTCAAATGTAAAAATCTTTTATGCATTTTCAAACTATGTTCGATACCATAAACAGAATTGCAAAAATTTCAAAAATTAGGTGATTTTTAGCAAAGTTATTGCTCTTTAAAGTTGACAAAATCGTCAATTTTCTACTAAAAAACGATTTCACTGCAATTTCTTTCTCTTTCACACATAGTTTCTATATGTAAAGAATATTAATTGCTAGTTGAAAAAAGGATTAAAGCGTTTTTCAGAAATGTAAAAATTTTGAAAATCGGCTGATTTTTGGAAAAGTTATGACTTCTTAGAGTTGATAAAGTAATCCAAAAATGGCCAAAAATAGTCAAAAATTAAAAAAATGCAAAAGTAAAAAATTTTAATGCAGATTCAAACTATGTTCGATACCATAAACAGAAATGCAAAAATTTTAAAAATTGTGTGATTTTTAGCAAAGTTATTGCTCTTCAAATTTACAAAATCGTCAATTTTCTACTAAAAAACGATTTCAATGCAATTTCTTTCTCTTTCAAACATAGTTTCTATAAGTAAAGAATTTTAAATGGTATTTGATAACAGGATTAAAGCGTTTTTCAAAAATGTAAAAATTTTGAAAATTGGCTGATTTTTGGAAAAGTTATGACTTCTTAAAGTTGATAAAGGATCCCAAAAATGGCCAAAAATAGTCAAAAATTAAAAAGTTGCACGAGTAAAAAATTTTAATGCAGATTTAAACTATGTTCGATACCATAAACAGAAATGCAAAAATTTTAAAAATTGTGTGATTTTTAGCAAAGTAATTGCTCTTCAAATTTAGAAAATCGTCAATTTTCTACTAAAAAACGATTTCACTGCAATTTCTTTCTCTTTCACACATAGTTTCTATATGTAAAGAATTTTAAATGGTATTTGATAACAGGATTAAAGCGTTTTTCAGAAATGTAAAAATTTTGAAAATCGGCTGATTTTTGGAAAAGTTATGACTTCTTAGAGTTGATAAAGAATCCCAAAAATGGCCTAAAATTGTCAAAAATTAAAAAGCTGCAAAAGTAAAAAATTTTAATGCAGATTCAAACTATGTTCGATACCATAAACAGGAGTGCAAAAATTTTAAAAATTGTGTGATTTTTAGCAAAGTTATTGCTCTTCAAATTTACAAAATCGTCAATTTTCTACTAAAAAACGATTTCACTGCAATTTCTTTCTCTTTCACACATAGTTTCTATATGTAAAGAATTTTAAATGGTATTTGTAAAAATGATTAAAGCGTTTTTCAGAAATGTAAAAATTTTGAAAATTGGCTGATTTTTGGAAAAGTTATGACTTCTTAAAGTTGATAAAGAATCCCAAAAATGGCCAAAAATAGTCAAAAATTAAAATGTTTCAAATGTCAAAATCTTTTATGCATTTTCAAACTATGTTCGATACCATAAACAGAATACCATGAACAGAATTTAAAAAATTAGGTGATTTTTAGCAAAGTTATTGCTCTTTAAAGTTGACAAAATCGTCAATTTTCTACTAAAAAACGATTTCACTGCAATTTCTTTCTCTTTCACACATAGTTTCTATATGTAAAGAATATTAATTGCTAGTTGAAAAAAGGATTAAAGCGTTTTTCAGAAATATAAAATTTTGAAAATCGGCTGATTTTTGGAAAAGTTATGACTTCTTAGAGTTGATAAAGTAATCCAAAAATGGCCAAAAATAGTCAAAAATTAAAAAAATGCAAAAGTAAAAAATTTTAATGCAGATTCAAACTATGTTCGATACCATAAACAGAAATGCAAAAATTTTAAAAATTGTGTGATTTTTAGCAAAGTTATTGCTCTTCAAATTTACAAAATCGTCAATTTTCTACTAAAAAACGATTTCACTGCAATTACTTTCTCTTTCAAACATAGTTTCTATGAGTAAAGAATTTTAAATGGTATTTGATAACAGGATTAAAGCGTTTTTCAAAAATGTAAAAATTTTGAAAATTGGCTGATTTTTGGAAAAGTTATGACTTCTTAAAGTTGATAAAGGAATCCAAAAATGGCCAAAAATAGTCAAAAATTATGAAGTTGCAAAAGTAAAAAACTTTTATGCATTTTCAAACTATTTTCGATACCATAAACAGAATTGCAAAAATTTTAAAAATTGTGTGATTTTTAGCAAAGTTATTGCTCTTCAAATTTACAAAATCGTCAATTTTCTACTAAAAAACGATTTCACTGCAATTTCTTTCTCTTTCACACATAGTTTCTACATGTAAAGAATTTTAAATGCTATTTGATAAAAGGATTAAAGCGTTTTTCAAAAATGTAAAAATTTTGAAAATTGGCTGATTTTTGGAAAAGTTATGACTTCTTAAAGTTGATAAAGAATCCCAAAAATGGCCAAAAATAGTCAAAAATTAAAAAGTTGCAAGAGTAAAAAATTTTAATGCAGATTCAAACTATGTTCGATACCATAAACAGATATGCAGAAATTTTAAAAATTGTGTGATTTTTAGCAAAGTTATTGCTCTTCAAAGTTGACAAAATCGTCAATTTTCTACTAAAAAACGATTTCACTGTAATTTCTTTCTCCTTGAACCACAGTTTCTATTTAAAGAATTTTAAAAGCTATTTGAAAAATGGATTAAAACTTTTTTCAGAAATGTAAAAATTTTGAAAATTGGCTGATTTTTGGAAATGTTATGACTTCTTAAAGTTGATAAAGGAATCCAAAAATGGCAAAAAATAGTCAAAAAATAAAATGTTTCACAAGTAAAAAATATTAATGCAGATTCAAACTATGTTCGATATCATAAACAGAAATGCAAAAATTTAAAAAATTGGGTGATTTTTAGCAAAGTTATTGCTCTTTAAAGTTGACAAAATCGTCAATTTTCTACTAAAAAACGATTTCACTGCAATTTCTTTCTCTTTCACACATAGTTTCTATATGTAAAGAATATTAATTGCTAGTTGAAAAAAGGATTAAAGCGTTTTTCAGAAATGTAAAAATTTTGAAAATCGGCTGATTTTTGGAAAAGTTATGACTTCTTAGAGCTGATAACGTAATCCAAAAATGGCCAAAAATAGTCAAAAATTAAAAAAATGCAAAAGTAAAAAATTTTAATGCAGATTCAAACTATGTTCGATACCATAAACAGGAGTGCAAAAATTTTAAAAATTGCGTGATTTTTAGCAAAGTTATTGCTCTTCAAATTTAGAAAATCGTCAATTTTCTACTAAAAAACGATTTCACTGCAATTTCTTTCTCTTTCACACATAGTTTCTATATGTAAAGAATTTTAAATGGTATTTGATAACAGGATTAAAGCGTTTTTCAAAAATGTAAAAATTTTGAAAATTGGCTGATTTTTGGAAAAGTTATGACTTCTTAAAGTTGATAAAGGATCCCAAAAATGGCCAAAAATAGTCAAAAATTAAAAAGTTGCACGAGTAAAAAATTTTAATGCAGATTTAAACTATGTTCGATACCATAAACAGAAATGCAAAAATTTTAAAAATTGTGTGATTTTTAGCAAAGTTATTGCTCTTCAAATTTAGAAAATCGTCAATTTTCTACTAAAAAACGATTTCACTGCAATTTCTTTCTCTTTCACACATAGTTTCTATATGTAAAGAATTTTAAATGCTATTTGATAACAGGATTAAAGCGTTTCTCAGAAATGTAAAAATTTTGAAAATCGGCTGATTTTTGGAAAAGTTATGACTTCTTAGAGTTGATAAAGAATCCCAAAAATGGCCTAAAATTGTCAAAAATTAAAAAGCTGCAAAAGTAAAAAATTTTAATGCAGATTCAAACTATGTTCGATACCATAAACAGGAGTGCAAAAATTTTAAAAATTGCGTGATTTTTAGCAAAGTTATTGCTCTTCAAATTTACAAAATCGTCAATTTTCTACTAAAAAACGATTTCACTGCAATTTCTTTCTCTTTCACACATAGTTTCTATATGTAAAGAATTTTAAATGGTATTTGTAAAAATGATTAAAGCGTTTTTCAGAAATGTAAAAATTTTGAAAATTGGCTGATTTTTGGAAAAGTTATGACTTCTTAAAGTTGATAAAGAATCCCAAAAATGGACAAAAACAGTCAAAAATTAAAATGTTTCAAAAGTAAAAAATTTTTATGCAGATTCAAACTATGTTCGATACCATAGTCAATTTTCTACTAAAAAACGATTTCACTGTAATTTCTTTCTCCTTGAACCACAGTTTCTATATGTAAAGAATTTTAAATGCTAGTTGAAAAAAGGATTAAAGCGTTTTTCAGAAATGTAAAAATTTTGAAAATCGGCTGATTTTTGGAAAAGTTATGACTTCTTAAAGTTGATAAAGGAAACCAAATATGGCCAAAAATAGTCAAAAATTAAAATGTTTCAAATGTAAAAAATTTTAATGCAGATTCAAACTATGTTCGATACCATAAACAGAATTGCAAAAATTTTAAAAATTGGGTGATTTTTAGCAAAGTTATTGCTCTTCAAATTTACAGAATCGTCAATTTTCTACTAAAAAACGATTTCACTGAAATTTCTTTCTCTTTCACACATAGTTTCTATATGTAAAGAATTTTAAATGCTAGTTGAAAAAACGATTAAAGAGTTTTTCAAAAATGTAAAAATTTTGAAAATTGGCTGATTTTTGGAAAAGTTATGACTTCTTAAAGTTGATAAAGAATCCCAAAAATGGCCAAAAATAGTCAAAAATTAAAAAGTTGCAAGAGTAAAAAATTTTAATGCAGATTTAAACTATGTTCGATACCATAAACAGATATGCAGAAATTTTAAAAATTGGGTGATTTTTAGCAAAGTTATTGCTCTTCAAAGTTGACAAAATCGTCAATTTTCAACTAAAAAACGATTTCACTGTAATTTCTTTCTCCTTGAACCACAGTTTCTATATGTAAAGAATATTAATTGCTAGTTGAAAAAAGGATTAAAGCGTTTTTCAGATATGTAAAAATTTTGAAAACCGGCTGATTTTTGGAAAAGTTATGACTTCTTATAGTTGATAAAGGAATCCAAAAATGGCAAAAAATAGTCAAAAAATAAAATGTTTCACAAGTAAAAAATTTTAATGCAGATTCAAACTATGTTGGATATCATAAACAGAAATTCCAAAATTTAAAAAATTGGGTGATTTTTAGCAAAGTTATTGCTCTTCAAAGTTGACAAAATCGTCAATTTTCTACTAAAAAACGATTTCACTGCAATTTCTTTCTCTTTCAACCATAGTTTCTACATGTAAAGAATTTTAAATGCTAGTTGAAAAAAGGATGAAAACGTTCAGAAATGTAAAAATTTTGAAAATCGGCTGATTTTTGGAAAAGTTATGACTTCTTAAAGTTGATAAAGGAATACAAAAATGGCCAAAAATAGTCAAAAATTCAAAAGTTGCAAGAGTAAAAAATTTTAATGCAGATTTAAACTATGTTCGATACCATAGACAGAAATGCAAAAATTTTAAAAATTGTGTGATTTTTAGCAAAGTTATTGCTTTTCAAATTTACAAAATCATCAATTTTCTACTAAAAAACGATTTCACTGCAATTTCTTTCTCTTTCACACATAGTTTCTATATGTAAAGAATTTTAAATGCTAGTTGAAAAAAGGATGAAAACGTTTTTCAAAAATGTAAAAATTTTGAAAATCGGCTGATTTTAAAGTAAAAAATTTTAATGCAGATTCAAACTATTTGCAGAAATGCAAAAATTTAAAAAATTGGGTGATTTTTAGCAAAGTTATTGCTCTTCAAAGTTGACAAAATCGTCAATTTTCTACTAAAAAACGATTTCACTGCAATTTCTTTCTCTTTCAACCATAGTTTCTACATGTAAAGAATTTTAAATGCTAGTTGAAAAAAGGATGAAAACGTTCAGAAATGTAAAAATTTTGAAAATCGGCTGATTTTTGGAAAAGTTATGACTTCTTAAAGTTGATAAAGGAATACAAAAATGGCCAAAAATAGTCAAAAATTCAAAAGTTGCAAGAGTAAAAAATTTTAATGCAGATTTAAACTATGTTCGATACCATAGACAGAAATGCAAAAATTTTAAAAATTGTGTGATTTTTAGCAAAGTTATTGCTCTTCAAATTTACAAAATCATCAATTTTCTACTAAAAAACGATTTCACTGCAATTTCTTTCTCTTTCACACATAGTTTCTATATGTAAAGAATTTTAAATGCTATTTGATAACAGGATTAAAGCGTTTTTCAAAAATTTAAAAATTTTGAAAATCGGCTGATTTTTGGAAAAGTTATGACTTCTTATAGTTGATAAAGGAATCCAAAAATGGCCAAAAATAGTCAAAAATTAAAATGTTTCAAAAGTAAAAAATTTTAATGCAGATTCAAACTATGTTCGATACCATAAACAGATATGAAAAAATTTTAAAAATTGTGTGATTTTTAGCAAAGTTATTGCTCTTCAAAGTTGACAAAATCGTCAATTTTCTACTAAAAAACGATTTCACTGCAATTTCTTTCTCTTTCAACCATAGTTTCTACATGTAAAGAATTTTAAATGCTAGTTGAAAAAAGGATGAAAACGTTTTTCAAAAATGTAAAAATTTTGAAAATCGGCTGATTTTAAAGTAAAAAATTTTAATGCAGATTCAAACTATTTGCAGAAATGCAAAAATTTAAAAAATTGGGTGATTTTTAGCAAAGTTATTGCTCTTCAAAGTTGACAAAATCGTCAATTTTCTACTAAAAAACGATTTCACTGCAATTTCTTTCTCTTTCACACATAGTTTCTATATGTAAAGAATATTAATTGCTAGTTGAAAAAAGGATTAAAGCGTTTTTCAGATATGTAAAAATTTTGAAAACCGGCTGATTTTTGGAAAAGTTATGACTTCTTATAGTTGATAAAGGAATCCAAAAATGGCCAAAAATAGTCAAAAATTAAAATGTTTCAAAAGTAAAAAATTTTAATGCAGATTAAAACTATGTTCGATACCATAAACAGAAATGCAAAAATTTTAAAAATTGTGTGATTTTTAGCAAAGTTATTGCTCTTCAAATTTACAAAATCGTCAATTTTCTACTAAAAAACGATTTCACTGCAATTTCTTTCTCTTTCACACATAGTTTCTATATGTAAAGAATATTAATTGCTAGTTGAAAAAAGGATTAAAGCGTTTTTCAGAAATGTAAAAATTTTGAAAACCGGCTGATTTTTGGAAAAGTTATGACTTCTTAGAGTTGATAAAGGAATCCAAAAATGGCCAAAAATAGTCAAAAATTAAAATGTTTCAAAAGTAAAAAATTTTAATGCAGATTCAAACTTTGTTCGATACCATAAACAGAAATGCAAAAATTTTAAAAATTGTGTGATTTTTAGCAAAGTTATTGCTTTTCAAATTTACAAAATCGTCAATTTTCTACTAAAAAACGATTTCACGTCAATTTCTTTCTCTTTCAACCATAGTTTCTATATGTAAAGAATTTTAAGTGCTAGTTGATAACAGGATTAAACCGTTTTTCAGAAATGTAAAAATATTGAAAATCGGCTGATTTTTGGAAAAGTTATGACTTCTTAAAGTTGATAAAGGAATCCAAAAATGGCCAAAAATAGTCAAAAATTAAAAAGTTGCAAGTGTAAAAAATTTTAATGCAGATGTAAACTATGTTCGATACCATAAACAGATATGCAGAAATTTTAAAAATTGGGTGATATTTAGCAAAGTTATTGCTCTTCAAAGTTGACAAAATCGTCAATTTTCTACTAAAAAACGATTTCACTGTAATTTCTTTTTCTTTGAACCACAGTTTCTATATGTAAAGAATTTTAAAAACTATTTGAAAAATGGATTAAAGCTTTTTTCAGAAATGTAAAAATTTTGAAAATTGGCTGATTTTTGGAAAAGTTATGACATCTTAAAGTTGATAAAGGAATCCAAAAATGGCCAAAAATAGTCAAAAATTAAAAAGTTTCAAAAGTAAAAAACTTTTATGCAGATTCAAACTATGTTCGATACCATAAACAGAATTGCAAAAATTTCAAAAATTGGGTGATTTTTAACAAGGTTATTGCTCTTCAAAGTTGACAAAATCGCCAATTTTCTACTAAAAAACGATTTCACTGCAATTTCTTTCTCTTTCAACCATAGTTTCTACATGTAAAGAATTTTAAATGCTAGTTGAAAAAAGGATGAAAACGTTTTTCAGAAATGTAAAAATTTTGAAAATCGGCTGATTTTTGGAAAAGTTATGACTTCTTAAAGTTGATAAAGGAATTCAAAAATGGCAAAAAATAGTCAAAAAATAAAATGTTTCACAAGTAAAAAATTTTAATGCAGATTCAAACTATGTTCGATATCATAAACAGAAATGCAAAAATTTAAAAAATTGGGTGATTTTTAGCAAAGTTATTGCTCTTCAAAGTTGACAAAATCGTCAATTTTTTACTAAAAAACAATTTCACTGCAATTTCTTTCTCTTTCAACCATAGTTTCTACATGTAAAGAATATTAATTGCTAGTTGAAAAAAGGATTAAAGCGTTTTTCAGAAATGTAAAAATTTTGAAAACCGGCTGATTTTTGGAAAAGTTATGACTTCTTAGAGTTGATAAAGGAATCCAAAAATGGCCAAAAATAGTCAAAAATTAAAAAGATGCAAAAGTAAAAAATTTTAATGCAGATTCAAACTATGTTCGATACCATAAACAGAAATGCAAAAATTTTAAAAATTGTGTGATTTTTAGCAAAGTTATTGCTTTTCAAATTTACAAAATCGTCAATTTTCTACTAAAAAACGATTTCACTGCAATTTCTTTCTCTTTCACACATAGTTTCTATATGTAAAGAATTTTAAATGCTATTTGAAAAAATGATTAAAGCGTTTTTAAAAAATGTGAAAATTTTGAAAATTGGCTGATTTTTGGAAAAGTTATGACTTCTTATAGTTGACAAAGGAATCCAAAAATGGCCAAAAATAGTAAGAAATTAAAATGTTTCAAAAGTAAAAAATTTTAATGCAGATTCAAACTATGTTCGATACCATAAACAGAAATGCAAAAATTTTAAAAATTGTGTGATTTTTAGCAAAGCTATTGCTCTTCAAATTTACAAAATCGTCAATTTTCTACTAAAAAACGATTTCACTGCAATTTCTTTCTCTTTCACACATAGTTTCTATATGTTAAGAATTTTAAATGCTATTCGATAAAAGGATTAAAGCGCTTTTCAAAAATGTAAAAATTTAGAAAATTGGCTGATTTTTGGGAAAGTTATGACTTCTTAAAGTTGATAAAGGAATCCAATTATTGCTCTTCAAAGTTGACAAAATCGTCAATTTTCTACTAAAAAACGATTTCACTGCAATTTCTTTCTCTTTCAACCATAGTTTCTATATGTATAGAATTTTAAGTGCTAGTTGATATAAGGATTAAACCGTTTTTCAGAAATGTAAAAATATTGAAAATCGGCTGATTTTTGGAAAAGTTATGACTTCTTAAAGTTAATAAAGGAATCCAAAAATGGCCAAAAATAGTCAAAAATTAAAAAGTTGCAAGAGTAAAAAAATTTAGTGCAGATGTAAACTATGTTCGATACCATAAACAGATATGCAGAAATTTTAAAAATTGGGTGATTTTTAGCAAAGTTATTGCTCTTCAAAGTTGACAAATTCGTCAATTTTCTACTAAAAAACGATTTCACTGTAATTTCTTTCTCTTTGAACCACAGTTTCTATATGTAAAGAATTTTAAAAGCTATTTGAAAAATGGATTAAAGTTTTTTTCAGAAATGTAAAAATTTTGAAAATTGGCTGATTTTTGGAAAAGTTATGACATCTTAAAGTTGATAAAGGAATCCAAAAATGGCCAAAAATAGTCAAAAATTAAAAAGTTTCAAAAGTAAAAAACTTTTATGCAGATTCAAACTATGTTCGATACCATAAACAGAATTGCAAAAATTTCAAAAATTGGGTGATTTTTAGCAAAATTATTGATCTTCAAAGTTGACAAAATCGTCAATTTTCTACTAAAAAACGATTTCACTGCAATTTCTTTCTCTTTCAACCATAGTTTCTACATATAAAGAAATTTAAATGCTAGTTGAAAAAAGGATGAAAACGTTTTTCAAAAATGTAAAAGTTTTGAAAATCGGCTGATTTTTGGAAAAGTTATGACTTCTTAAAGTTGATAAAGGAATACAAAAATGGCAAAAAATAGTCAAAAAATAAAATGTTTCACAAGTAAAAAATTTTAATGCAGATTCAAACTATGTTGGATATCATAAACAGAATTGCAAAAATTTAAAAAATTGGGTGATTTTTAGCAAAGTTATTGCTCTTCAAAGTTGACAAAATCGTCAATTTTCTACTAAAAAACGATTTCACTGCAATTTCTTTTTCTTTGAACCATAGTTTCTACATGTAAAGAATTTTAAATGCTAGTTGAAAAAAGGATGAAAACGTTTTTCAGAAATGTAAAAATTTTGAAAATCGGCTGATTTTTGGAAAAGTTATGACTTCTTAAAGTTGATAAAGGAATTCAAAAATGGCAAAAAATAGTCAAAAAATAAAATGTTTCACAAGTAAAAAATTTTAATGCAGATTCAAACTATGTTCGATATCATAAACAGAAATGCAAAAATTTAAAAAATTGGGTGATTTTTAGCAAAGTTATTGCTCTTCAAAGTTGACAAAATCGTCAATTTTCTACTAAAAAACAATTTCACTGCAATTTCTTTCTCTTTTAACCATAGTTTCTACATGTAAAGAATTTTAAATGCTAGTTGAAAAAAGGATGAAAACGTTTTTCAGAAATGTAAAAATTTTGAAAATCGGCTGATTTTTGGAAAAGTTATGATTTCTTAAAGTTGATAAAGGAATCCAAAAATGGCCAAAAATAGTCAAAAATTAAAAAGATGCAAAAGTAAAAAATTTTAATGCAGATTCAAACTATGTTCGATACCATAAACAGAAATGCAAAAATTAGAAAAATTGTGTGATTTTTAGCAAAGTTATTGCTCTTCAAATTTACAAAATCGTCAATTTTCTTCTAAAAAACGATTTCACTGCAATTTCTTTCTCTTTCACACATAGTTTCTATATGTAAAGAATTTTAAATGCTATTTGAAAAAATGATTAAAGCGTTTTTCAAAAATGTGAAAATTTTGAAAATTGGCTGATTTTTGGAAAAGTTATGACTTCTTATAGTTGACAAAGGAATCCAAAAATGGCCAAAAATAGTAAAAAATTAAAATGTTTCAAAAGTAAAAAATTTTAATGCAGATTCAAACTATGTTCGATAGCATAAACAGAAATGCAAAAATTTTAAAAATTGTGTGATTTTTAGCAAAGCTATTGCTCTTCAAATTTACAAAATCGTCAATTTTCTACTAAAAAACGATTTCACTGCAATTTCTTTCTCTTTCAGACATAGTTTCTATATGTTAAGAATTTTAAATGCTATTCGATAAAAGGATTAAAGCGCTTTTCAAAAATGTAAAAATTTAGAAAATTGGCTGATTTTTGGGAAAGTTATGACTTCTTAAAGTTGATAAAGGAATCCAATTATTGCTCTTCAAAGTTGACAAAATCGTCAATTTTCTACTAAAAAACGATTTCACTGCAATTTCTTTCTCTTTCAACCATAGTTTCTATATGTATAGAATTTTAAGTGCTAGTTGATATAAGGATTAAACCGTTTTTCAGAAATGTAAAAATATTGAAAATCGGCTGATTTTTGGAAAAGTTATGACTTCTTAAAGTTGATAAAGGAATCCAAAAATGGCCAAAAATAGTCAAAAATTAAAATGTTTCAAAAGTAAAAAACTTTTATGCATTTTCAAACTATGTTCGATACCATAAACAGATATGCAGAAATTTTAAAAATTGGGTGATTTTTAGCAAAGTTATTGCTCTTCAAAGTTGACAAAATCGTCAATTTTCTACTAAAAAACGATTTCACTGTAATTTCTTTCTCTTTGAACCACAGTTTCTATATGTAAAGAATTTTAAAAGCTATTTGAAAAATGGATTAAAGTTTTTTTCAGAAATGTAAAAATTTTGAAAATTGGCAGATTTTTGGAAAAGTTATGACATCTTAAAGTTGATAAAGGAATCCAAAAATGGCCAAAAATAGTCAAAAATTAAAAAGTTTCAAAAGTAAAAAACTTTTATGCAGATTCAAACTATGTTCGATACCATAAACAGAATTGCAAAAATTTCAAAAATTGGGTGATTTTTAGCAAAATTATTGATCTTCAAAGTTGACAAAATCGTCAATTTTCTACTAAAAAACGATTTCACTGCAATTTCTTTCTCTTTCAACCATAGTTTCTACATATAAAGAATTTTAAATGCTAGTTGAAAAAAGGATGAAAACGTTTTTCAAAAATGTAAAAGTTTTGAAAATCGGCTGATTTTTGGAAAAGTTATAACTTCTTAAAGTTGATAAAGGAATACAAAAATGGCAAAAAATAGTCAAAAAATAAAATGTTTCACAAGTAAAAAATTTTAATGCAGATTCAAACTATGTTGGATATCATAAACAGAATTGCAAAAATTTAAAAAATTGGGTGATTTTTAGCAAAGTTATTGCTCTTCAAAGTTGACAAAATCGTCAATTTTCTACTAAAAAACGATTTCACTGCAATTTCTTTCTCTTTCAACCATAGTTTCTACATGTAAAGAATTTTAAATGCTAGTTGAAAAAAGGATGAAAACGTTTTTCAGAAATGTAAAAATTTTGAAAATCGGCTGATTTTTGGAAAAGTTATGACTTCTTAAAGTTGATAAAGGAATTCAAAAATGGCAAAAAATAGTCAAAAAATAAAATGTTTCACAAGTAAAAAATTTTAATGCAGATTCAAACTATGTTCGATATCATAAAAGGAAATGCAAAAATTTAAAAAATTGGGTGATTTTTAGCAAAGTTATTGCTCTTCAAAGTTGACAAAATCGTCAATTTTCTACTAAAAAACAATTTCACTGCAATTTCTTTCTCTTTTAACCATAGTTTCTACATGTAAAGAATTTTAAATGCTAGTTGAAAAAAGGATAAAAACGTTTTTCAGAAATGTATAAATTTTGAAAATCGGCTGATTTTTGGAAAAGTTATGACTTCTTAAAGTTGATAAAGGAATTCAAAAATGGCCAAAAATAGTCAAAAATTAAAAAGATGCAATAGTAAAAAATTTTAATGCAGATTCAAACTATGTTCGATACCATAAACAGAAATGCAAAAATTAGAAAAATTGTGTGATTTTTAGCAAAGTTATTGCTCTTCAAATTTACAAAATCGTCAATTTTCTACTAAAAAACGATTTCACTGCAATTTCTTTCTCTTTCACACATAGTTTCTATATGTAAAGAATATTAATTGCTAGTTGAAAAAAGGATTAAAGCGTTTTTCAGAAATTTCAAAATTTTGAAAATTGGCTGATTTTTGGAAAAGTTATGACTTCTTATAGTTGATAAAGGAATCCAAAAATGGCCAAAAATAGTCAAAAATTCAAAAGTTTCAAATGTAAAAAATTTTAATGCATTTTCAAACTATGTTCGATACCATAAACAGAAATGCAAAAATTTGAAAAATTGGGTGATTTTTAGCAAAGTTATTGCTCTTCACAGTTGACAAAATCGTAAATTTTCTACGAAAAAACGATTTCACTGCAATTTCTTTTTCTCTTTCATCCATAGTTTCCATATGTAAAGAATTTTAAATGCTATTTGAAAAAATAATTAAAGCGTTTTTCAGAAATGTAAAAATTTTGAAAATCGGCTCATTTTTGGAAAAGTTATGACTTCTTAAACTTGATAAAGGAATTCAAAAATGGCCAAAAATAGTCAAAAATTCAAAAGTTTCAAATGTAAAAAATTTTAATGCATTTTCAAACTATGTTCGATACCATAAACAGAAATGCAAAAATTTTAAAAATTGTGTGATTTTTAGCAAAGTTATTGCACTTCAAATTTACAAAATCGTCAATTTTCTACTAAAAAACGATTTCACTGCAATTTCTTTCTCTTTCACACATTGTTTCTATATGTAAAGAATTTTAAATGCTATTTGATAAAAGGATTAAAGCGCTTTTCAAAAATGTAAAAATTTTAAAAATTGGCTGATTTTTGGGAAAGTTATGACTTCTTAAAGTTGATAAAGGAATCCAATTATTGCTCTTCAAAGTTGACAAAATCGTCAATTTTCTACTAAAAAACGATTTCACTGCAATTTCTTTCTCTTTCACACATAGTTTCTATATGTAAAGAATTTTAAGTGCTAGTTGATAAAAGGATTAAACCGTTTTTCAGAAATGTAAAAATATTGAAAATCGGCTGATTTTTGGAAAAGTTATGACTTCTTAAAGTTGATAAAGGAATCCCAAAAATGGCCAAAAATAGTCCAAAATTAAAAAGTTGCAAGAGTAAAAAAATTTAATGCAGATTTAAACTATGTTCGATACCATAAACAGATATGCAGAAATTTTAAAAATTGGGTGATTTTTAGCAAAGTTATTGCTCTTCAAAGTTGACAAAATCGTCAATTTTCTACTAAAAAACGATTTCACTGTAATTTCTTTCTCTTTGAACCACAGTTTCTATATGTAAAGAATTTTAAAAGCTATTTGAAAATGGATTAAAGCTTTTTTCAGAAATGTAAAAATTTTGAAAATTGGCTGATTTTTGGAAAAGTTATGACATCTTAAAGTTGATAAAGGAATCCAAAAATGGCCAAAAATAGTCAAAAATTAAAAAGTTTCAAAAGTAAAAAACTTTTATGGAGATTCAAACTATGTTCGATACCATAAACAGAATTGCAAAAATTTCAAAAGTTATTGGAAAGTTATTTGGAAAAGTTATGACTTCTTATAGTTGATAAAGGAATCCAAAAATGGCCAAAAATAGTCAAAAATTAAAATGTTTCAAAAGTAAAAAATTTTAATGCAGATTCAAACTATTTTCGATACCATAAACAGATATGCAAAATTTTTAAAAATTGGGTGATTTTTAACAAAGTTATTGCTCTTCAAAGTTGACAAAATCGTCAATTTTCTACTAAAAAACGATTTCACTGCAATTTCTTTCTCTTTCATCCATAGTTTCCATATGTAAAGAATTTTAAATGCTAGTTGATAAAAGGATTAAAGCGTTTTTCAGAAATGTAAAAATATTGAAAAATGGCTGATTTTTGGAAAAGTTATGACTTCTTAAAGTTGATAAAGGAATCCAAAAATGGCCAAAAATAGTCAAAAATTAAAATGTTTCAAAAGTAAAAACTTTTATGCATTTTCAAACTATGTTCGATACCATAAACAGAATTGCAAAAATTTTAAAAATTGTGTGATTTTTAGCAAAGTTATTGTTCTTCAAATTTACAAAATCGTCAATTTTCTACTAAAAAACGATTTCACTGCAATTTCTTTCTCTTTCACACATAGTTTCTATATGTAAAAAATTTTAAATGCTATTTTATAAAAGGATTAAAGCGTTTTTCAGAAATGTAAAAATATTGAAAATCGTCTGAGTTTTGGAAAAGTTATGACTTCTTAAAGTTGATAAAGGAATCCAAAAATGGCCAAAAATAGTCAAAAATTAAAAAGTTGCAAGAGTAAAAAATTTTAATGCAGATTTTAACTATGTTCGATACCATAAACAGATATGCAGAAATTTTAAAAATTGGGTGATTTTTAGCAAAGTTATTGCTCTTCAAAGTTCACAAAATCGTCAATTTTCTACTAAAAAACGATTTCACTGCAATTTCTTTCTCTTTCAACCATAGTTTCTACATGTAAAGAATTTCAATTGCTAGTTGAAAAAGGATGAAAACGTTTTTCAAAAATGTAAAAATTTTGAAAATTGGCTGATTTTTGGAAAAGTTATGACTTCTTATAGTTGATAAAGGAATCCAAAAATGGCAAGAAATAGTCAGAAACTAAAATGTTTCAAAGGTAAAAAATTTTAATGCAGATTCAAACTATGTTCGATATCATAAACAGAAATGCAAAAATTTAAAAAATTGGGTGATTTTTAGCAAAGTTATTGCTCTTCAAAGTTGACAAAATCGTCAATTTTCTACTAAAAAATTATTTCACTGCAATTTCTTTCTCTTTCACACATAGTTTCTATATGTAAAGAATATTAATTGCTAGTTGAAAAAAGGATTAAAGCGTTTTTCAGAAATGTAAAAATTTTGAAAATCGGCTCATTTTTGGAAAAGTTATGACTTCTTAAAGTTGATAAAGGAATCCAAAAATGGCCAAAAATAGTCAAAAATTAAAAAGATGCAAAAGTAAAAAATTTTAATGCAGATTCAAACTATGTTCGATACCATAAACAGAAATGCAAAAATTTTAAAAATTGTGTGATTTTTAGCAAAGTTATTGCTCTTCAAATTTACAAAATCGTTAATTTTCTACTAAAAAACGATTTCACTGCAATTTATTTCTCTTTCACACATAGTTTCTATATGTAAAGAATTTTAAATGCTATTTGATAACAGGATTAAAGCGTTTTTCAAAAATGTAAAAATTTTGAATATTGGCTGATTTTTGGAAAAGTTATGACTTCTTAAAGTTGATAAAGGAATCCAAAAATTGCCAAAAATAGTCAAAAATTAAAATGTTTCAAAAGTAAAAAATTTTAATGCAGATTCAAACTATGTTCGATACCATAAACAGATATGCAAAAATTTTAAAAATTGGGTGATTTTTAGCAAAGTTATTGCTCTTCAAAGTTGACAAAATCGTCAATTTTCTACTAAAAAATGATTTCACTGCAATTTCTTTCTCTTTCACACATAGTTTCTATATGTAAATAATATTAATTGCTAGTTGAAAAAAGTATTAAAGCCTTTTTCAGAAATGTAAAAATTTTGAAGTTATTGCTTTTCAAAGTTGACAAAATCGTCAATTTTCTACTAAAAAATGATTTCACTGCAATTTCTTTCTCTTTCACACATAGTTTCTATATGTAAATAATATTAATTGCTAGTTGAAAAAAGTATTAAAGCGTTTTTCAGAAATGTAAAAATTTTGAAAATCGGCTCATTTTTGGAAAAGTTATGACTTCTTAAAGTTGATAAAGGAATCCAAAAATGGCCAAAAATAGTCAAAAATTAAAAAGTTGCAAGAGTAAAAAATTTAAATGCAGATTTTAACTATGTTCGATACCATAAACAGATATGCAGAAATTTTAAAAATTGGGTGATTTTTAGCAAAGTTATTGCTCTTCAAAGTTGACAAAATCGTCAATTTTCTACTAAAAAACGATTTCACTGCAATTTCTTTCTCTTTCAACCATAGTTTCTACATGTAAAGAATTTCAAATGCTAGTTGAAAAAAGGATGAAAACGTTTTTCAAAAATGTAAAAATTTTGAAAATTGGCTGATTTTTGGAAAAGTTATGACTTCTTATAGTTGATAAAGGAATCCAAAAATGGCAAAAAATAGTCAGAAACTAAAATGTTTCAAAGATAAAAAATTTTAATGCAGATTCAAACTATGTTCGATATCATAAACAGAAATGCAAAAATTTAAAAAATTGGGTGATTTTTAGCAAAGTTATTGCTCTTCAAAGTTGACAAAATCGTCAATTTTCTACTAAAAAATGATTTCACTGCAATTTCTTTCTCTTTCACACATAGCTTCTATATGTAAAGAATATTAATTGCTAGTTGAAAAAAGGATTAAAGAGTTTTTCAGAAATGTAAAAATTTAGAAAATCGGCTCATTTTTGGAAAAGTTATGACTTCTTAAAATTGATAAAGGAATCCAAAAATGGCCAAAAATAGTCAAAAATTAAAAAGATGCAAAAGTAAAAAACTTTAATGCATTTTCAAACTATGTTCGATACCATAAACAGAAATGTACAAATTTTAAAAATTGGGAGATTTTTAGCAAAGTTATTGCTCTTCAAAGTTGACAAAATCGTCCATTTTCTACTAAAAAACAATTTCACTGCAATTTCTTTCTCTTTCATCCATAGTTTCTATATGTAAAAAATTTTAAGTGCTAGTTGAAAAAAGGATTAAAGCGTTTTCAGAAATGTAAAAATTTTGAAAATTGGCTTATTTTTGGAAAAGTTATGACTTCATAAAGTTGATAAAGGAATACAAAAATGGCAAAAAATAGTCAAAAAATAAAATGTTTCAAAAGTAAAAAATTTTAATGCAGATTTAAACTATGTTCGATATCATAAACAGAAATTCAAAATTTTAAAAAATTGGGTGATTTTAAGCAAAGTTATTGCTTTTCAAAGTTGACAAAATCGTCAATTTTCTACTAAAAAACAAATTCACTGCAATTTCCTTTGTCTTTCATCCATAGTTTCTATATGTAAAGAATTTTAAGTGCTAGTTGATAAAAGGATTAAAGCGTTTTTCAGAAATGTAAAAATATTGAAAAATGGCTGATTTTTGGAAAAGTTATGACTTCTTAAAGTTGATAAAGGAATCCAAAAATGGCCAAAAATAGTCAAAAATTAAAATGTTTCAAAAGTAAAAAACTTTTATGCATTTTCAAACTATGTTCGATACCATAAACAGAATTGCAAAAATTTTAAAAATTGTGTGATTTTTAGCAAAGTTATTGTTCTTCAAATTTACAAAATCGTCAATTTTCTACTAAAAAACGATTTCACTGCAATTTCTTTCTCTTTCACACATAGTTTCTATATGTAAAAAATTTTAAATGCTATTTTATAAAAGGATTAAAGCGTTTTTCAGAAATGTAAAAATATTGAAAATCGTCTGAGTTTTGGAAAAGTTATGACTTCTTAAAGTTGATAAAGGAATCCAAAAATGGCCAAAAATAGTCAAAAATTAAAAAGTTGCAAGAGTAAAAAATTTTAATGCAGATTTTAACTATGTTCGATACCATAAACAGATATGCAGAAATTTTAAAAATTGGGTGATTTTTAGCAAAGTTATTGCTCTTCAAAGTTCACAAAATCGTCAATTTTCTACTAAAAAACGATTTCACTGCAATTTCTTTCTCTTTCAACCATAGTTTCTACATGTAAAGAATTTCAATTGCTAGTTGAAAAAAGGATGAAAACGTTTTTCAAAAATGTAAAAATTTTGAAAATTGGCTGATTTTTGGAAAAGTTATGACTTCTTATAGTTGATAAAGGAATCCAAAAATGGCAAGAAATAGTCAGAAACTAAAATGTTTCAAAGGTAAAAAATTTTAATGCAGATTCAAACTATGTTCGATATCATAAACAGAAATGCAAAAATTTAAAAAATTGGGTGATTTTTAGCAAAGTTATTGCTCTTCAAAGTTGACAAAATCGTCAATTTTCTACTAAAAAATTATTTCACTGCAATTTCTTTCTCTTTCACACATAGTTTCTATATGTATAGAATATTAATTGCTAGTTGAAAAAAGGATTAAAGCGTTTTTCAGAAATGTAAAAATTTTGAAAATCGGCTCATTTTTGGAAAAGTTATGACTTCTTAAAGTTGATAAAGGAATCCAAAAATGGCCAAAAATAGTCAAAAATTAAAAGATGCAAAAGTAAAAAATTTTAATGCAGATTCAAACTATGTTCGATACCATAAACAGAAATGCAAAAATTTTAAAAATTGTGTGATTTTTAGCAAAGTTATTGCTCTTCAAATTTACAAAATCGTTAATTTTCTACTAAAAAACGATTTCACTGCAATTTCTTTCTCTTTCACACATAGTTTCTATATGTAAAGAATTTTAAATGCTATTTGATAACAGGATTAAAGCGTTTTTCAAAAATGTAAAAATTTTGAATATTGGCTGATTTTTGGAAAAGTTATGACTTCTTAAAGTTGATAAAGGAATCCAAAAATTGCCAAAAATAGTCAAAAATTAAAATGTTTCAAAAGTAAAAAATTTTAATGCAGATTCAAACTATGTTCGATACCATAAACAGATATGCAAAAATTTTAAAAATTGGGTGATTTTTAGCAAAGTTATTGCTCTTCAAAGTTGACAAAATCGTCAATTTTCTACTAAAAAATTATTTCACTGCAATTTCTTTCTCTTTCACACATAGTTTCTATATGTAAAGAATATTAATTGCTAGTTGAAAAAAGTATTAAAGCGTTTTTCAGAAATGTAAAAATTTTGAAAATCGGCTCATTTTTGGAAAAGTTATGACTTCTTAAAGTTGATAAAGGAATCCAAAAATGGCCAAAAATAGTCAAAAATTAAAAAGTTGCAAGAGTAAAAAATTTAAATGCAGATTTTAACTATGTTCGATACCATAAACAGATATGCAGAAATTTTAAAAATTGGGTGATTTTTAGCAAAGTTATTGCTCTTCAAAGTTGACAAAATCGTCAATTTTCTACTAAAAAACGATTTCACTGCAATTTCTTTCTCTTTCAACCATAGTTTCTACATGTAAAGAATTTCAAATGCTAGTTGAAAAAAGGATGAAAACGTTTTTCAAAAATGTAAAAATTTTGAAAATTGGCTGATTTTTGGAAAAGTTATGACTTCTTATAGTTGATAAAGGAATCCAAAAATGGCAAAAAATAGTCAGAAACTAAAATGTTTCAAAGATAAAAAATTTTAATGCAGATTCAAACTATGTTCGATATCATAAACAGAAATGCAAAAATTTAAAAAATTGTGTGATTTTTAGCAAAGTTATTGCTCTTCAAAGTTGACAAAATCGTCAATTTTCTACTAAAAAAAAATTTCTCTGCAATTTCTTTCTCTTTCACACATAGCTTCTATATGTAAAGAATATTAATTGCAAGTTGAAAAAAGGATTAAAGAGTTTTTCAGAAATGTAAAAATTTTGAAAATCGGCTCATTTTTGGAAAAGTTATGACTTCTTAAAGTTGATAAAGGAATCCAAAAATGGCCAAAAATAGTCAAAAATTAAAAAGATGCAAAAGTAAAAAATTTTAATGCAGATTCAAACTATGTTCGATACCATAAACAGAAATGCAAAAATTTTAAAAATTGTGTGATTTTTAGCAAAGTTATTGCTCTTCAAATTTACAAAATCGTTAATTTTCTACTAAAAAACGATTTCACTGCAATTTCTTTCCCTTTCACACATAGTTTCTATATGTAAAGAATTTTAAATGCTATTTGATAACAGGATTAAAGCGTTTTTCAAAAATGTAAAAATTTTGAATATTGGCTGATTTTTGGAAAAGTTATGACTTCTTAAAGTTGATAAAGGAATCCAAAAATTGCCAAAAATAGTCAAAAATTAAAATGTTTCAAAAGTAAAAAATTTTAATGCAGATTCAAACTATGTTCGATACCATAAACAGATATGCAAAAATTTTAAAAATTGGGTGATTTTTAGCAAAGTTATTGCTCTTCAAAGTTGACAAAATCGTCAATTTTCTACTAAAAAACGATTTCACTGCAATTTCTTTCTCTTTCATCCATAGTTTCCATATGTAAAGAATTTTAAATGATATTTGAAAAAATGATTAAAGCGTTTTTCAGAAATGTAAAAATTTTGAAAATCGAAAACGTTTTTCAAAATGTAAAAATTTTGGATATCGGCTGATTTTTGGAAAAGTTATGACTTCTTGAAGTTGATAAAGGAATACAAAAATGGCACAAAATAGTCAAAAAATAAAATGTTTCACAAGTAAAAAATTTTAATGCAGATTCAAACTATGTTCGATATCATAAACAGAATTGCAAAAATTTAAAAAATTGGGTGATTTTTAGCAAAGTTATTGCTCTTCAAAGTTGACAAAATCGTCAATTTTCTACTAATAAACGATTTCACTGCAATTTCTTTCTCTTTCACACATAGTTTCTATATGTAAAGAATATTAATTGCTAGTTGAAAAAAGGATTAAAGCGTTTTTCAGAAATGTAAAAATTTTGAAAATCGTCTGATTTTTGGAAAAGTTATGACTTCTTAGAGTTGATAAAGGAATCCAAAAATGGCCAAAAATAGTCAAAAATTAAAAAGATGCAAAAGTAAAAAATTTTATAGCAGATTCAAACTATGTTCGATACCATAAACAGAAATGCAAAAATTTTTAAAATTGTGTGATTTTTAGCAAAGTTATTGCTCTTCAAATTTACAAAATCGTTAATTTTCTACTAAAAAACGATATCACTGCAATTTCTTTCCCTTTCACACATAGTTTCTATATGTAAAGAATTTTAAAAGCTATTTGATAACAGGATTAAAGCGTTTTTCAAAAATGTAAAAATTTTGAATATTGGCTGATTTTTGGAAAAGTTATGACTTCTTAAAGTTGATAAAGGAATCCAAAAATTGCCAAAAATAGTCAAAAATTAAAATGTTTCAAAAGTAAAAAATTTTAATGCAGATTCAAACTATGTTCGATACCATAAACAGATATGCAAAAATTTTAAAAATTGGGTGATTTTTAGCAAAGTTATTGCTCTTCAAAGTTGACAAAATCGTCAATTTTCTACTAAAAAACGATTTCACTGCAATTTCTTTCTCTTTCATCCATAGTTTCCATATGTAAAGAATTTTAAATGATATTTGAAAAAATGATTAAAGCGTTTTTCAGAAATGTAAAAATTTTGAAAATCGAAAACGTTTTTCAAAATGTAAAAATTTTGGATATCGGCTGATTTTTGGAAAAGTTATGACTTCTTGAAGTTGATAAAGGAATACAAAAATGGCAAAAAATAGTCAAAAAATAAAATGTTTCACAAGTAAAAAATTTTAATGCAGATTCAAACTATGTTCGATATCATAAACAGAATTGCAAAAATTTTAAAAATTGGGTGATTTTTAGCAAATTTATTGCTCTTCAAAGTTGACAAAATCGTCAATTTTCTACTAAAAAACGATTTCACTGCAATTTCTTTCTCTTTCACACATAGTTTCTATATGTAAAGAATATTAATTGCTAGTTGAAAAAAGGATTAAAACGTTTTTCAGAAATGTAAAAATTTTGAAAATCGTCTGATTTTTGGAAAAGTTATGACTTCTTAGAGTTGATAAAGGAATCCAAAAATGGCCAAAATAGTCAAAAATTAAAAAGATGCAAAAGTAAAAAATTTTAATGCAGATTCAAACTATGTTCGATACCATAAACAGAAATGCAAAAATTTGAAAAATTGTGTGATTTTTAGCAAAGTTATTGCTCTTCAAATTTACAAAATCGTCAATTTTTTACTAAAAAACGATTTCACTGTAATTTCTTTTTCTTTCACACATAGTTTCTATATGTAAAGAATTTTAAATGCTATTTGATAAAAGGATTACAGCGCTTTACAAAAATGTAAAAATTTTGAAAATTGGCTGATGTTTGGGAAAGTTATGACTTCTTAAAGTTGATAAAGGAATCCAATTATTGCTCTTTAAAGTTGACAAAATCGTAAATTTTCTACTAAAAAACGATTTCACTGCAATTTCTTTCTCTTTCAACCATAGTTTCTATATGTAAAGAATTTTAAGTGCTAGTTGATAAAAGGATTAAACCGTTTTTCAGAAATGTAAAAATATTGAAAATCGGCTGATTTTTGGAAAAGTTATGACTTCTTAAAGTTAATAAAGGAATCCAAAAATTGCCAAAAATAGTCAAAAATTAAAATGTTTCAAAAGTAAAAATTTTAATGCAGATTCAAACTATGTTCGATACCATAAACAGATATGCAAAAATTTTAAAAATTGGGTGATTTTTAGCAAAGTTATTGCTCTTCAAAGTTGACAAAATCGTCAATTTTCTACTAAAAAACGATTTCACTGCAATTTCTTTCTCTTTCATCCATAGTTTCCATATGTAAAGAATTTTAAATGATATTTGAAAAAATGATTAAAGCGTTTTTCAGAAATGTAAAAATTTTGAAAATCGAAAACGTTTTTCAAAATGTAAAAATTTTGGATATCGGCTGATTTTGGAAAAGTTATGACTTCTTGAAGTTGATAAAGGAATACAAAAATGGCAAAAAATAGTCAAAAAAATAAAATGTTTCACAAGTAAAAATTTTAATGCAGATTCAAACTATGTTCGATATCATAAACAGAATTGCAAAAATTTTAAAAATTGGGTGATTTTTAGCAAATTTATTGCTCTTCAAAGTTGACAAAATCGTCAATTTTCTACTAAAAAACGATTTCACTGCAATTTCTTTCTCTTTCACACATAGTTTCTATATGTAAAGAATATTAATTGCTAGTTGAAAAAAGGATTAAAACGTTTTTCAGAAATGTAAAAATTTTGAAAATCGTCTGATTTTTGGAAAAGTTATGACTTCTTAGAGTTGATAAAGGAATCCAAAAATGGCCAAAAATAGTCAAAAATTAAAAAGATGCAAAAGTAAAAAATTTTAATGCAGATTCAAACTATGTTCGATACCATAAACAGAAATGCAAAAATTTGAAAAATTGTGTGATTTTTAGCAAAGTTATTGCTCTTCAAATTTACAAAATCGTCAATTTTTTACTAAAAAACGATTTCACTGTAATTTCTTTTTCTTTCACACATAGTTTCTATATGTAAAGAATTTTAAATGCTATTTGATAACAGGATTAAAGCGTTTTTCAAAAATGTAAAAATTTTGAAAATTGGCTGATTTTTGGAAAAGTTATGACTTCTTATAGTTGATAAAGGAATCCAAAAATGGCCAAAAATAGTCAAAAATTAAAATGTTTCAAAAGTAAAAATTTTAATGCAGATTCAAACTATGTTCGATACCATAAACAGAAATGCAAAAATTTTTAAAATTGTGTGATTTTTAGCAAAGTTATTGCTCTTTAAATTTACAAAATCGTCAATTTTCTACAAAAAAAAAACGATTTCACTGCAATTTCTTTCTCTTTCACACATAGTTTCTATATGTAAAGAATTTTAAATGCTATTTGATAAAAGGATTACAGCGCTTTACAAAAATGTAAAAATTTTGAAAATTGGCTGATGTTTGGGAAAGTTATGACTTCTTAAAGTTGATAAAGGAATCCAATTATTGCTCTTTAAAGTTGACAAAATCGTAAATTTTCTACTAAAAAACGATTTCACTGCAATTTCTTTCTCTTTCAACCATAGTTTCTATATGTAAAGAATTTTAAGTGCTAGTTGATAAAAGGATTAAACCGTTTTTCAGAAATGTAAAAATATTGAAAATCGGCTGATTTTTGGAAAAGTTATGACTTCTTAAAGTTAATAAAGGAATCCAAAAATTGCCAAAAATAGTCAAAAATTAAAATGTTTCAAAAGTAAAAAATTTTAATGCAGATTCAAACTATGTTCGATACCATAAACAGATATGCAAAAATTTTAAAAATTGGGTGATTTTTAGCAAAGTTATTGCTCTTCAAAGTTGACAAAATCGTCAATTTTCTACTAAAAAACGATTTCACTGCAATTTCTTTCTCTTTCATCCATAGTTTCCATATGTAAAGAATTTTAAATGATATTTGAAAAAATGATTAAAGCGTTTTTCAGAAATGTAAAAATTTTGAAAATCGAAAACGTTTTTCAAAATGTAAAAATTTTGGATATCGGCTGATTTTTGGAAAAGTTATGACTTCTTGAAGTTGATAAAGGAATACAAAAATGGCAAAAAATAGTCAAAAAATAAAATGTTTCACAAGTAAAAAATTTTAATGCAGATTCAAACTATGTTCGATATCATAAACAGAATTGCAAAAATTTTAAAAATTGGGTGATTTTTAGCAAAGTTATTGCTCTTCAAAGTTGACAAAATCGTCAATTTTCTACTAAAAAACGATTTCACTGCAATTTCTTTCTCTTTCACACATAGTTTCTATATGTAAAGAATATTAATTGCTAGTTGAAAAAAGGATTAAAACGTTTTTCAGAAATGTAAAAATTTTGAAAATCGTCTGATTTTTGGAAAAGTTATGACTTCTTAGAGTTGATAAAGGAATCCAAAAATGGCCAAAAATAGTCAAAAATTAAAAAGATGCAAAAGTAAAAAATTTTAATGCAGATTCAAACTATGTTCGATACCATAAACAGAAATGCAAAAATTTGAAAAATTGTGTGATTTTTAGCAAAGTTATTGCTCTTCAAATTTACAAAATCGTCAATTTTTTACTAAAAAACGATTCACTGTAATTTCTTTTTCTTTCACACATAGTTTCTATATGTAAAGAATTTTAAATGCTATTTGATAACAGGATTAAAGCGTTTTTCAAAAATGTAAAAATTTTGAAAATTGGCTGATTTTGGAAAAGTTATGACTTCTTATAGTTGATAAAGGAATCCAAAAATGGCCAAAAATAGTCAAAAATTAAAATGTTTCAAAAGTAAAAAATTTTAATGCAGATTCAAACTATGTTCGATACCATAAACAGAAATGCAAAAATTTTTAAAATTGTGCGATTTTTAGCAAAGTTATTGCTCTTTAAATTTACAAAATCGTCAATTTTCTACAAAAAAAAAACGATTTCACTGCAATTTCTTTCTCTTTCACACATAGTTTCTACATGTAAAGAATTTTAAATGCTATTTGATAAAAGGATTACAGCGCTTTACAAAAATGTAAAAATTTTGAAAATTGGCTGATGTTTGGGAAAGTTATGACTTCTTAAAGTTGATAAAGGAATCCAATTATTGCTCTTTAAAGTTGACAAAATCGTAAATTTTCTACTAAAAAACGATTTCACTGCAATTTCTTTCTCTTTCAACCATAGTTTCTATATGTAAAGAATTTTAAGTGCTAGTTGATAAAAGGATTAAACCGTTTTTCAGAAATGTAAAAATATTGAAAATCGGCTGATTTTTGGAAAAGTTATGACTTCTTAAAGTTGATAAAGGAATCCAAAAATGGCCAAAAATAGTCAAAAATTAAAATGTTTCAAAAGTAAAAAATTTTAATGCAGATTCAAACTATGTTCGATACCATAAACAGATAAGCAAAAATTTTTAAAATTGTGTGATTTTTAGCAAAGTTATTGCTCTTTAAATTTACAAAATCGTCAATTTTCTACAAAAAAAACCATTTCACTGCAATTTCTTTCTCTTTCACACATAGTTTCTATATGTAAAGAATTTTAAATGCTATTTGATAAAAGGATTACAGCGCTTTTCAAAAATGTAAAAATTTTGAAAATTGGCTGATTTTTGGGAAAGTTATGACTTCTTAAAGTTGATAAAGGAATCCAATTATTGCTCTTTAAAGTTGACAAAATCGTAAATTTTCTACTAAAAAACGATTTCACTGCAATTTCTTTCTCTTTCAACCATAGTTTCTATATGTAAAGAATTTTAAGTGCTAGTTGATAAAAGGATTAAACCGTTTTTCAGAAATGTAAAAATATTGAAAATCGGCTGATTTTTGGAAAAGTTATGACTTCTTAAAGTTGATAAAGGAATCCAAATATGGCCAAAAATAGTTAAAAAATAAAATGTTTCAAAAATAGAAAAATTTTAATGCAGATTTAAACTATGTTCGATACCATAAACAGATATGCAAAAATTTTAAAAATTGGGTGATTTTTAGCAAAGTTATTGCTCTTCAAAGTTGACAAAATCGTCAATTTTCTAGTAAAAAACGATTTCACTGCAGTTTCTTTCTCTTTCAACCATAGTTTCTGTATGTAAAGAATTTTAAATGCTAGTTGAAAAAAGGATTAAAGCGTTTTTCAGAAATTTAAAAATTTTGAAAATCGGCTGATTTTTGGAAAAATTATGACTTCTTAGAGTTGATAAAGGAATCCAAAAATGGCCAAAAATAGTTAAAAATTAAAAATTTGCAATGGTAAAAAATTTTAATGCAGATTCAAACTATGTTCGATACCATAAACAGAAATGCAAAAATTTGAAAAATTGTGTGATTTTTAGCAAAGTT
The DNA here is from genome assembly GCA_018150725.1 of Drosophila quadrilineata. Lineage (NCBI taxonomy): Eukaryota > Metazoa > Arthropoda > Insecta > Diptera > Drosophilidae > Drosophila > Drosophila quadrilineata. Next base: position 62,727 of record JAECWN010000294.1, read on the forward strand.
ATTGCTCTTCAAAGTTTACAAAATCGTCAATGTTCTACTAAAAAATGATTTCACTGCAATTGCTTACTCTTTCACACATAGTTTCTATAGGTAAAGAATTTTAAGTGCTATTTGTAAAAAGGATTAAAGCGTTTTTCAGAAATGTAAAAATTTTGATAATCGAAAACGACAAAAAATAGTCAAAAATAGTCAAATAAAATAAAAAAAATAAAAAATAGTCAAAAAATAAAATGTTTCACAAGTAAAAAATTTTAATGCAGATTCAAACTATGTTCGATATCATAAACAGAAATGCAAAAATTTAAAAAATTGGGTGATTTTTAGCAAAGTTATTGCTCTTCAAAGTTGACAAAATCGTCAATTTTCTACTAAAAAACGATTTCACTGCAATTTCTTTCTCTTTCACACATAGTTTCTATATGTAAAGAATATTAATTGCTAGTTGAAAAAAGGATTAAAGCGTTTTTCAGAACTGTAAAAATTTTGAAAATCGTCTGATTTTTGGAAAAGTTATGACTTCTTAGAGTTGATAAAGGAATCCAAAAATGGCCAAAAATAGTCAAAAATTAAAATGTTTCAAAAGTAAAAAATTTTAATGCAGATTCAAACTATGTTCGATACCATAAACAGATAAGCAAAAATTTTTAAAATTGTGTGATTTTTAGCAAAGTTATTGCTCTTTAAATTTACAAAATCGTCAATTTTCTACAAAAAAAACCATTTCACTGCAATTTCTTTCTCTTTCACACATAGTTTCTATATGTAAAGAATTTTAAATGCTATTTGATAAAAGGATTACAGCGCTTTTCAAAAATGTAAAAATTTTGAAAATTTTGAGTTGACCTTTTTGAACCATGGAAAGTTATGACTTCTTAAAGTTGATAAAGTAATCTACAATTATTGCTCTTTAAAGTTGACAAAATCGTAAATTTTCTACTAAAAAACGATTTCACTGCAATTTCTTTCTCTTTCAACCATAGTTTCTATATGTAAAGAATTTTAAATGCTAGTTGAAAAAAGGATTAAAGCGTTTTTCAGAAATTTAAAAATTTTGAAAATCGGCTGATTTTTGGAAAAGTTATGACTTCTTAGAGTTGATAAAGGAATCCAAAAATGGCCAAAAATAGTCAAAAATTAAAAAGTTGCAAAAGTAAAAATTTTAATGCAGATTCAAACTATGTTCGATACCATAAACAGATATGCCAAAATTTTAAAAATTGGGTGATTTTTTAGCAAAGTTATTGCTCTTCAAAATTGACAAAATCGTCAATTTTCTAGTAAAAACGATTTCACTGCAGTTTCTTTCTCTTTCAACCATAGTTTCTGTATGTAAAGAATTTTAAATGCTGGTTGAAAAAAGGATTAAAGCGTTTTTCAGAAATTTAAAAATTTTGAAAATCGGCTGATTTTTGGAAAAATTATGACTTCTTAGAGTTGATAAAGGAATCCAAAAATGGCCAAAAATAGTCAAAAATTAAAATAATTCAAATGTAAAAAATTTTAATGCAGATTCAAACTATGTTCGATACCATAAACAGAAATGCAAAAATTTGAAAAATTGTGTGATTTTTAGCAAAGTTATTGCTCTTCAAAGTTTACAAAATCGTCAATGTTCTACTAAAAAATGATTTCACTGCAATTGCTTTCTCTTTCACACATAGTTTCTACAGGTAAAGAATTTTAAGTGCTATTTGTAAAAAGGATTAAAGCGTTTTTCAGAAATGTAAAAATTTTGAAAATTGGCTAATTTTTGGAAAAGTTATGACTTCTTAAAGTTGATAAAGGAATCCAAAAATGGCCAAAAATAGTCAAAAATTAAAAAGTTGCAAAAGTGAAAAATTTTAATGCAGATTCAAACTATGTTCGATACCATAAACAGATATGCCAAAATTTTAAAAATTGGGTGATTTTTAGCAAAGTTATTGCTCTTCAAAATTGACAAAATCGTCAATTTTCTACTAAAAAACGATTTCACTGCAATTTCTTTCTCTTTCACACATAGTTTCTATATGTAAAGAATTTTAAATGCTATTTGAAAAAATTATTAAAGCGTTTTTCAGAAATGTAAAAATTTTGAAAATTGGCTGATTTTTGGAAAAGTTATGACTTCTTAAAGTTGATAAAGGAATCAAAAAATGGCCAAAAAAGTCAAAAATTAAAAAGTTGCAAAAGTAAAAAATTCTAATGCAGATTCAAACTATGTTCGATACCATAAACAGATATGCAAAAATTTTAAAAATTGGGAGATTTTTAGCAAAGTTATTGCTCTTCAAATTTACAAAATCGTCAATTTTCTACTAAAAAACGATTTCACTGCAATTTCTTTCTCTTTTAACCATAGTTTCCACATGTAAAGAATTTTAAATGCTAGTTGAAAAAAGGATGAAAACGTTTTTCAAAAATGTAAAAATTTTGAAAATTGGCTGATTTTTGGAAAAGTTATGACTTCTTAAAGTTGATAAAGGAATCAAAAAATGGCCAAAAAAGTCAAAAATTAAAAAGTTGCAAAAGTAAAAAATTCTAATGCAGATTCAAACTATGTTCGATACCATAAACAGATATGCAAAAATTTTAAAAATTGGGAGATTTTTAGCAAAGTTATTGCTCTTCAAATTGACAAAATCGTCAATTTTCTACTAAAAAACGATTTCACTGCAATTTCTTTCTCTTTTAACCATAGTTTCTACATGTAAAGAATTTTAAATGCTAGTTGAAAAAAGGATGAAAACGTTTTTCAAAAATGTAAAAATTTTGAAAATTGGGTGATTTTTGGAAAAGTTATGACTTCTTATAGTTGATAAAGGAATCCAAAAATGGCCAAAAATAGTCAAAAATTAAAATGTTTCAAAAGTAAAAAATTTTAATGCAGATTCAAACTATGTTCGATACCATAAACAGATATGCAAAAATTTTAAAAATTGTGTGATTTTTAGCAAAGTTATTGCTCTTCAAAGTTTACAAAATCGTCAATTTTCTACTAAAAAACGATTTCACTGCAATTTCTTTCTCTTTCACACATAGTTTCTATATGTAAAGAATTTTAAATGCTATTTGATAAAAGGATTAAAGCGCTTTTCAAAAATGTAAAAATTTTGAAAATTGGCTGATTTTGGGAAAGTTATGAAGTTGATAAAGAAAAAACTGTCAAAGTTGATAAAAGGAATCAAATTATTGCTCTTTAAAGTTGACAAAATCGTAAATTTTCTACTAAAAAACGATTTCACTGCAATTTCTTTCTCTTCAACCATAGTTTCTATATGTAAAGAATTTTAAGTGCTAGTTGATAAAAGGATTAAACCGTTTTTCAGAAATGTAAAAATATTGAAAATCGGCTGATTTTTGGAAAAGTTATGACTTCTTAAAGTTGATAAAGGAATCCAAATATGGCCAAAAATAGTCAAAAAATAAAATGTTTCAAAAATAAAAAAATTTTAATGCAGATTCAAACTATGTTCGATACCATAAACAGAAATGCAAAAATTTGAAAAATTGTGTGATTTTTAGCAAAGTTATTGCTCTTCAAAGTTTACAAAATCGTCAATGTTCTACTAAAAAACGATTTCACTGCAATTGCTTTCTCTTTCACACATAGTTTCTATATGTAAAGAATTTTAAGTGCTATTTGTAAAAAGGATTAAAGCGTTTTTCAGAAATGAAAAAATTTTGAAAATTGGCTAATTTTTGGAAAAGTTATGACTTCTTAAAGTTGATAAAGGAATCAAAAAATGGCCAAAAAAGTCAAAAATTAAAAAGTTGCAAAAGTAAAAAATTCTAATGCAGATTCAAACTATGTTCGATACCATAAACAGATATGCAAAAATTTTAAAAATTGGGAGATTTTTAGCAAAGTTATTGCTCTTCAAATTTACAAAATCGTCAATTTTCTACTAAAAAACGATTTCACTGCAATTTCTTTCTCTTTTAACCATAGTTTCCACATGTAAAGAATTTTAAATGCTAGTTGAAAAAAGGATGAAAACGTTTTTCAAAAATGTAAAAATTTTGAAAATTGGCTGATTTTTGGAAAAGTTATGACTTCTTAAAGTTGATAAAGGAATCAAAAAATGGCCAAAAATAGTCAAAAATTAAAAAGTTGCAAAAGTAAAAAATTCTAATGCAGATTCAAACTATGTTCGATACCATAAACAGATATGCAAAAATTTTAAAAATTGGGTGATTTTTAGCAAAGTTATTGCTCTTCAAAATTGACAAAATCGTCAATTTTCTACTAAAAAACGATTTCACTGCAATTTCTTTCTCTTTTAACCATAGTTTCTACATGTAAAGAATTTTAAATGCTAGTTGAAAAAAGGATGAAAGCGTTTTTCAAAAATGTAAAAAATTTTGAAAATTGGCTGATTTTTGGAAAAGTTATGACTTCTTAAAGTTGATAAAGGAATCCAATTATTGCTCTTTAAAGTTGACAAAATCGTAAATTTTCTACTAAAAAACGATTTCACTGCAATTTCTTTCTCTTTCAACCATAGTTTCTATATGTAAAGAATTTTAAGTGCTAGTTGATAAAAGGATTAAACCGTTTTTCAGAAATGTAAAAATATTGAAAATCGGCTGATTTTTGGAAAAGTTATGACTTCTTAAAGTTGATAAAGGAATCCAAATATGGCCAAAAATAGTCAAAAAATAAAATGTTTCAAAAGTAAAAAATTTTAATGCAGATTCAAACTATGTTCGATACCATAAACAGATATGCAAAAATTTTAAAAATTGTGTGATTTTTAGCAAAGTTATAGCTCTTCAAATTTACAAAATCGTCAATTTTCTACTAAAAAACGATTTCACTGCAATTTCTTTCTCTTTCTTAAATTAACATAGTTTCTATATGTTAAAGTTTTTCAGAAATTTGTAAATGGCTATTTTGATAATAAAGTTGATAAAGGCAGCGCTTTTCAAAAATGTCAAAAATTTTGAAAAAAAATTTGGATTCACTTTTTAATAAACAGAAATGCACTTTTTAAAAATAAAGGATTTTTCCAAAGTTTTGGTCTTCAAATTTGACAAAATCGTCAATTTGCTACTAAAAAACGATTTCACTGCAATTTCTTTCTCTTTCAACCATAGTTTCTATATGTAAAGAATTTTAAGTGCTAGGTGATAAAAGGATTAAACCGTTTTTCAGAAATGTAAAAATATTGAAAATCGGCTGATTTTTGGAAAAGTTATGACTTCTTAAAGTTGATAAAGGAATCCAAATATGGCCAAAAATAGTCAAAAAATAAAATGTTTCAAAAATAAAAAAATTTTAATGCAGATTCAAACTATGTTCGATACCATAAACAGATATGCAAAAATTTTAAAAATTGGGTGATTTTTAGCAAAGTTATTGCTCTTCAAAGTTGACAAAATCGTCAATTTTCTAGTAAAAAACGATTTCACTGCAGTTTCTTTCTCTTTGAACCATAGTTTCTATATGTAAAGAATTTTAAATGCTAATTGAAAAAAGGATTAAAGCGTTTTTCAGAAATTTAAAAATTTTGAAAATCGGCTGATTTTTGGAAAAATTATGACTTCTTAGAGTTGATAAAGGAATCCAAAAATGGCCAAAAATAGTCAAAAATTAAAAATTTGCAATAGTAAAAAATTTTAATGCAGATTCAAACTATGTTCGATACCATAAACAGAAATGCAAAAATTTGAAAAATTGTGTGATTTTTAGCAAAGTTATTGCTCTTCAAAGTTTACAAAATCGTCAATGTTCTACTAAAAAATGATTTCACTGCAATTGCTTTCTCTTTCACACATAGTTTCTATATGTAAAGAATTTTAAATGCTATTTGAAAAAAGGATTAAAGCGTTTTTCAGAAATGTAAAAATTTTGAAAATTGGCTAATTTTTGGAAAAGTTATGACTTCTTAAAGTTGATAAAGGAATCCAAAAATGGCCAAAAATAGTCAAAAATTAAAAAGTTGCAAAAGTAAAAAATTTTAATGCAGATTCAAACTATGTTCGATACCATATGCAAAATTACCATATGCAAAAATTTAAAAAATTGGGTGATTTATAGCAAAATTATTGCTCTTCAAAATTGACAAAATCGTCAATTTTCTACTAAAAAACGATTTCACTGCAATTTCTTTCTCTTTCACACATAGTTTCTATATGTAAAGAATTTTAAATGCTATTTGAAAAAATTATTAAAGCGTTTTTCAGAAATGTAAAAATTTTGAAAATTGGCTGATTTTTGGAAAAGTTATGACTTCTTAAAGTTGATAAAGGAATCAAAAAATGGCCATAAAAGTCAAAAATTAAAAAGTTGCAAAAGTAAAAATTTCTAATGCAGATTCAAACTATGTTCGATACCATAAACAGATATGCAAAAATTTAAAAAATTGGGCGATTTTTAGCAAAGTTATTGCTCTTCAAAGTTGACAAAATCGTCAATTTTCTACTAAAAAACGATTTCACTGCAGTTTCTTTCTCTTTCAACCATAGTTTCTACATGTAAAGAATTTTAAATGCTAGTTGAAAAAAGGATGAAAACGTTTTTCAAAAATGTAAAAATTTTGAAAATCGGCTGATTTTTGGAAAAGTTATGACTTCTTAAAGTTGATAAAGGAATCAAAAAAATGGCCAAAAAAGTCAAAAATTAAAAAGTTGCAAAAGTAAAAAATTCTAATGTAGATTCAAACTATGTTCGATACCATAAACAGATATGCAAAAATTTTAAAAATTGGGAGATTTTTAGCAAAGTTATTGATCTTCAAAGTTGACAAAATCGTCAATTTTCTACTAAAAAACGATTTCACTGCAATTTCTTTCTCTTTGAACCACAGTTTCTATATGTAAAAAATTTTAAATGCTATTTGTAAAAAGGATTAAAGCGTTTTTCAGAAATGTAAAAATTTTGAAAATCGTCTGATTTTTGGAAAAGTTATGACTTCTTAAAGTTGATTAAGGAATACAAAAATTGCCAAAAATAGTCAAAAAATAAAATGTTTCAAAAGTAAAAAATTTTAATGCAGATTCAAACTATGTTCGATACCATAAACAGAATTGCAAAAATTTAAAAAATTGGGTGATTTTTAGCCAAGTTATTGCTCTTCAAAGTTGACAAAATCGTCAATTTTCTACTAAAAAACGATTTCCCTGCAATTTCTTTCTCTTTCAACCATAGTTTGTACATGCAAAGAATTTTAACTGCTAGTTGAAAAAGGATGAAAACGTTTTTCAAAAATATAAAAATTTTGAAAGTCGGCTCATTTTTGGAAAAGTTATGACTTCTTAAAGTTGATAAAGGAATACAAAAATGGCAAAAAATAGTCAAAAAATAAAATGTTTCAAAAGTAAAAAATTTTAATGCAGATTCAAACTATGTTCGATACCATATGCAAAATTACCATATGCAAAAATTTAAAAAATTGGGTGATTTATAGCAAAATTATTGCTCTTCAAAATTGACAAAATCGTCAATTTTCTACTAAAAAACGATTTCACTGCAATTTCTTTCTCTTTCACACATAGTTTCTATATGTAAAGAATTTTAAATGCTATTTGAAAAAGGATTAAAGCGTTTTTCAGAAATGTAAAAATTTTGAAAATTGGCTGATTTTTGGAAAAGTTATGACTTCTTAAAGTTGATAAAGGAATCAAAAAATGGCCAAAAAAGTCAAAAATTAAAAAGTTGCAAAAGTAAAAATTTCTAATGCAGATTCAAACTATGTTCGATACCATAAACAGATATGCAAAAATTTAAAAAATTGGGCGATTTTTAGCAAAGTTATTGCTCTTCAAAGTTGACAAAATCGTCAATTTTCTACTAAAAAACGATTTCACTGCAGTTTCTTTCTCTTTCAACCATAGTTTCTACATGTAAAGAATTTTAAATGCTAGTTGAAAAAAGAATGAAAACGTTCTTCAAAAATGTAAAAATTTTGAAAATCGGCTGATTTTTGGAAAAGTTATGACTTCTTAAAGTTGATAAAGGAATCCAAAAATGGCCAAAAAAGTCAAAAATTAAAAAGTTGCAAAAGTAAAAAATTCTAATGCAGATTCAAACTATGTTCGATACCATAAACAGATATGCAAAAATTTTAAAAATTGGGAGATTTTTAGCAAAGTTATTGATCTTCAAAGTTGACTAAATCGTCAATTTTCTACTAAAAAACGATTTCACTGCAATTTCTTTCTCTTTGAACCACAGTTTCTATATGTAAAAAATTTTAAATGCTATTTGTAAAAAGGATTAAAGCGTTTTTCAGAAATGTAAAAATTTTGAAAATCGTCTGATTTTTGGAAAAGTTATGACTTCTTAAAGTTGATTAAGGAATACAAAAATTGCCAAAAATAGTCAAAAAATAAAATGTTTCAAAAGTAAAAAATTTTAATGCAGATTCAAACTATGTTCGATACCATAAACAGAATTGCAAAAATTTTAAAAATTGGGTGATTTTTAGCAAAGTTATTGCTCTTCAAAGTTGACAAAATCGTCAATTTTCTACTAAAAAACGATTTCCCTGCAATTTCTTTCTCTTTCAACCATAGTTTCTACATGCAAAGAATTTTAACTGCTAGTTGAAAAAAGGATGAAAACGTTTTTCAAAAATATAAAAATTTTGAAAATCGGCTCAATTTTTGGAAAAGTTATGACTTCTTAAAGTTGATAAAGGAATACAAAAATGGCCAAAAATAGTCAAAAAATAAAATGTTTCAAAAGTAAAAAATTTTAATGCAGATTCAAACTATGTTCGATACCATTAAACAGATATGCAAAAATTTAAAAATTGGGTGATTTTTAGCAAAATTATTGCTCTTCAAAGTTGACAAAATCGTCAATTTTCTACTAAAAAACGATTTCACTGCAATTTCTTTCTCTTTCACACATAGTTTCTATATGTAAAGAATTTTAAATGCTATTTGAAAAAATTATTAAAGCGTTTTTCAGAAATGTAAAAATTTTGAAAATTGGCTGATTTTTGGAAAAGTTATGACTTCTTAAAGTTGATAAAGGAATCAAAAAATGGCCAAAAATAGTCAAAAATTAAAAAGTTTCAAAAGTAAAAATTTTAATGCAGATTCAAACTATGTTCGATACCATAAACAGATATGCAAAAATTTAAAAAATTGGGTGATTTTTAGCAAAGTTATTGCTCTTCAAAGTTGACAAAATCGTCAATTTTCTACTAAAAACGATTTCACTGCAGTTTCTTTCTCTTTCAACCATAGTTTCTACATGTAAAGAATTTTAAATGCTAGTTGAAAAAAGAATGAAAACGTTCTTCAAAAATGTAAAAATTTTGAAAATCGGCTGATTTTTGGAAAAGTTATGACTTCTTAAAGTTGATAAAGGAATCAAAAATGGCCAAAAATAGTCAAAAATTAAAAAGTTGCAAAAGTAAAAAATTTTAATGCAGATTCAAACTATGTTCGATACCATAAACAGATATGCAAAAATTTTAAAAATTGGGTGATTTTTAGCAAAGTTATTGCTCTTCAAAGTTGACAAAATCGTCAATTTTCTACTAAAAAACGATTTCACTGCAATTTCTTTCTCTTTGAACCACAGTTTCTATATGTAAAGAATTTTAAATGCTATTTGAAAAAAGGATTAAAGCGTTTTTCAGAAATGTAAAAATTTTGAAAATCGGCTGATTTTTGGAAAAGTTATGACTTCTTAAAGTTGATAAAGGAATACAAAAATGGCCAAAAATAGTCAAAAATTAAAATGTTTCAAAAGTAAAAAATTTTAATGCAGATTCAAACTATGTTCGATACCATAAACAGAATTGCAAAAATTTAAAAAATTGGGTGATTTTTAGCAAAGTTATTGCTCTTCAAAGTTGACAAAATCGTCAATTTTCTACTAAAAAACGATTTCACTGCAATTTCTTTCTCTTTCAACCATAGTTTCTACATGTAAAGAATTTTAAATGCTAGTTGAAAAAGGATGAAAACGTTTTTCAAAAATATAAAAATTTTGAAAATCGGCTCATTTTTGGAAAAGTTATGACTTCTTAAAGTTGATAAAGGAATACAAAAATGGCCAAAAATAGTCAAAAATTAAAATGTTTCAAAAGTAAAAAATTTTAATGCAGATTCAAACTATGTTCGATACCATAAACAGATATATGCAAAAATTTTAAAAATTGGGTGATTTTTAGCAAAGTTATTGCTCTTCAAAATTGACAAAATCGTCAATTTTCTACTAAAAAACGATTTCACTGCAATTTCTTTCTCTTTCACACATAGTTTCTATATGTAAAGAATTTTAAATGCTATTTGAAAAAGGATTAAAGCGTTTTTCAGAAATGTAAAAATTTTGAAAATTGGCTGATTTTTGGAAAAGTTATGACTTCTTAAAGTTGATAAAGGAATCAAAAAATGGCCAAAAATAGTCAAAAATTAAAAAGTTGCAAAAGTAAAAATTTCTAATGCAGATTCAAACTATGTTCGATACCATAAACAGATATGCAAAAATTTTAAAAATTGGGTGATTTTTAGCAAAGTTATTGCTCTTCAAAGTTGACAAAATCGTCAATTTTCTACTAAAAAACGATTTCACTGCAATTTCTTTCTCTTTCAACCATAGTTTCTATATGTAAAGAATTTTAAATGCTAGTTGAAAAAAGGATGAAAACGTTTTTCAAAAATGTAAAAATTTTGAAAATCGGCTGATTTTTGGAAAAGTTATGACTTCTTAAAGTTGATAAAGGAATCAAAAAATGGCCAAAAATAGTCAAAAATTAAAAAGTTGCAAAAGTAAAAAAATTTAATGCAGATTCAAACTATGTTCGATACCATAAACAGATATGCAAAAATTTTAAAAATTGGGAGATTTTTAGCAAAGTTATTGCTCTTCAAAGTTGACAAAATCGTCAATTTTCTACTAAAAAACGATTTCACTGCAATTTCTTTCTCTTTGAACCACAGTTTCTATATGTAAAAAATTTTAAATGCTATTTGTAAAAAGGATTAAAGCGTTTTTCAGAAATGTAAAAATTTTGAAAATCGGCTGATTTTTGGAAAAGTTATGACATCTTAAAGTTGATAAAGGAATACAAAAATGGCCAAAAATAGTCAAAAAATAAAATGTTTCAAAAGTAAAAAATTTTAATGCAGATTCAAACTATGTTCGATACCATAAACAGAAATGCAAAAATTTTAAAAATTGGGTGATTTTTAGCAAAGTTATTGCTCTTCAAAGTTGACAAAATCGTCAATTTTCTACTAAAAAACGATTTCACTGCAATTTCTTTCTCTTTCAACCACAGTTTCTATATGTAAAGAATTTTAAATGCTATTTGAAAAAAGGATTAAAGCGTTTTTCAAAAATATAAAAATTTTGAAAATTGGCTGATTTTTGGAAAAGTTATGACTTCTTAAAGTTGATAAAGGAATCCAAAAATGGCCAAAAATAGTCAAAAATTAAAAATTTTCAAAAGTAAAAAATTTTAATGCAGATTCAAACTATGTTCGATACCATAAACAGAATTTGCAAAAATTTAAAAATTGGGTGATTTTTGGCAAAGTTATTGTTCTTCAAAGTTGACAAAATCGTCAATTTTCTACTAAAAAACGATTTCACTGCAATTTCTTTCTCTTTCAACCATAGTTTCTACATGTAAAGAATTTTAAATGCTAGTTGAAAAAAGGATTAAAACGTTTTTCAGAAATGTAAAAATTTTGAAAATCGGCTGATTTTTGGAAAAGTTATGACTTCTTAAAGTTGATAAAGGAATACAAAAATGGCCAAAAATAGTCAAAAAATAAAATGTTTCAAAAGTAAAAAATTTTAATGCAGATTCAAACTATGTTCGATACCATAAACAGAATTGCAAAAATTTAAAAAATTGGGTGATTTTTAGCAAAGTTATTGCTCTTCAAAGTTGACAAAATCGTCAATTTTCTACTAAAAAACGATTTCCCTGCAATTTCTTTCTCTTTCAACCATAGTTTCTACATGCAAAGAATTTTAACTGCTAGTTGAAAAAGGATGAAAACGTTTTTCAAAAATATAAAAATTTTGAAAATTGGCTCATTTTTGGAAAAGTTATGACTTCTTAAAGTTGATAAAGGAATACAAAAATGGCCAAAAATAGTCAAAAAATAAAATGTTTCAAAAGTAAAAAATTTTAATGCAGATTCAAACTATGTTCGATACCATAAACAGAAATGCAAAAATTTTAAAAATTGGGTGATTTTTAGCAAAGTTATTGCTCTTCAAAGTTGACAAAATCGTCAATTTTCTACTAAAAAACGATTTCACTGCAATTTCTTTCTCTTTGAACTACAGTTTCTATATGTAAAGAATTTTAAATGCTATTTGAAAAAATGATTAAAGCGTTTTTCAGAAATGTAAAAATTTTGAAAATTGGCTGATTTTTGGAAAAGTTATGACTTCTTAAAGTTGATAAAGGAATCCAAAAATTGCCAAAAATAGTCAAAAATTAAAAATTTTCAAAAGTAAAGTTGATAAAGGAATCCAAAATACCATAAACAGAATTTGCAAAAATTTCAAAAATTGGGTGATTTTTGGCAAAATTATTGTTCTTCAAAGTTGACAAAATCGTCAATTTTCTACTAAAAAACGATTTCACTGCAATTTCTTTCTCTTTCAACCATAGTTTCTACATGTAAAGAATTTTAAATGCTAGTTGAAAAAAGGATGAAAACGTTTTTCAAAAATGTAAAAATTTTGAAAATCGGCTGATTTTTGGAAAAGTTATGACTTCTTAAAGTTGATAAAGGAATACAAAAATGGCCAAAAATAGTCAAAAAATAAAATGTTTCAAAAGTAAAAAATTTTAATGCAGATTCAAACTATGTTCGATACCATAAACAGAATTGCAAAAATTTAAAAAATTGGGTGATTTTTAGCAAAGTTATTGCTCTTCAAAGTTGACAAAATCGTCAATTTTCTACTAAAAAACGATTTCACTGCAATTTCTTTCTCTTTCAACCATAGTTTCTACATGTAAAGAATTTTAAATGCTAGTTGAAAAAGGATGAAAACGTTTTTCAAAAATGTAAAAATTTTGAAAATTGGCTCATTTTTGGAAAAGTTATGACTTCTTAAAGTTGATAAAGGAATCCAAAAATGGCCAAAAATAGTCAAAAAATAAAATGTTTCAAAAGTAAAAAATTTTAATGCAGATTCAAACTATGTTCGATACCATAAACAGAAATGCAAAAATTTAAAAATTGGGTGATTTTTAGCAAAGTTATTGCTCTTCAAAGTTGACAAAATCGTCAATTTTCTACTAAAAAACGATTTCCCTGCAATTTCTTTCTCTTTCAACCATAGTTTCTACATGTAAAGAATTTTAAATGCTAGTTGAAAAAAGGATGAAAACGTTTTTCAAAAATGTAAAAATTTTGAAAATCGGCTCATTTTTGGAAAAGTTATGACTTCTTAAAGTTGATAAAGGAATACAAAAATGGCAAAAAATAGTCTAAAAATAAAATGTTTCAAAAGTAAAAAATTTTAATGCAGATTCAAACTATGTTCGATACCATAAACAGAATTGCAAAAATTTAAAAAATTGGGTGATTTTTAGCAAAGTTATTGCTCTTCAAAGTTGACAAAATCGTCAATTTTCTACTAAAAAACGATTTCACTGCAATTTCTTTCTCTTTCACACATAGTTTCTATATGTAAAGAATTTTAAATGCTATTTGAAAAAATGATTAAAGCGTTTTTCAGAAATGTAAAAATTTTGAAAATTGGCTGATTTTTGGAAAAGTTATGACTTCTTAAAGTTGATAAAGGAATCCAAAAATGGCCAAAAATAGTCAAAAATTAAAAAGTTGCAAAAGTAAAAAATTTTAATGCAGATTCAAACTATGTTCGATACCATAAACAGATATGCAAAAATTTTAAAAATTGGGTGATTTTTAGCAAAGTTATTGCTCTTCAAAATTGACAAAATCGTCAATTTTCTACTAAAAAACGATTTCACTGCAATTTCTTTCTCTTTCAACCATAGTTTCTATATGTAAAGAATTTTAAATGCTATTTGAAAAAAGGATTAAAGCGTTTTTCAGAAATGTAAAAATTTTGAAAATCGGCTGATTTTTGGAAAAGTTATGACTTCTTAAAGTTGATAAAGGAATCCAAAAATGGCCAAAAATAGTCAAAAATAAAATGTTTCAAAAGTAAAAAATTTTAATGCAGATTCAAACTATGTTCGATACCATAAACAGAAATGCAAAAATTTTAAAAAATTGGGTGATTTTTAGCAAAGTTATTGCTCTTCAAAGTTGACAAAATCGTCAATTTTCTACTAAAAAACGATTTCACTGCAATTTCTTTCTCTTTGAACCACAGTTTCTATATGTAAAGAATTTTAAATGCTATTTGAAAAAAGGATTAAAGCGTTTTTCAAAAATATAAAAATTTTGAAAATTGGCTGATTTTTGGAAAAGTTATGACTTCTTAAAGTTGATAAAGGAATCCAAAATACCATAAACAGAATTTGCAAAAATTTCAAAAATTGGGTGATTTTTGGCAAAATTATTGTTCTTCAAAGTTGACAAAATCGTCAATTTTCTACTAAAAAACGATTTCACTGCAATTTCTTTCTCTTTCAACCATAGTTTCTACATGTAAAGAATTTTAAATGCTAGTTGAAAAAAGGATGAAAACGTTTTTCAAAAATGTAAAAATTTTGAAAATCGGCTGATTTTTGGAAAAGTTATGACTTCTTAAAGTTGATAAAGGAATACAAAAATGGCAAAAAATAGTCAAAAAATAAAATGTTTCAAAAGTAAAAAATTTTAATGCAGATTCAAACTATGTTCGATACCATAAACAGAATTGCAAAAATTTAAAAAATTGGGTGATTTTTAGCAAAGTTATTGCTCTTCAAAGTTGACAAAATCGTCAATTTTCTACTAAAAAACGATTTCACTGCAATTTCTTTCTCTTTGAACCACAGTTTCTATATGTAAAGAATTTTAAATGCTATTTGTAAAAAGGATTAAAGCGTTTTTCAGAAATGTAAAAATTTTGAAAATCGGCTGATTTTTGGAAAAGTTATGACTTCTTAAAGTTGATAAAGGAATCCAAAAATGGCCAAAAATAGTCAAAAATTAAAAAGTTTCAAAAGTAAAAAATTTTAATGCAGATTCAAACTATGTTCGATACCATAAACAGAATTGCAAAATTTAAAATATTGGGTGATTTTTAGCAAAGTTATTGCTCTTCAAAGTTGACAAAATCGTCAATTTTCTACTAAAAAACGATTTCACTGCAATTTCTTTCTCTTTGAACCATAGTTTCTATATGTAAAGAATTTTAAATGCTATTTGAAAAAAGTATTAAAGCGTTTTTCAAAAATATAAAAATTTTGAAAATTGGCTGATTTTTGGAAAAGTTATGACTTCTTAAAGTTGATAAAGGAATACAAAAATGGCCAAAAATAGTCAAAAAATAATATGTTTCAAAAGTAAAAAATTTTAATGCAGATTCAAACTATGTTCGATACCATAAACAGAATTGCAAAAATTTAAAAAATTGGGTGATTTTTAGCCAAGTTATTGCTCTTCAAAGTTGACAAAATCGTCAATTTTCTACTAAAAAACGATTTCACTGCAATTTCTTTCTCTTTCAACCATAGTTTCTACATGCAAAGAATTTTAACTGCTAGTTGAAAAAAGGATGAAAACGTTTTTCAAAAATATAAAAATTTTGAAAATCGGCTCATTTTTGGAAAAGTTATGACTTCTTAAAGTTGATAAAGGAATACAAAAATGGCAAAAAATAGTCAAAAAATAAAATGTTTCAAAAGTAAAAAATTTTAATGCAGATTCAAACTATGTTCGATACCATAAACAGAATTGCAAAAATTTTAAAAATTGGGTGATTTTTAGCAAAGTTATTGCTCTTCAAAGTTGACAAAATCGTCAATTTTCTACTAAAAAACGATTTCACTGCAATTTCTTTCTCTTTGAACCATAGTTTCTATATGTAAAGAATTTTAAATGCTATTTGAAAAAAGGATTAAAGCGTTTTTCAAAAATGTAAAAATTTTGAAAATTGGCTGATTTTTGGAAAAGTTATGACTTCTTAAAGTTGATAAAGGAATCCAAAAATGGCCAAAAATAGTCAAAAAATAAATTTTCAAAAGTAAAAAATTTTAATGCAGATTCAAACTATGTTCGATACCATAAACAGAATTGCAAAAATTTAAAAAATTGGGTGATTTTTAGCCAAGTTATTGCTCTTCAAAGTTGACAAAATCGTCAATTTTCTACTAAAAAACGATTTCCCTGCAATTTCTTTCTCTTTCAACCATAGTTTCTACATGTAAAGAATTTTAAATGCTAGTTGAAAAAAGGATGAAAACGTTTTTCAAAAATATAAAAATTTTGAAAATCGGCTCATTTTTGGAAAAGTTATGACTTCTTAAAGTTGATAAAGGAATACAAAAATGGCAAAAAATAGTCAAAAAATATAATGTTTCAAAAGTAAAAAATTTTAATGCAGATTCAAACTATGTTCGATATCATAAACAGAAATGCAAAAATTTTAAAAATTGGGTGATTTTAAGCAAAGTTATTGCTCTTCAAAGTTGACAAAATCGTCAATTTTCTACTAAAAAACGATTTCACTGCAATTTCTTTCTCTTTGAACCACAGTTTCTATATGTAAAGAATTTTAAATGCTATTTGAAAACAGGATTAAAGCGTTTTTCAGAAATGTAAAAATTTTGAAAATTGGCTGATTTTTGGAAAAGTTATGACTTCTTAAAGTTGATAAAGGAATCCAAAAATGGCCAAAAATAGTCAAAAAATAAAATGTTTCAAAAGTAAAAAATTTTAATGCAGATTCAAACTATGTTCGATACCATAAACAGAATTGCAAAAATTTAAAAAATTGGGTGATTTTTAGCAAAGTTATTGCTCTTCAAAGTTGACAAAATCGTCAATTTTCTACTAAAAAACGATTTCACTGCAATTTCTTTCTCTTTCAACCATAGTTTCTATATGTAAAGAATTTTAAATGCTATTTGTAAAAAGGATTAAAGCGTTTTTCAGAAATGTAAAAATTTTGAAAATCGGCTGATTTTTGGAAAAGTTATGACTTCTTAAAGTTGATAAAGGAATACAAAAATGGCCAAAAATAGTCAAAAACTAAAATGTTTCAAAAGTAAAAAATTTTAATGCAGATTCAAACTATGTTCGATACCATAAACAGAAATGCAAAAATTTTAAAAATTGGGTGATTTTAAGCAAAGTTATTGCTCTTCAAAGCTGACAAAATCGTCAATTTTCTACTAAAAAACGATTTCACTGCAATTTCTTTCTCTTTGAACCACAGTTTCTATATGTAAAGAATTTTAATGCTATTTGAAAACAGGATTAAAGCGTTTTTCAAAAATGTAAAAATTTTGAAAATTGGCTGATTTTTGGAAAAGTTATGACTTCTTAAAGTTGATAAAGGAATCCAAAAATTGCCAAAAATAGTCAAAAATTAAAAATTTTCAAAAGTAAAGTTGATAAAGGAATCCAAAATACCATAAACAGAATTTGCAAAAATTTTAAAAATTGGGTGATTTTTGGCAAAATTATTGTTCTTCAAAGTTGACAAAATCGTCAATTTTCTACTAAAAAACGATTTCACTGCAATTTCTTTCTCTTTCAACCATAGTTTCTACATGTAAAGAATTTTAAATGCTAGTTGAAAAAGGATTAAAGCGTTTTTCAGAAATGTAAAAATTTTGAAAATCGGCTGATTTTTGGAAAAGTTATGACTTCTTAAAGTTGATAAAGGAATCCAAAAATGGCCAAAAATAGTCAAAAAATAAAATGTTTCAAAAGTAAAAAATTTTAATGCAGATTCAAACTATGTTCGATACCATAAACAGAATTGCAAAAATTTAAAAAATTGGGTGATTTTTAGCAAAGTTATTGCTCTTCAAAGTTGACAAAATCGTCAATTTTCTACTAAAAAACGATTTCACTGCAATTTCTTTCTCTTTCAACCATAGTTTCTACATGCAAAGAATTTTAACTGCTAGTTGAAAAAAGGATGAAAACGTTTTTCAAAAATATAAAAATTTTGAAAATCGGCTCATTTTTGGAAAAGTTATGACTTCTTAAAGTTGATAAAGGAATACAAAAATGGCAAAAAATAGTCAAAAAATATAATGTTTCAAAAGTAAAAAATTTTAATGCAGATTCAAACTATGTTCGATATCATAAACAGAAATGCAAAAATTTTAAAAATTGGGTGATTTTAAGCAAAGTTATTGCTCTTCAAAGCTGACAAAATCGTCAATGTTCTACTAAAAAACGATTTCACTGCAATTTCTTTCTCTTTGAACCACAGTTTCTATATGTAAAGAATTTTAAATGCTATTTGAAAACAGGATTAAAGCGTTTTTCAGAAATGTAAAAATTTTGAAAATTGGCTGATTTTTGGAAAAGTTATGACTTCTTAAAGTTGATAAAGGAATCCAAAAATGGCCAAAAATAGTCAAAAATTAAAATGTTTCAAAAGTAAAAAATTTTAATGCAGATTCAAACTATGTTCGATACCATAAACAGAATTGCAAAAATTTAAAAAATTGGGTGATTTTTAGCAAAGTTATTGCTCTTCAAAGTTGACAAAATCGTCAATTTTCTACTAAAAAACGATTTCACTGCAATTTCTTTCTCTTTCAACCATAGTTTCTATATGTAAAGAATTTTAAATGCTAGTTGAAAAAAGGATTAAAACGTTTTTCAGAAATGTAAAAATTTTGAAAATCGGCTGATTTTTGGAAAAGTTATGACTTCTTAAAGTTGATAAAGGAATCCAAAAATGGCCAAAAATAGTCAAAAAATAAAATGTTTCAAAAGTAAAAAATTTTAATGCAGATTCAAACTATGTTCGATACCATAAACAGAAATGCAAAAATTTTAAAAATTGGGTGATTTTTAGCAAAGTTATTGCTCTTCAAAGTTGACAAAATCGTCAATTTTCTACTAAAAAACGATTTCACTGCAATTTCTTTCTCTTTCAACCATAGTTTCTACATGTAAAGAATTTTAAATGCTAGTTGAAAAAAGGATGAAAACGTTTTTCAAAAATATAAAAATTTTGAAAATTGGCTGATTTTTGGAAAAGTTATGACTTCTTAAAGTTGATAAAGGAATCCAAAAATGGCCAAAAATAGTCAAAAAATAAAATGTTTCAAAAGTAAAAAATTTTAATGCAGATTCAAACTATGTTCGATACCATAAACAGAAATGCAAAAATTTAAAAAATTGGGTGATTTTTAGCAAAATTATTGCTCTTCAAAGTTAACACAATCGTCAATTTTCTACTTAAAAAACGATTTCACTGCAATTTCTTTCTCTTTCAAACATAGTTTCTATATGTAAAGAATTTTAAATGCTATTTGAAAAAATTATTAAAGCGTTTTTCAGAAATGTAAAAATTTTGAAAATCGGCTGATTTTTGGAAAAGTTATGACTTCTTAAAGTTGATAAAGGAATCCAAAAATGGCCAAAAATAGTCAAAAAATAAAATGTTTCAAAAGAAAAAATTTTAATGCAGATTCAAACTATGTTCGTTACCAGAAACAGAAATGCAAAAATTTAAAAATTTGGGTGATTTTTAGCAAAGTTATAGTTCTTAAACGTTGACAAAATCGACAATTTTCTACTAAAAAACGATTTCACTGCAATTTCTTTCTCTTTCACACATAGTTTCTATATGTAAAGAATTTTAAATGCTATTTGAAAAAAGGATTAAAGCGTTTTTCAGAAATGTAAAAATTTTGAAAATTGGCTGATTTTTGGAAAAGTTATGACTTCTTAAGGTTGATAATGGAATCCAAATATCGCCAAAAATAGTCAAAAAATAAAATGTTTCTAAAGTAAAAAATTTTAATGCAGATTCAAACTATGTTCGATACCATAAACAGATATTAAAAAATTGGGTGATTTTTAGCAAAGTTATTGCTCTTCAAAGTTGACAAAATCGTCAATTTTCTACTAAAAAACGATTTCACTGCAATTTCTTTCTCTTTCACACATAGTTTCTATATGTAAAGAATTTTAAATGCTATTTGAAAAAAGGATTAAAGCGTTTTTCAGAAATGTAAAAATTTTGAAAATTGGCTGATTTTTGGAAAAGTTATGACTTCTTAAAGTTGATAAAGGAATCCAAAAATGGCCAAAAATAGTCAAAAAATAAAATGTTTCAAAAGTAAAAAATTTTAATGCAGATTCAAACTATGTTCGATACCATAAACAGATATGCAAAAATTTAAAAAATTGGGTGATTTTTAGCAAAGTTATTGCTCTTCAAAGTTGACAAAATCGTCAATTTTCTACTAAAAAACGATTTCACTGCAATTTCTTTCTCTTTCACACATAGTTTCTATATGTAAAGAATTTTAAATGCTATTTGAAAAAAGGATTAAAGCGTTTTTCAGAAATGTAAAAATTTTGAAAATTGGCTGATTTTTGGAAAAGTTATGACTTCTTAAAGTTGATAAAGGAATCGAAAAATTGCCAAAAATAGTCAAAAATTAAAAAGTTTCAAAAGTAAAAAATTTTAATGCATTTTCAAACTAGGTTCGATACCATAAACAGAAATGCAAAAATATGATATATTGTGTGATTTTTAGCAAAGTTATTGCTCTTCAAAGTTTACAAAATAGTTAATGTTCTACTAAAAAACGATTTCACTGCAATTTTTTTCTCTTTCAATTATAGTATCTATATGTAAATAATTTTAAATGCTAGTTGAAAAAAGAATTAAAGCGTTTTTCAGAAATTTAAAATTTTGAAAATCGTCTGATTTTTGGGAAAGTTATAACTTCTTAAAGTTGATAAAGGAATCCAAAAAATGGCCAAAATAGTCAAAAATTATAAAATTTCAAAAGTAAAAAACTTTAAGGCATTTTCAAACTATGTTCGATACCATAAACAGAAATGCAAAAATTTAAAAAATTGGGTGATTTTTAGCAAAGTTATTGCTCTTCAAAGTTGACAAAATCGTCAATTTTCTACTAAAAAACGATTTCACTGCAATTTCTTTCTCTTTCAAACATAGTTTCTATATGTAAAGAATTTTAAATGCTATTTGAAAAAATTATTAAAGCGTTTTTCAGAAATGTAAAAATTTTGAAAATCGGCTGATTTTTGGAAAAGTTATGACTTCTTAAAGTTGATAAAGGAATCCAAAAATGGCCAAAAATAGTCAAAAATAAAATGTTTCAAAAGTAAAAAATTTTAATGCAGATTCAAACTATGTTCGATACCATAAACAGAAATGCAAAAATTTAAAAAATTGGGTGATTTTTAGCAAAGTTATTGCTCTTCAAAGTTGACAAAATCGTCAATTTTCTACTAAAAAACAATTTCACTGCAATTTCTTTCTCTTTCAACCATAGTTTCTACATGCAAAGAATTTTAACTGCTAGTTGAAAAAGAATGAAAACGTTTTTCAAAAATATAAAAATTTTGAAAATCGACTCATTTTTGGAAAAGTTATGACTTCTTAAAGTTGATAAAGGAATACAAAAATGGCAAAAAATAGTCAAAAAATAAAATGTTTCAAAAGTAAAAAATTTAATGCAGATTCAAACTATGTTCGATACCATAAACAGAATTGCAAAAATTTTAAAAATTGGGTGATTTTTAGCAAAGTTATTGCTCTTCAAAGTTGACAAAATCGTCAATTTTCTACTAAAAAACGATTTCACTGCAATTTCTTTCTCTTTGAACCATAGTTTCTATATGTAAAGAATTTTAAATGCTATTTGAAAAAAGGATTAAAGCGTTTTTCAGAAATGTAAAAATTTTGAAAATCGGCTGATTTTTGGAAAAGTTATGACTTCTTAAAGTTGATAAAGGAATACAAAAATGGCCAAAAATAGTCAAAAAATAAAATGTTTCAAAAGTAAAAAATTTTAATGCAGATTCAAACTATGTTCGATACCATAAACAGAATTGCAAAAATTTTAAAAATTGGGTGATTTTTAGCAAAGTTATTGCTCTTCAAAGTTGACAAAATCGTCAATTTTCTACTAAAAAACGATTTCACTGCAATTTCTTTCTCTTTCAAACATAGTTTCTATATGTAAAGAATTTTAAATGCTATTTGAAAAAATTATTAAAGCGTTTTTCAGAAATGTAAAAATTTTGAAAATCGGCTGATTTTTGGAAAAGTTATGACTTCTTAAAGTTGATAAAGGAATACAAAAATGGCCAAAAATAGTCAAAAAATAAAATGTTTCAAAAGTAAAAAATTTTAATGCAGATTCAAACTATGTTCGATACCATAAACAGAATTGCAAAAATTTAAAAAATTGGGTGATTTTTAGCCAAGTTATTGCTCTTCAAAGTTGACAAAATCGTCAATTTTCTACTAAAAAACGATTTCCCTGCAATTTCTTTCTCTTTCAACCATAGTTTGTACATGCAAAGAATTTTAACTGCTAGTTGAAAAAAGAATGAAAACGTTTTTCAAAAATATAAAAATTTTGAAAATCGACTCATTTTTGGAAAAGTTATGACTTCTTAAAGTTGATAAAGGAATACAAAAATGGCAAAAAATAGTCTAAAAATAAAATGTTTCAAAAGTAAAAATTTAGATTGCAGATTCAAACTATGTTCGATACCATAAACAGAATTGCAAAAATTTAAAAAATTGGGTGATTTTTAGCCAAGTTATTGCTCTTCAAAGTTGAATAAATCGTCAATTTTCTACTAAAAAAGATTTCACTGCAATTTCTTTCTCTTTCACACATAGTTTCTATATGTAAAGAATTTTAAATGCTATTTGAAAACAGGATTAAAGCGTTTTTCAGAAATGTAAAAATTTTGAAAATTGGCTGATTTTTGGAAAAGTTATGACTTCTTAAAGTTGATAAAGGAATCCAAAAATGGCCAAAAAAGTCAAAAATTAAAAAGTTGCAAAAGTAAAAAATTCTAATGCAGATTCAAACTATGTTCGATACCATAAACAGATATGCAAAAATTTAAAAAATTGGGTGATTTTAAGCAAAGTTATTGCTCTTCAAAGCTGACAAAATCGTCAATGCTCTACTAAAAAACGATTTCACTGCAATTTCCTTCTCTTTGAACCACAGTTTCTATATGTAAAGAATTTTAAATGCTATTTGAAAACAGGATTAAAGCGTTTTTCAGAAATGTAAAAATTTTGAAAATTGGCTGATTTTTGGGAAAGTTATGACTTCTTAAAGTTGATAAAGGAATCGAAAAATTGCCAAAAATAGTCAAAAATTAAAAATTTTCAAAAGTAAAAAACTTTAAGGCATTTTCAAACTAGGTTCGATACCATAAACAGAAATGCAAAAATATGATATATTGTGTGATTTTTAGCAAAGTTATTGCTCTTCAAAGTTTACAAAATAGTTAATGTTCTACTAAAAAACGATTTCACTGCAATTTTTTTCTCTTTCAATTATAGTATCTATATGTAAATAATTTTAAATGATAGTTGACAAAAAGAATTAAAGCGTGTTTCAGAAATGTATAAAGTTCTTAAATCGGCTGATTTTTGGAAAAGTTATGACTTCTTAAAGTTGATAGGGGAATACAAAAATGGCCAAAAATAGTCAAAAATTATAAAATTTCAAAAGTAAAAAACTTTAATGCATTTTCAAACTATGTTCGATACCATAAACAGAAATGCAAAAATTTAAAAAATTGGCTGATTTTTAGCAAAGTTATTGCTCTTCAAAGTTGACAAAATCGTCAATTTTTTACTAAAAAACGATAACACTGCAATTTCTTTCTCTTGTATCTATATGTAAATAATTTTAAATGATAGTAGAAAAAAAAAGAATTGAAGCGTGTTTCAGAAATTTAAAATTTTTGAAAATCGTCTGATTTTTGGAAAAGTTATAACTCTTAAAGTTGATAAAGGAATCCAAAAATGGCCAAAAAAATTCAAAAAATTAAAAAGTTTCAAAAGAAAAAATTTTTATGCAGATTCAAACTATGTTCGATACCATAAATAGAAATGCAAAAATTTAAAAAATTGAGTGATTTTTAACAAAGTTATTGCTCTTAAAAGTTGATAAAATCATCAATTTTTTACTAAAAAACAATTTCACTGCAATTTCTTTCTCTTTCAATTATAGTATCTATATGTAAATAATTTTAAATGATAGTTGACAAAAAGAATTAAAGCGTGTTTCAGAAATTTAAAATTTTTGAATATCGTCTGATTTTGGGAAAGTTATAACTTCTTAAAGTTGATAAAGGAATCCAAAAAATGGACAAAAATAGTCAAAAATTTTAAAATTTCAAAAGTAAAAAACTTTAATGCATTTTCAAACTATGTTCGATACCATAAACAGAAATGCAAAAATTTAAAAAATTGGCTGATTTTTAGCAAAGTTATTGCTCTTCAAAGTTGACAAAATCGTCAATTTTTTACTAAAAAACGATAACACTGCAATTTCTTTCTCTTTCAATTATAGTATCTATATGTAAATAATTTTAAATGATAGTTGACAAAAAGAATTTAAGCGTGTTTCAGAAATTTAAAATTTTTGAAAATCGGCTGATGTTTGGAGAAGTTATGACTTCTTTGAGTTGATAAAGGAATCCAAAAATGGCCAAAAAAATTCAAAAAATTAAAAAGTTTCAAAAGAAAAAAATTTTTATGCAGATTTAAACTATGTTCGATACCATAAATAGAAATGCAAAAATTTAAAAAATTGAGTGATTTTTAGCAAAGTTATTGCTCTTCAAAGTTGATAAAATCGTCAATTTTTTACTAAAAAACAATTTCACTGCAATTTCTTTCTCTTTCAATTATAGTATCTATATGTAAATAATTTTAAATGATAGTTGACAAAAAGAATTAAAGCGTGTTTCAGAAATTTAAAATTTTTGAATATCGTCTGAATTTTGGAAAAGTTATAACTCTTAAAGTTGATAAAGGAATCCAAAAAATGGCCAAAATAGTCAAAAATTATAAAATTTCAAAAGTAAAAAACTTTAATGCATTTTCAAACTATGTTCGATACCATAAACAGAAATGCAAAAATTTAAAAAATTGGCTGATTTTTAGCAAAGTTATTGCTCTTCAAAGTTGACAAAATCATCAATTTTCTACTAAAAAACGATTTCACTGCAATTTCTTTCTGTCTCGACCATAGTTTTTTTATGTAAAGAATTTTAAAAGCTATTTGAAAAAAGGATTAAAGAGTTTTTCAGAAATGTATAAAGTTCTTAAATCGGCTGATTTTTGGAAAAGTTATGACTTCTTAAAGTTGATAAGGGAATACAAAAATGGCCAAAAATAGTCAAAAATTATAAAATTTCAAAAGTAAAAAACTTTAATGCATTTTCAAACTATGTTCGATACCATAAACAGAAATGCAAAAATTTTAAAAATTAGGTGATTTTTAGCAAAGTTATTGCTCTTCAAAGTTGATAAAATCATCAATTTTTTACTAAATAACAATTTCACTGCAATTTCTTTCTCTTTGAACCATAGTTTCTATATGTAAAGAATTTTAAAAGCTATTTGAAAAAGGATTAAAGCGTTTTTCAGAAATGTATAAAGTTTTTGAAAATCGGCTGATTTTTGGAAAAGTTATGACTTCTTAAAGTTGATAGGGGAATACAAAAATGGCCAAAAATAGTCAAAAATTATAAAGTTTCAAAAGTAAAAAACTTTAATGCATTTTCAAACTATGTTCGATACCATAAACAGAAATGCAAAAATTTAAAAAATTGGCTGATTTTTAGCAAAGTTATTGCTCTTCAAAGTTGACAAAATCGTCAATTTTCTACTAAAAAACGATTTCACTGCAATTTCTTTCTGTCTCGACCATAGTTTTTATATGTAAAGAATTTTAAAAGCTATTTGAAAAAAGGATTAAAGCGTTTTTCAGAAATGTATAAAGTTCTTAAATCGGCTGATTTTTGGAAAAGTTATGACTTCTTAAAGTTGATAAGGGAATACAAAAATGGCCAAAAATAGTCAAAAATTAAAAAGTTTCAAAAGTAAAAAAATTTTATGCAGATTCAAACTATGTTCGATACCATAAACAGAAATGCAAAAATTTTAAAAATTAGGGGATTTTTAGCAAAGTTATTGCTCTTCAAAAAGATAAAATCATCAATTTTTTACTAAATAACAATTTCACTGCAATTTCTATCTCTTTCAATTATAGTATCTATATGTAAATAATTTTAAATGATAGTTGACAAAAAGAATTAAAGCGTGTTTCAGAAATGTATAAAGTTCTTAAATCGGCTGATTTTTGGAAAAGTTATGACTTCTTAAAGTTGATAGGGGAATACAAAAATGGCCAAAAATAGTCAAAAATTATAAAATTTCAAAAGTAAAAAACTTTAATGCATTTTCAAACTATGTTCGATACCATAAACAGAAATGCAAAAATTTAAAAAATTGGCTGATTTTTAGCAAAGTTATTGCTCTTCAAAGTTGACAAAATCGTCAATTTTTTACTAAAAAACGATATCACTGCAATTTCTTTCTCTTGTATCTATATGTAAATAATTTTAAATGCTAGTTGAAAAAAGAATTAAAGCGTTTTTCAGAAATATAAAAATTTTGAAAATCGTCTGATTTTTGGAAAAGTTATAACTTCTTAAAGTTGATAAGGGAATCCAAAAATGGCCAAAAAATTCAAAAATTAAAAAGTTTCAAAAGAAATAAATTTTTATGCAGATTCAAACTATGTTCGATACCATAAATAGAAATGCAAAAATTTAAAAAATTGAGTGATTTTTAACAAAGTTATTGCTCTTAAAAGTTGATAAAATCATCAATTTTTTACTAAAAAACAATTTCACTGCAATTTCTTTCTCTTTCAATTATAGTATCTATATGTAAATAATTTTAAATGATAGTTGACAAAAAGAATTAAAGCGTGTTTCAGAAATTTAAAATTTTTGAATATCGTCTGATTTTGGGAAAGTTATAACTTCTTAAAGTTGATAAAGGAATCCAAAAAATGGCCAAAAATAGTCAAAAATTATAAAATTTCAAAAGTAAAAATTTTAAATGCATTTTCAAACTATGTTCGATACCATAAACAGAAATGCAAAAATTTAAAAAATTGGCTGATTTTTAGCAAAGTTATTGCTCTTCAAAGTTGACAAAATCGTCAATTTTTTACTAAAAAACGATAACACTGCAATTTCTTTCTTTTGTATCTATATATAAATAATTTTAAATGATAGTTGACAAAAAGAATTTAAGCGTTTTTCAGAAATTTAAAATTTTTGAAAATCGTCTGATTTTTGGAAAAGTTATAACTTCTTAAAGTTGATAAAGGAATCCAAAAATGGCCAAAAAAATTAAAAAATTAAAAAGTTTCAAAAGAAAAAAATTTTTATGCAGATTCAAACTATGTTCGATACCATAAATAGAAATGCAAAAATTTAAAAAATTGAGTGATTTTTAGCAAAGTTATTGCTCTTCAAAGTTGATAAAATCGTCAATTTTTTACTAAAAAACGATTTCACTGCAATTTCTATCTCTTTCAATTATAGTATCTATATGTAAATAATTTTAAATGATAGTTGACAAAAAGAATTAAAGCGTGTTTCAGAAATTTAAAATTTTTGAATATCGTCTGATTTTGGGAAGGTTATAACTTCTTAAAGTTGATAAAGGAATCCAAAAAATGGCCAAAAATAGTCAAAAATTATAAAATTTCAAAAGTAAAAAACTTAAATGCATTTTCAAACTATGTTCGATACCATAAACAGAAATGCAAAAATTTAAAAAATTGGCTGATTTTTAGCAAAGTTATTGCTCTTCAAAGTTGACAAAATCATCAATTTTTTACTAAATAACAATTTCACTGCAATTTCTTTCTCTTTCAATTATAGTATCTATATGTAAATAATTTTAAATGATAGTTGACAAAAAGAATTAAAGCGTGTTTCAGAAATGTAAGTTCTTAAATCGACTGATTTTTGGAAAAGTTATAACTTCTTAAAGTTGATAAAGGAATCCAAAAAATGGCCAAAAATAGTCAAAAATTAAAAAGTTTCAAAAGTAAAAAACTTTAATGCATTTTCAAACTATGTTCGATACCATAAACAGAAATGCAAAAATTTAAAAATTGGCTGATTTTTAGCAAAGTTATTGCTATTCAAAGTTGACAAAATCGTCAATTTTTTACTAAAAAACGATTTCACTGCAATTTCTTTCTGTTTCAACCATAGTTTTTATATGTAAAGAATTTTAAATGCTATTTGAAAAAAGGATTAAAGCGTTTTTCAGAAATGTATAAAGTTCTTAAATCGGCTGATTTTTGGAAAAGTTATGACTTCTTAAAGTTGATAAAGGAATACAAAAATGGCCAAAAATAGTGAAAAATTAAAAAGTTTCAAAGTAAAAAAATTTTATGCAGATTCAAACTATGTTCGATACCATAAACAGAAATGCAAAAATTTAAAAATTTGGGTGATTTTTAGCAAAGTTATTGCTCTTCAAAGTTGATAAAATCGTCAATTTTTTACTAAAAAACGATTTCACTGCAATTTCTTTCTCTTTAATAGTATCTATATGTAAATAATTTTAAATGATAGTTGACAAAAAGAATTGAAGCGTGTTTCAGAAATTTAAAATTTTTGAAAATCGTCTGATTTTTGGAAAAGTTATAACTTCTTAAAGTTGATAAAGGAATCCAAAAATGGCCAAAAAAATTCAAAAATTAAAAAGTTTCAAAAGAAAAAAATTTTAATGCAGATTCAAACTATGTTCGATACCATAAACAGAAATGCAAAAATTTAAAAAATTGGGTGATTTTTAGCAAAGTTATTGCTCTTCAAAGTTGATAAAATCGTCAATTTTTTACTAAAAAACAATTTCACTGCAATTTCTTTCTCTTTCAATTATAGTATCTATATGTAAATAATTTTAAATGATAGTTGACAAAAAGAATTAAAGCGTGTTTCAGAAATTTAAAATTTTGAAAATCGTCTGATTTTTGGGAAAGTTATAACTTCTTAAAGTTGATAAAGGAATCCAAAAATGGCCAAAAATAGTCAAAAATTATAAAATTTCAAAAGTAAAAAACTTTAATGCATTTTCAAACTATGTTCGATACCATAAACAGAAATGCAAAAATTTAAAAAATTGGCTGATTTTTAGCAAAGTTATTGCTCTTCAAAGTTGACAAAATCGTCAATTTTTTACTAAAAAACGATAACACTGCAATTTCTTTCTCTTGTATCTATATGTAAATAATTTTAAATGATAGTTGACAAAAAGAATTTAAGCGTGTTTCAGAAATTTAAAATTTTTGAAAATCGTCTGATTTTTGGAAAAGTTATAACTTCTTAAAGTTGATAAAGGAATCCAAAAATGGCCAAAAATAGTAAAAAATTAAAAAGTTTCAAAAGAAAAAAATTTTTATGCAGATTCAAACTATGTTCGATACCATAAATAGAAATGCAAAAATTTAAAAAATTGAGTGATTTTTAGCAAAGTTATTGCTCTTCAAAGTTGATAAAATCGTCAATTTTTTACTAAAAAACGATTTCACTGCAATTTCTATCTCTTTCAATTATAGTATCTATATGTAAATAATTTTAAATGATAGTTGACAAAAAGAATTAAAGCGTGTTTCAGAAATTTAAAATTTTTGAATATCGTCTGATTTTGGGAAAGTTATAACTTCTTAAAGTTGATAAAGGAATCCAAAAATGGCCAAAAATAGTCAAAAATTATAAAAGTTTCAAAAGTAAAAAATTTAAATGCAGTTTCAAACTATGTTCGATACCATAAACAGAAATGCAAAAATTTAAAAATTGGGTGATTTTTAGCAAAGTTATTGCTCTTCAAAGTTGACAAAATCATCAATTTTTTACTAAATAACAATTTCACTGCAATTTCTTTCTCTTTCAATTATAGTATCTATATGTAAATAATTTTAAATGATAGTTGACAAAAAGAATTAAAGCGTGTTTCAGAAATGTAAGTTCTTAAATCGACTGATTTTTGGAAAAGTTATAACTTCTTAAAGTTGATAAAGGAATCCAAAAAATGGCCAAAAATAGTCAAAAATTATAAAGTTTCAAAAGTAAAAAACTTTAAGGCATTTTCAAACTATGTTCGATACCATAAACAGAAATGCAAAAATTTAAAAAATTGGCTGATTTTTAGCAAAGTTATTGCTATTCAAAGTTGACAAAATCGTCAATTTTTTACTAAAAAACGATTTCACTGCAATTTCTTTCTGTCTCGACCATAGTTTTTATATGTAAAGAATTTTAAAAGCTATTTGAAAAACGGATTAAAGCGTTTTTCAGAAATGTATAAAGTTCTTAAATCGGCTGATTTTTGGAAAAGTTATGACTTCTTAAAGTTGATAAAGGAATACAAAAATGGCCAAAAATAGTCAAAAATTAAAAAGTTTCAAAAGTAAAAAAATTTTATGCAGATTCAAACTATGTTCGATACCATAAACAGAAATGCAAAAATTTTAAAAATTAGGGGATTTTTAGCAAAGTTATTGCTCTTCAAAGTTGATAAAATCGTCAATTTTTTACTAAAAAACGATAACACTGCAATTTCTTTCTCTTGTATCTATATGTAAATAATTTTAAATGATAGTTGACAAAAAGAATTGAAGCGTGTTTCAGAAATTAAAAATTTTTGAAAATCGTCTGATTTTTGGAAAAGTTATAACTCTTAAAGTTGATAAAGGAATCCAAAAATGGCCAAAAAAATTCAAAAAATTAAAAAGTTTCAAAAGAAATAAATTTTTATGCAGATTCAAACTATGTTCGATACCATAAATAGAAATGCAAAAATTTAAAAAATTGAGTGATTTTTAGCAAAGTTATTGCTGTTAAAAGTTGATAAAATCGTCAATTTTTTACTAAAAAACAATTTCACTGCAATTTCTTTCTCTTTCAATTATAGTATCTATATGTAAATAATTTTAAATGATAGTTGACAAAAAGAATTAAAGCGTGTTTCAGAAATTTAAAATTTTTGAATATCGTCTGATTTTGGGAAAGTTATAACTTCTTAAAGTTGATAAAGGAATCCAAAAAATGGCCAAAAATAGTCAAAAATTATAAAATTTCAAAAGTAAAAATTTTAAATGCATTTTCAAACTATGTTCGATACCATAAACAGAAATGCAAAAATTTAAAAAATTGGCTGATTTTTAGCAAAGTTATTGCTCTTCAAAGTTGACAAAATCGTCAATTTTTTACTAAAAAACGATAACACTGCAATTTCTTTCTCTTTGTATCTATATGTAAATAATTTTAAATGATAGTTGACAAAAAGAATTAAAGCGTGTTTCAGAAATTTAAAATTTTTGAAAATCGTCTGATTTTTGGAAAAGTTATAACTTCTTAAAGTTGATAAAGGAATCCAAAAATGGCCAAAAATAGTCAAAAATTAAAAAGTTTCAAAAGTAAAAAATTTTAATGCAGATTCAAACTATGTTCGATACCATAAACAGAAATGCAAAAATTTAAAAAATTGGGTGATTTTTAGCAAAGTTATTGCTCTTCAAAGTTGATAAAATCGTCAATTTTCTACTAAAAAACGATTTCACTGCAATTTCTTTCTCTTTCAATTATAGTATCTATATGTAAATAATTTTAAATGATAGTTGACAAAAAGAATTAAAGCGTTTTTCAGAAATGTAAAATTTTTGAAAATCGGCTGCTTTTGGAAAAGTTATGACTTCTTAAGGTTGATAAAGGAATCAAAAAATGGCCAAAAATAGTCGAAAATAAAAAAAATTCAACAGTAAAAAATTTTAATGCAGATTCAAACTGTGTTCGATACCATAAACAGAAATGCAAAAATTTAAAAAATTGGGTGATTTTTAGCAAAGTTATTGCTCTTCAAAGTTGACAAAATCATCAATTTTTTACTAAATAACAATTTCACTGCAATTTCTTTCTCTTTCAATTATAGTATCTATATGTAAATAATTTTAAATGATAGTTGACAAAAAGAATTGAAGCGTGTTTCAGAAATTTAAAATTTTTGAAAATCGTCTGATTTTTGGAAAAGTTATAACTTCTTAAAGTTGATAAAGGAATCCAAAAATGGCCAAAAATAGTCAAAAATTAAAAAGTTTCAAAAGTGGAAAACTTTAATGCATTTTCAAACTATGTTCGATACCATAAACAGAAATGCAAAAATTTAAAAAATTGGCTGATTTTTAGCAAAGTTATTGCTCTTCAAAGTTGACAAAATCGTCAATTTTCTACTAAAAAACGATTTCACTGCAATTTCTTTCTGTCTCGACCATAGTTTTTATATGTAAAGAATTTTAAAAGCTATTTGAAAAAAGGATTAAAGCGTTTTTCAGAAATGTATAAATTTCTTAAATCGGCTGATTTTTGGAAAAGTTATGACTTCTTAAAGTTGATAAGGGAATACAAAAATGGCCAAAAATAGTCCAAAATTAAAAAGTTTCAAAAGTAAAAAAATTTTATGCAGATTCAAACTATGTTCGATACCATAAACAGAAATGCAAAAATTTAAAAAATTAGGGGATTTTTAGCAAAGTTATTGCTCTTCAAAGTTGATAAAATCATCAATTTTTTACTAAATAACAATTTCACTGCAATTTCTTTCTCTTTCAATTATAGTATCTATATGTAAATAATTTTAACTGATAGTTGACAAAAAGAATTAAAGCGTGTTTCAGAAATGTAAGTTCTTAAATCGGCTGATTTTTGGAAAAGTTATAACTTCTTAAAGTTGATAAAGGAATCCAAAAAATGGCCAAAAATAGTCAAAAATTATAAAGTTTTAAAAGTAAAAAACTTTAAGGCATTTTCAAACTAGGTTCGATACCATAAACAGAAATGCAAAAATTTAAAAAATTGTCTGATTTTTAGCAAAGTTATTGCTCTTCAAAGTTGACAAAATCGTCAATTTTTTACTAAAAAACGATAACACTGCAATTTCTTTCTCTTGTATCTATATGTAAATAATTTTAAATGATGGTTGACAAAAAGAATTAAAGCGTGTTTCAGAAATTTAAAATTTTTGAATATCGTCTGATTTTTGGAAAAGTTATAACTTCTTAAAGTTGATAAAGGAATCCAAAAATGGCCAAAATAATTCAAAAAATTAAAAAGTTTCAAAAGAAAAAAATTATTATGCAGATTCAAAGTATGTTCGATAGCATAAATAGAAATGCAAAAATTAAAAAAATTGGGTGATTTTTAGCAAAGTTATTGCTCTTCAAAGTTGATAAAATCGTCAATTTTTTACTAAATAACAATTTCACTGCAATTTCTTTCTCTTTCAATTATAGTATCTATATGTAAATAATTTTAAATGATAGTTGAAAAAAAGAATTAAAGCGTGTTTCAGAAATTTAAAATTTTTGAATATCGTCTGATTTTGGGAAAGTTATAACTTCTTAAAGTTGATAAAGGAATCCAAACAATTGACAAAAATAGTCAAAAATTATAAAATTTCAAAAGAAAAAAACTTTAATGCATTTTCAAACTATGTTCGATACCATAAACAGAAATGCAAAAATTTAAAAAATTGGCTGATTTTTAGCAAAGTTATTGCTCTTCAAAGTTGACAAAATCGTCAATTTTCTACTAAAAAACGATTTCACTGCAATTTCCTTCTGTCTCGACCATAGTTTTTATATGTAAAGAATTTTAAAAGCTATTTGAAAAAAGGATTAAAGCGTTTTTCAGAAATGTATAAATTTCTTAAATCGGCTGATTTTTGGAAAGTTATAACTTCTTAAAGTTGATAAAGGAATCCAAAAATGGCCAAAAAAATTCAAAAAATTAAAAAGTTTCAAAAGAAAAAAATTTTTATGCAGATTCAAATTATGTTCGATACCATAAATAGAAATGCAAAAATTTAAAAAATTAGGGGATTTTTAGCAAAGTTATTGCTCTTCAAAGTTGACAAAATCATCAATTTTTTACTAAATAACAATTTCACTGCAATTTCTTTCTCTTTCAATTATTGTATCTATATGTAAATAATTTTAAATGATAGTTGACAAAAAGAATTAAAGCGTGTTTCAGAAATGTAAGTTCTTAAATCGACTGATTTTTGGAAAAGTTATAACTTCTTAAAGTTGATAAAGGAATCCAAAAAATGGCCAAAAATAGTCAAAAATTATAAAATTTCAAAAGTAAAAAACTTTAATGCATTTTCAAACTATGTTCGATACCATAAACAGAAATGCAAAAATTTAAAAAATTGGCTGATTTTTAGCAAAGTTATTGCTCTTCAAAGTTGACAAAATCGTCAATTTTCTACTAAAAATCGATTTCACTGCAATTTCTTTCTGTCTCGACCATAGTTTTTATATGTAAAGAATTTTAAAAGCTATTTGAAAAACGGATTAAAGCGTTTTTCAGAAATGTATAAATTTCTTAAATCGGCTGATTTTTGGAAAAGTTATGACTTCTTAAAGTTGATAAGGGAATACAAAAATGGCCAAAAATAGTCCAAAATTAAAAAGTTTCAAAAGTAAAAAAATTTTATGCAGATTCAAACTATGTTCGATACCATAAACAGAAATGCAAAAATTTTAAAAATTAGGGGATTTTTAGCAAAGTTATTGCTCTTCAAAGTTGATAAAATCATCAATTTTTTACTAAATAACAATTTCACTGCAATTTCTTTCTCTTTCAATTATAGTATCTATATGTAAATAATTTTAAATGATAGTTGACAAAAAGAATTAAAGCGTGTTTCAGAAATGTAAGTTCTTAAATCGGCTGATTTTTGGAAAAGTTATAACTTCTTAAAGTTGATAAAGGAATCCAAAAAATGGCCAAAAATAGTCAAAAATTATAAAGTTTCAAAAGTAAAAAACTTTAAGGCATTTTCAAACTATGTTCGATACCATAAACAGAAATGCAAAAATTTAAAAAATTGGCTGATTTTTAGCAAAGTTATTGCTCTTCAAAGTTGACAAAATCGTCAATTTTCTACTAAAAAACGATAACACTGCAATTTCTTTCTCTTGTATCTATATGTAAATAATTTTAAATGATGGTTGACAAAAAGAATTAAAGCGTGTTTCAGAAATTTAAAATTTTTGAATATCGTCTGATTTTTGGAAAAGTTATAACTTCTTAAAGTTGATAAAGGAATCCAAAAATGGCCAAAAATAATTCAAAAAATTAAAAAGTTTCAAAAGAAAAAAATTTTTATGCAGATTCAAATTATGTTCGATACCATAAATAGAAATGCAAAAATTTAAAAAATTGGGTGATTTTTAGCAAAGTTATTGCTCTTCAAAGTTGATAAAATCGTCAATTTTTTACTAAAAAACAATTTCACTGCAATTTCTTTCTCTTTCAATTATAGTATCTATATGTAAATAATTTTAAATGATAGTTGACAAAAAGAATTAAAGCGTGTTTCAGAAATTTAAAATTTTTGAATATCGTCTGATTTTGGGAAAGTTATAACTTCTTAAAGTTGATAAAGGAATCCAAAAAATGGACAAAAATAGTCAAAAATTATAAAATTTCAAAAGTAAAAAACTTTAATGCATTTTCAAACTATGTTCGATACCATAAACAGAAATGCAAAAATTTAAAAAATTGGCTGATTTTTAGCAAAGTTATTGCTCTTCAAAGTTGACAAAATCGTCAATTTTCTACTAAAAAACGATTTCACTGCAATTTCCTTCTGTCTCGACCATAGTTTTTATATGTAAAGAATTTTAAAAGCTATTTGAAAAAAGGATTAATGCGTTTTTCAGAAATGTATAAATTTCTTAAATCGGCTGAATTTTGGAAAAGTTATAACTTCTTAAAGTTGATAAAGGAATCCAAAAATGGCCAAAAAAATTCAAAAAATTAAAAAGTTTCAAAAAAAAAAATTTTTATGCAGATTCAAATTATGTTCGATACCATAAATAGAAATGCAAAAATTTTAAAAATTGGGTGATTTTTAGCAAAGTTATTGCTCTTCAAAGTTGATAAAATCGTCAATTTTTTACTAAAAAACAATTTCATTGCAATTTCTTTCTCTTTCAATTATAGTATCTATATGTAAATAATTTTAAATGATAGTTGACAAAAAGAATTAAAGCGTGTTTCAGAAATTTAAAAATTTTGAATATCGTCTGATTTTTGGGAAAGTTATAACTTCTTAAAGTTGATAAAGGAATCCAAAAAATGGACAAAAATAGTCAAAAATTATAAGATTTCAAAAGTAAAAAACTTTAATGCATTTTCAAACTATGTTCGATACCATAAACAGAAATGCAAAAAATTTAAAAATTGGCTGATTTTTAGCAAAGTTATTGCTCTTCAAAGTTGACAAAATCGTCAATTTTCTACTAAAAAACGATTTCACTGCAATTTCTTTCTGTCTCGACCATAGTTTTTATATGTAAAGAATTTTAAAAGCTATTTGAAAAAAGGATTAAAGCGTTTTTCAGAAATGTATAAATTTCTTAAATCGGCTGATTTTTGGAAAAGTTATGACTTCTTAAAGTTGATAAAGGAATCCAAAAATGGCCAAAAATAGTCAAAAATTAAAAAGTTTCAAAAGTAAAAAAATTTTATGCAGATTCAAACTATGTTCGATACCATAAACAGAAATGCAAAAATTTTAAAAATTAGGGGATTTTTAGCAAAGTTATTGCTCTTCAAAGTTGATAAAATCGTCAATTTTTTACTAAAAAACAATTTCACTGCAATTTCTTTCTCTTTCAATTATAGTATCTATATGTAAATAATTTTAAATGATAGTTGACAAAAAGAATTAAAGCGTGTTTCAGAAATTTAAAATTTTTGAAAATCGTCTGATTTTTGGAAAAGTTATAACTTCTTAAAGTTGATAAAGGAATCCAAAAATGGCCAAAAAAATTCAAAAATTAAAAAGTTTCAAAAGAAAAAAATTTTTATGCAGATTCAAATTATGTTCGATACCATAAATAGAAATGCAAAAATTTAAAAAATTGGGTGATTTTTAGCAAAGTTATTGCTCTTCAAAGTTGATAAAATCGTCAATTTTTTACTAAAAAACAATTTCACTGCAATTTCTTTCTCTTTCAATTATAGTATCTATATGTAAATAATTTTAAATGATAGTTGACAAAAAGAATTAAAGCGTGTTTCAGAAATTTAAAATTTTTGAATATCGTCTGATTTTTGGGAAAGTTATAACTTCTTAAAGTTGATAAAGGAATCCAAAAAATGGCCAAAAATAGTCAAAAATTATAAAATTTCAAAAGTAAAAAACTTTAATGCATTTTCAAACTATGTTCGATACCATAAACAGAAATGCAAAAATTTAAAAAATTGGCTGATTTTTAGCAAAGTTATTGCTCTTCAAAGTTGACAAAATCGTCAATTTTCTACTAAAAAACGATTTCACTGCAATTTCTTTCTGTCTCGACCATAGTTTTTATATGTAAAGAATTTTAAAAGCTATTTGAAAAAAGGATTAATGCGTTTTTCAGAAATGTATAAATTTCTTAAATCGGCTGATTTTTGGAAAAGTTATGACTTCTTAAAGTTGATAAAGGAATCCAAAAATGGCCAGAAAAATTCAAAAAATTAAAAAGTTTCAAAAGAAAAAAATTTTATGCGGATTCAAACTATGTTCGATACCATAAACAGAAATGCAAAAATTTTAAAAATTAGGGGATTTTTAGCAAAGTTATTGCTCTTCAAAGTTGATAAAATCGTCAATTTTTTACCTAAAAAACAATTTCACTGCAATTTCTTTCTCTTTCAATTATAGTATCTATATGTAAATAATTTTAAATGATAGTTGACAAAA
This sequence comes from Drosophila quadrilineata, assembly GCA_018150725.1. Taxonomy (NCBI): domain Eukaryota; kingdom Metazoa; phylum Arthropoda; class Insecta; order Diptera; family Drosophilidae; genus Drosophila; species Drosophila quadrilineata. The sequence continues at coordinate 100,420 of JAECWN010000294.1, forward strand.
AGAATTAAAGCGTGTTTCAGAAATTTAAAATTTTTGAATATCGTCTGATTTTGGGAAAGTTATAACTTCTTAAAGTTGATAAAGGAATCCAAAAAATGGCCAAAAATAGTCAAAAATTATAAAATTTCAAAAGTAAAAAACTTTAATGCATTTTCAAACTATGTTCGATACCATAAACAGAAATGCAAAAATTTAAAAAATTGGCTGATTTTTAGCAAAGTTATTGCTCTTCAAAGTTGACAAAATCGTCAATTTTCTACTAAAAAACGATTTCACTGCAATTTCTTTCTGTCTCGACCATAGTTTTTATATGTAAAGAATTTTAGAAGCTATTTGAAAAAGGATTAAAGCGTTTTTCAGAAATGTATAAAGTTCTTAAATCGGCTGATTTTTGGAAAAGTTATGACTTCTTAAAGTTGATAAAGGAATACAAAAATGGCCAAAAATAGTCAAAAATTAAAAAGTTTCAAAAGTAAAAAATTTTAATGCAGATTCAAACTATGTTCGATACCATAAACAGAAATGGAAAAATTTTAAATTTGGGTGATTTTTAGCAAAGTTATTGCTCTTCAAAGTTGACAAAATCGTCAATTTTCTACTAAAAAAACGATTTCACTGCAATTTCTTTCTCTTTCAACCATAGTTTCTATATGTAAAGAATTTTAAATGCTATTTGAAAAAAGGATTAAAGCGTTTTCAGAAATGTATAAAGTTTTTAAATCGGCTGATTTTTGGAAAAGTTATGACTTCTTAAAGTTGATAAAGGAATCCAAAAATGGCCAAAAATAGTCAAAAATTAAAAAGTTTCAAAAGTAAAAAATTTTAATGCAGATTCAAACTATGTTCGATACCATAATCAGAAATGCAAAAATTTTAAAAATTGGTTGATTTTTAGCAAAGTTATTGCTCTTCAAAGTTGACAAAATCGTCAATTTTTTACTAAAAAACGATTTCACTGCAATATTCTTCTTTACATATTTTTGTATGTAAAGAATTTTAAATGCTATTTGAAAGAAGGATTAAAGCGTTTTTCAGAAATGTATAAATTTTTTAAATCGGCTGATTTTGGAAAAGTTATGACTTCTTAAAGTTGATAAAGGAATACAAAAATGGCCAAAAATAGTCAAAAATTAAAAAGTTTCAAAAGTAAAAAATTTTAATGCAGATTCAAACTATTTTCGAAACCATAAACAGAAATGCAAAAATTTTAAAAATTTGGGTGATTTTTAGCAAAGTTATTGCTCTTCAAAGTTGACAAAATCGTCAATTTTTTACTAAAAAACGATTACACTGCAATTTCTTTCTCTTTCAATTATCGTATCTATATGTAAATAATTTTAAATGATAGTTGACAAAAAGAATTAAAGCGTTTTTCAGAAATTTAAAAATTTTGAAAATCGTCTGAGTTTTGGAAAGTTATGACTTCTTAAAGTTGATAAAGGAATCCAAGAATGGCCAAAAAAATTCAAAAAATTAAAAAGTTTCAAAAGTAAAAAATTTTAATGCAGATTCAAACTATGTTCGATACCATAAACAGAAATGCAAAAATTTAAAAAATTGGCTGATTTTTAGCAAAGTTATTGCTCTTCAAAGTTGACAAAATCGTCAATTTTCTACTAAAAAACGATTTCACTGCAATTTCTTTCTTTTTCAACCATAGTTTCCACATGTAAAGAATTTTAAATGCTATTTGAAAAAAGGATGAAAACGTTTATCAAAAATGTAAAAATTTTGAAAATCGGCTGATTTTTGGAAAAGTTATGATAAAGGAATCCAAATATGGCCAAAAATAGTCAAAAATTAAAAAGTTTCAAAAGTAAAAAAATTTTATGCAGATTCAAACTATGTTCGATACCATAAACAGAAATGCAAAAATTTTAAAAATTAGGGGATTTTTAGCAAAGTTATTGCTCTTCAAAGTTGATAAAATCATCAATTTTTTACTAAATAACAATTTCACTGCAATTTCTTTCTCTTTCAATTATAGTATCTATATGTAAATAATTTTAACTGATAGTTGACAAAAAGAATTAAAGCGTGTTTCAGAAATGTAAGTTCTTAAATCGGCTGATTTTTGGAAAAGTTATAACTTCTTAAAGTTGATAAAGGAATCCAAAAAATGGCCAAAAATAGTCAAAAATTATAAAGTTTTAAAAGTAAAAAACTTTAAGGCATTTTCAAACTATGTTCGATACCATAAACAGAAATGCAAAAATTTAAAAAATTGACTAATTTTTGCAAAGTTATTGCTCTTCAAAGTTGACAAAATCGTCAATTTTTTACTAAAAAACGATAACACTGCAATTTCTTTCTCTTGTATCTATATGTAAATAATTTTAAATGATGGTTGACAAAAAGAATTAAAGCGTGTTTCAGAAATTTAAAATTTTTGAAAATCGGCTGATTTTTGTAAAAGTTATGACTTCTTAAAGTTGATAAAGGAATCCAAATATGGCCAAAAATAGTCAAAAATTAAAAAGTTTCAAAAGAAAAAAATTTTTATGCAGATTCAAATTATGTTCGATACCATAAATAGAAATGCAAAAATTTAAAAAATTGGGTGATTTTTAGCAAAGTTATTGCTCTTCAAAGTTGATAAAATCGTCAATTTTTTACTAAAAAACAATTTCACTGCAATTTCTTTCTCTTTCAATTATAGTATCTATATGTAAATAATTTTAAATGATAGTTGACAAAAAGAATTAAAGCGTGTTTCAGAAATTTAAAATTTTTGAATATCGTCTGATTTTTGGAAAAGTTATAACTTCATAAAGTTGATAAAGGAAAAATGGCCAAAAATAGTCAAGAATTATAAAATTTCAAAAGTAAAAAACTTTAATGCATTTTCAAACTATGTTCGATACCATAAACAGAAATGCAAAAATTTAAAACATTGGCTTATTTCTAGCAAAGTTATTGCTCTTCAAAGTTGACAAATTCGTCAATTTTCTACTAAAAAACGATTTCACTGCAATTTCTTTCTGTTTCGATCATAGTTTTTATATGTAAAGAATTTTAAAAGCTATTTGAAAAAAGGATTAAAGCGTTTTTCAGAAATGTATAAAGTTCTTTAATTATCTGATTTTTGGAAAAGTTATGACTTCTTTAAATTGATAAAGGAATACAAAAATGGCCAATAATAGTGAAAAATTAAAAAGTTTCAAAAGTAAAAAAATTTTGAATGCAGATTCAAACTATGTTCGATACCATAAACAGAAATGCAAAAATTTTTAAAAATTGGGTGATTTTTATTATTGCCTTCAAAGTTGACAAAATCGTCAATTTTCTACTAAAAATAATTTCACTGCAATTTCTTTCTCTTTCAACCATAGTTTCTATATGTAAAGAATTTTAAATGCTATTTGACAAAATGATTAAAGCGTTTTCAGAAATGTATAAAGTTTTTAAATCGACTGATTTTTGGAAAAGTTATGACTTCTTAAAGTTGATAAAAGAATCCAAAAATGGCCAAAAAAATTTAAAAATTAAAAAGTTTCAAAAGAAAAAAATTTAAGGCAGATTCAAACTATGTTCGATACCATAAACAGAAATGCAAAAATTTAAAAATTGTTTGATTTTTAGCAAAGTTATTGCTCTTCAAAGTTGACAAAATCGTCAATTTTCTACTAGAAAACAATTTCACTGCAATTTCTTTCTGTTTCAACCATAGTTTTTATATGTAAAGAATTTTAAATGCTATTTGAAAGAAGGATTAAAGCGTTTTTCAGAAATGTATAAATTTTTAAATCGGCTGATTTTTGGAAAAGTTATGACTTCTTAAAGTTGTAAAGGAACCAAAAATGGCCAAAAATAGTGAAAAATTAAAAAGTTTCAAAGTAAAAAATTTTTATGCAGATTCAAACTATGTTCGATACCATAAACAGAAATGCAAAAATTTTAAAAATTGGGTGATTTTTAGCAAAGTTATTGCTTTTCAAAGTTGATAAAAATCGTCAATTTTCTACTAAAAAACAATTTTACTGCAATTTCTTTCTCTTTCAATTATAGTATCTATATGTAAATAATTTTAAATGATAGTTGACAAAAAGAATTAAAGCGTTTTTCAGAAATTTAAAAATTTTTAAAATCGTCTGATTTTTGGAAAGTTATGACTTCTTTAAGTTGATAAAGGAATCCAAGAATGGCCAAAAAAATTCAAAAAATTAAAAAGTTTCAAAAGAAAAAAATGTTTATGCAGATTCAAATTATGTTCGATACCATAAATAGAAATGCAAAAATTTAAAAAATTGGCTGATTTTTAGCAAAGTTATTGCTCTTCAAAGTTGATAAAACCGTCAATTTTTTACTAAAAAACAATTTCACTGCAATTTCTTTCTCTTTCAATTATAGTATCTATATGTAAATAATTTTAAATGATAGTTGACAAAAAGAATTAAAGCGTGTTTCAGAAATTTAAAATTTTTGAATATCGTCTGATTTTTGGAAAAGTTATAACTTCATAAAGTTGATAAAGGAAAAATGGCCAAAAATAGTCAAGAATTATAAAATTTCAAAAGTAAAAAACTTTAATGCATTTTCAAACTATGTTCGATACCATAAACAGAAATGCAAAAATTTAAAACATTGACTTATTTCTAGCAAAGTTATTGCTCTTCAAAGTTGACAAAATCGTCTATTTTCTACTAAAAAACGATTTCACTGCAATTTCTTTCTGTCTCGACCATAGTTTTTATATGTAAAGAATTTTAAAAGCTATTTGAAAAAAGGATTAAAGCGTTTTTCAGAAATGTATAAAGTTCTTAAATCGGCTGATTTTTGGAAAAGTTATGACTTCTTAAAGTTGATAAAGGAATACAAAAATGGCCAAATATGGTCAAAAATTAAAAAGTTTCAAAAGTAAAAAATTTTGAATACAGAGTCAAACTATGTTCGATACCATAAACAGAAATGAAAAAATTTTTAAAATTGGGTGATTTTTAGCAAAGTTATTGCTCTTCAAAGTTGACAAAATCGTCAATTTTCTACTAAAAAATAATTTCACTGCAATTTCTTTCTCTTTCAACCATAGTTTCTACATGTGAAGAATTTTAAATGCTATTTGAAAAAATGATTAAAGCGTTTTCAGAAATGTATAAAGTTTTTAAATCGGCTGATTTTTGGAAAAGTTATGACTTCCTAAAGTTGATAAAAGAATCCAAAAAAGGCCAAAAAAATTTAAAAAATTAAAAAGTTTCAAAAGAAAAAAATATTGAGGCAGATTCAAACTATGTTCGATACCATAAACAGAAATGCAAAAATTTTAAAAATTGTTTGATTTTTAGCAAAGTTATTGCTCTTTAAAGTTGACAAAATTGTCAATTTTTTACTATAAAACGATTTCACTGCAATTTCTTTCTGTTTCAACCATAGTATACTTTACATATGTATTGAATTTTAAATGCTATTTGAAAGAAGGATTAAAGCGTTTTTCAGAAATGTATAAATTTTTTAAATCGGCTGATTTTTGGAAAAGTAATGACTTCTTAAAGGAATACAAAAATGGCCAAAAACAGTCAAAAATTAAAAAGTTTCAAAGTAAAAAATATTAATGCAGATTCAAACTATTTTCGAAACCATAAACAGAAATGCAAAAATTTTAAAAATTGGGTGATTTTTTGCAAAGTTATTGCTTTTCAAAGTTGACAAAATCGTCAATTTTCTACTAAAAAACGATTACACTGCAATTTCTTTCTCTTTCAATTATCGTATCTATATGTAAATAATTTTAAATGATAGTTGACAAAAAGAATTAAAGCGTTTTTCAGAAATTTAAAAATTTTGAAAATCGTCTGATTTTTGGAAAGTTATGACTTCTTTAAGTTGATAAAGGAATCCAAGAATGGCCAAAAAAATTCAAAAAATTAAAAAGTTTCAAAAGAAAAAAATGTTTATGCAGATTCAAATTATGTTCGATACCATAAATAGAAATGCAATAATTTAAAAAATTGGCTGATTTTTGGCAAAGTTATTGCTCTTCAAAGTTGACAAAATCGTCAATTTTTTACTAAAAAACGATTACACTGCAATTTCTTTCTCTTTCAATTATCGTATCTATATGTAAATAATTTTAAATGATAGTTGACAAAAAGAATTAAAGCGTTTTTCAGAAATTTAAAAATTTTGAAAATCGTCTGATTTTTGGAAAGTTGTGACTTCTTAAAGTTGATTAAGAAATCCAAATATGGCCAAAAATAGTCAAAAATTAAAAAGGTTCAAAAGTAAAAAAATTTTAATGCATTTCCAAACTATGTTCGATACCATAAACAGAAATGCAAAAGTTTAAATAATTGGGTGATTTTTAGCAAAGTTATTGCTCTTCAAAGTTGACCAAATCGTCAATTTTCTACTAAAAAACGATTTCACTGCAATTTCTTTCTCTTTCAACCATAGTTTTTATATGTAAAGAATTTTAAATGCTAGTTGAAAAAAGGATTAAAGCGTTTTTCAGAAATGTAAAAATTTTGAAAATCGGCTGATGTTTGGAGAAGTTATGACTTCTTTGAGTTGATAAAGGAATCCAAATATGTCCAAAAATAGTCAAAAATTGAAAAGGTTCAAAAGTAAAAAACTTTAATGAATTTTCAAACTATGTTCGATGCCATAAACAGAAAAGCAAAAATTTAAAAATTAGGCTGATTTTTAGCAAAGTTATTGCTCTTCAAAGTTGACAAAATCGTAAATTTTCTACTAAAAAACGATTTCACTGCAATTTCTTTTTGTTTCAACCATGTAAAGAATTTTAAATGCTCTTTGAAGAAAGGATTAAAGCGTTTTTCAGAAATATAAAAATTTTGAAAATCGTCTGATTTTTGGAAAAGTAATGACTCCTTAGAGTTGATAAAGGAATCCAAGAATGGCCAAAAATAGTCAAAAATTAAAAAGTTTCAAAAGTAAAAAATTTTAATGCAGATTCAAACTATACTCGATACCATAAACAGAAATGCAAAATTTTAAAAATTGGGTGATTTTTAGCAAAGTTATTGCTCTTCAAAGTTGACTAAATCGTCAATTTTCCACTAAAAAACGATTTCACTGCAATTTCTTTCTCTTTGAGCCATAGTTCTTATATGAGTTAACAACGACAATTATAAAACATAAGAACAAAACATGGCTAAGTGCACAAGCACCCAAAATGCACTCAACCAAGCTTTCATCACGTTGCAGCGTATGCACTATATTCGGCACGCGCGCCTGGTCAGCACTATTTCATCGCGAGACACCAGTGCAACGAACTCTTGGGAGACTTACGCAACGATCGCCACCGTGGGATCGTCACTCCACCACTTGGGGTACTTGACACCCAAAAAGCACCATCAGCAACAGCAGCGGTAGCAGCGACGGCAATGGCAGCGTCAGCGGAAGCAACAGCGGCAGCGACAGCAGCGGCAGCAGCCTCAATATTAAGTCTTCTTTTTAAATATTATTATTGTCTTAAGATAGTTCTTATTTTCAACTCAATAAAAGCGAAAGCTTATTTTTTTAATAACATAACAATACGTTTTGTTAATTGGCGCCCGAGCAGGGACCAAGTGTTGTTCAAAAAACGGTCATGTCGCGTACCAGTGCCTTAAGTAGCCACAAAGTGTACATCGTCAAAAGTGCCTCAAGGAGCCACAGTGCGAGTGCGATTACAGAAGAACAAAGAACATTCTTCGCGACTAACTCTGACACGCTTGGTCAAAAAACACTATAACCGCCAACAGCCTGTAGTACCCGTTCGCAGGCAACCACGTAAAAGAAAGTGTCCCAAGGATCCCTAGTAGCCTACGCAACGCCGCTTCGCTGCACCGCAACAGGAGGAACAGGAGTCATCTGAAAGGACCGACGTGGGATAGATTCGCCGGATGTATCTGTACTTGTAAGCATAGTTCCTAAGAAAAGTGATTAACAAATCAAAGAAAGAATATAAATAAATGATACAATTAGTAACCTAAGCCAAAAACGAAATATATTAAAAAACCCACTAGTAAGAAAGAAAGTAAATTTTTAAATTAAGTGATAAACAACAGTAAAACTATAACAAATAAAAAACCACTGTAAACGCAGTATAATATATTTCAATCTTGCGACTCCTAAGGGACCCTCCAAGATAGAAGAAAAAAACCAGCAACTGGTTTTCAAAACAGAACAAAACATTTCAAAAACAAAATAAAACAAAAGTAAGAAAAATAGAATACTAAGTTACCGATCATTAATATCATTCCAATTATTCATATATTTTGCTGTTTAAAAATTTTCTTATAAACAAAAAAAAAAAAAAGAGAAAAAAGAGAGGTGCTTCTACATTGTCCCAAAGTGTTCTATATTGGCCGAATACACACCTATACCAATTAGCAATGCCAGACAGGTTAACAGCAGCTATGTCTAATCTCGATCTAGCCAGTAGTTCCCGACAGGCGAAACTTGGACCGTCTTTAATCAATCCCCCAACAACTACTCCAGAACTTAGGAATGTTATACTAGGGTTAATCAAGGAAGTTCTCCCGCAACAAGTAAATAACTACGGGCATGAACATCTTACCGACATACCATTTGTAAGACCAGAAATAGGGCAAGACCATGGCAAAGTCCCCGACGTATGTCGACTGATCAAGGAATTCTCAGGTGAACGGTCTTCCTTTAATTCATGGAAAAAGAACGTCGAAAGGATTATGAATATGTTCGAAGGGCAGGAAAATACGCACACGTTTTATTTAGTAACATTAGCCGTACGAACTAAGGTAGTGGGTGAAGCAGAAACAGTTCTAGAGTCCTATAATACTCCATTGAACTGGAAGGCAATTTCAAGGTGCCTCACCTCACACTACGCTGATAAAAGAGACTTGAAAACTCTCGAATATCAGATGTCATCATTGACCCAAGGTCGAAAGACCATTAACGAATTCTATCGGGCTATTTACCATAATTTGTCTCTGATCCTAAACCAAATTGGAGCCACCGAAGAGTCTCCAGAAGCTATAAGGGTTTTGACAAACAACTATCGCAGCAAAGCTTTAGATGTTTTCATAAGAGGTCTTAATGGCGACTTGCCCAGACACCTAGGTATGAAAGAACCAGTTGACTTGAGTCATGCACTTCATCTATGTACTCTTTTAGAAAATCAAGAACATAGAAACCAATTCATACCAAAGCCTAGACAACTACCCCCACCTTTACCACCTAAGCAGATGATTCCCAGAATCCCTATTTCAAAACCGTTCAATAGGAATCCAAACCAATGGAGATCTTTCGACTCTAGGTTATACTATCAACCAAACAATAGACCCGTGTCCAATCACCAGAACCAACCCTCCGTGCCGCAAACATACAGACAGCAGCAACTAATACCTAACAGACTCTATCAAACACAGTTTACACCCAACGGAACTCATCAAGTTCCACCTCCTCGTCCATTCGCCCCAAAACCGGAACCCAAACCAACACCGATGGAAGTAGACTCATCTATTCAATCGAAAAGAATAAATTACATGAACAGACCAAGCCCCAACGATTTCGTAGGCAAACGCCCACCACCACTATCTCATCCAGGGCAGGTATTCAAACACCAAAGGCAGTTCCATGTAACCACAGGTGACGCTGAACTAGTACAGGGAGAGGCGGAACAAGAATCCGAATATCCCTCAGAAGTCTCAGAACAAGAATACTAGGAGGCTTGGGAATGAGACGGATCAGCCGATCTTCACGAGGAAACCTACCAAATCGAGCATGAATATGCTTCGGAACTCGTAGACACCTCGGATATTCATTTTTTAGACTGAATAGTTCCTCGCTGCCATATTTCAACTGCGTTTCGAGGAACGGTCAAACATTAAAATTTTTAATAGATACAGGGTCAAATCAAAACTATATTCAATCCAATCTCGTTAATAATCCCAAACTTAACATGAAGGCTTTCTTTGCGAACTCAGTAGGCGGGCAAACAAAAATTACACACCACACTTACCTTAGCTTATTCAACTGTCCACACCAGCCGATAAAATTTTTCATACTCCCTACACTAAAGACATTCCACGGTATATTAGGGAACGACACTCTCAAATCTCTTAACGCAGTGATTGACGTTAAGAACGACGTTCTTATAATCAATGGCAATTATAGAATAAAAATAAAACAAATGGCCACTCAAGCCGTTAACAAGATCAACGTCAGAGCAGATCACATGACCATAGGCCAAAAGAATATCATGAACCATCTAACGACAAGACACGCAGAACTCTTTGCAGAACCCAACGAAAAGCTAACCTATACCACAGCCGTAGAAGGAGAAATTAGAACAAATTCAGACTCGGTAGTTCACAGTAAACACTACCCCTATCCAGCTCCCTAAGATCAGAAGTCGAAAAACAAATAGATCAGTTATTAGGTGATGGCATCATAAGACCTTCACGGTCGCCTTACAACGCACCAGTCTGGATAGTTCCAAAAAAACTAGATGCGTCCGGAGAAAAAAAGTACCGTATCGTTATTGACTATAGGAAGTTAAATGCCGTAACCATATCCGATCGATATCCAATTCCAGAGATCGGAGAAATCATAGCGCAATTAGGCAAGAATAAATATTTCACTGTCCTAGATCTCAAAAGTGGTTTTTACCAAATTCCGCTCAAAGCAAGAGACATAGAAAAGACAGCATTCTCAATAAATGGCGGAAAATTCGAATTCACTAGACTCCCATTCGGTCTAAAGAATTCTCCATCAATCTTTCAGAGGGCTCTCGACGACATATTGCGAGAACATGTAGGGAAACGATGTTACGTTTATATAGACGACATAATAGTCTTTAGTAAATCCGAAAACGAACATAGCGAAGATCTTGAGAAGATATTCTCAACTCTTGCCAAAGCTAACATGAAGGTCCAGATTGACAAATGTGAGTTTTACAAAACCGAAGTAGACTTCCTAGGTTTTACTATTTCCGCTAACGGTGTAAAACCAATAGTGAGAAGGTTAAAGCCATCAACAACTTCCCGATACCAAAAACTTTAAAAGATCTAAGATCGTTCCTAGGTCTCTCCAGTTATTATAGACGTTTTATTCGAGATTACGCAAAACTAGCGAAACCACTCACAACCCTACTCAGGGGAGAAAATGGTCGTCTTTCAAAAAACATATCCAACAAGATCAATATAACATTAGACCATAATAGTCTAGATGCCTTCAAGAAAATAAAAAATACATTAGCCTCACAAGACGTAATACTTGCCTACCCAGATTTCAAGAAAGAGTTTCAACTCACCACTGACGCTTCAAATTACGCTATAGGAGCAGTATTAGAACAAAATGGCAGACCCATTACCTTTATTTCGCGTACACTAACACAGACCGAAGAAAACTATGCCACAAATGAGAAAGAAATGTTGGCAATAGTATGGGCTCTTCAAAGTCTACGCATGTACCTTTACGGTACCTCTCGAGTCATAATCTATACGGACCACCAACCTTTAACTTTTGCACTCAGTAACAAAAACCATAATGGTAAGCTCAAAAGGTGGAAAAGTTCAACCATGAACTCCGTTACAAGCCGGGAACCTCTAATGTAGTGGCAGATGCCCTCTCTATAAATCCCGCAGGTCCACAGATTAATAGCACCACAGCTACCATTCATAGTGATTAAAGTTCATCACATAATCTCATATCGGTCGCAGGCGCTCCAGTCAATGTCTTTAAGAACCAACTCTGGTTGCTCACTTCAGAAGAAGATTCCTATCAGTTTGAAATACCTTTCCCACAATACCATAGACACATCATTAAAAAGAGAGTATTCAGAAGAAGATCTAATAAAAATCCTGAAAGAAAGATTGGATCCCAAATTAATAAATGGTTTATTTACCTCCGAACACATAATGGGAAAAATCCAAAATATCTACCCCATTCATTTTAGTAACTATAGAATCCGATACACCCAAACTCAAGTTGAGGACGTTAAAACAGAAGCCGAACAGACAGAAATAATTACAAAGGAACACCGTCGTGCACACAGAAATCAGATAGAGAACAAAATACAAATCCTAAGCAAGTACTTCTTCCCTGGTCTGTCAAAAAAGATCAGCAGTATCACAAAACAATGCGAAACGTGTAAGTTAGCCAAATATGATAGACATCCACAGCACGGAGAAATTCAGTCAACACCAATCCCGACTTATCCAGGAGAAATTGTCCATATAGACCTATACACAACTCAGAAAAACCTCGTATTGACAGCTATCGATAAATTTTCGAAGTATGCCCAGATAAAGGTAGTAAAATCTAAGGCAGCAGAGGATCTAAAAATCCCCTGGCGCGAAATAATCATTGCATTTGGTATACCAAAGTCTATCATAATGGACAATGAAAAAGCGCTAAACGCAGCCTCTATTAAGTTCCTTTTGAAGGACCAGCTCAAGGTAGATGTCTACACGACACCACCATACGCTTCCACTAGCAACGGCCAAGTGGAAAGATTTCACTCGACAATGACTGAAATCATGCGATGCCTTACGAAGGATGAACCCACAATAATTTTCCAAGACTTAATCTTTAAAACAGTACAGGAATATAATCAAACAATCCATTCCACAACAAAGAAGAAACCCATAGACATATTTTTTGGTAATAAACTCATATCGAATCCTCAAGAACTACAGATAGCTAGAGAACAAGTCAGTAATGATATCAGCAAAAAACAAAAAATCGACCTTACACACCACAACCAGAAAAGACAACAAATAAGAAAATATATCGAAGGCGAAACAATTTATGTTAAAATCGATAAACGTTTAGGTTCCAAACTAACCCCGAAATACAAAAAGGAAATAGTTCTTTCAAATCATAATACTACAGTTAAGACACAGTCAGGAAGAATAGTTCACAAAAACAATATTAAAACCCAATAATTCACTTACAGATTTTTTTTGCCACTATGCCATGGATTGGCAACAATTCTAGATTACACCCATTCCCAACCAATAACAATCAAAACAGGAATAGCCTCAATCCAAGACGGTACATTTAGAGTCATTCATGTTCTTAACATGGAAGAAAATGAAAGGGTTGCATCAAATCTTGAAGATTCGCTAAGGAACATCAGCATTTCCCATCAACTGTATCCCTTTTTAGAATACGAGTTGAAAGCAATAAAGGCCGATTTGCGAAGACTTAGACCACCCAAAAGAGCGATTAGATCTATAGACGCATTGGGAACGGTATGGAAATGGCTAGCCGGTACGCCGGATAAAAGCGATCATGACATTCTAACAGCTAAAATAAACGAACAATTGGAAAATAACAATAGACAAGTAGTTATTAATAATCAATTAAGCACTAGAATAAACGAGTTAAGCAGTATCACCAATTCAATAATTAAAACTACAGCAGAAAATTCAGATGTTAAAGAAAAGTTCATATCGATACTAAAATACCGCTTACAATTATTTAAGAATGATCTAAATAATCTTATTAATGCAATAAGTTGGGCTAAAACAAATACAGTAAATTCTATTATATTATCGGAAGAAGAGGTCAGCAGAATAGAAACTATACTAGAAAACGAAGAAGAAATGTTTACTAATGTTGAAGAAACTTTAGAATTTGCCAAAATAAAGATTGCATCCAATGGCAAAAACATGCTATACATGGTAAATATACCGCTAATTAGCAGAGATCACTGTACTTCCATGATTATAAAAGCCGTCAAAATAAATAATATTATTAACGATCTAAAATACGAAAACATTGTAACTTGCAATAGAACAATATATGCCCAAGTACAAGAATGCGAAACTCATAATGATAAGACCATTTGTAATCGAAATAATATCATTAATATAAGTAACGACCCTTGCATAACACCGCTCTTACAACACCAAAAACCCAAATGTAAGTTCATCAACAACCAGCACATTCCGAATCACCAGGAGATAGTGCCTGGCACTATTCTACTCAACGACTATAGAGGGACAATCAAGATCAACGGTAATGAAATGGATTTGGAAGGAACGTACCTCATACAGTTCCAGAACTCAACAATTATCATTGACAACGATAGGTACGAAACCGTCGAAGCCATATACGCTGAAGCGACCCCTCGACTCTTCCAGATGATGGCGGAAAAAACTCTAACGGAAGAAGTCCTCTCACTACAAATGCTGAGGGACGTAAACATCAATAACACCCTGAAGCTGGACACGCTAAAATCAGCAAATTCCCAAGCTAACATCATCAGCCTTACACTTTCCGGCAGCTTGGCATTAACATTCGCAATATTGATAATATTGGTACGGAGACAAAAATCTTCAACAGAACGTCAAAATATTGCAGAAGCCCAAAAAAACGAAGCTACCAACGAAGGAACGTAGAGACGTTTTTACATTGCGTCCGAGGACGTCCGCGCTTAAAGGGGGAGGAGTTACCAACGACAATTATAAAACATAAGAACAAAACATGGCTAAGTGCACAAGCACCCAAAATGCACTCAGCCAAGCTTTCATCACGTTGCAGCGTATGCACTATATTCGGCATGCGCGCCTGGTCAGCACTATTTCATCGCGAGACACCAGTGCAACGAACTCTTGGGAGACTTACGCAACGATCGCCACCGTGGGATCGTCACTCCACCACTTGGGGTACTTGACACCCAAAAAGCACCATCAGCAACAGCAGCGGTAGCAGCGACGGCAATGGCAGCGTCAGCGGCAGCGACAGCAGCGGCAGCAGCCTCAATATTAAGTCTTCTTTTTAAATATTATTATTGTCTTAAGTTAGTTCTTATTTTCAACTCAATAAAAGCGAAAACTTATTTTTTTAATAACATAACAATACGTTTTGTTAATTTATGTAAAGAATTTTAAATGCTATTTGTAAAAAGGATTAAAGCGTTTTTCAGAAATGTATAAATTTTTAAATTGCCTGAATTTTGGAAAAGTTATGACTTCTTAAAGTTGATAAAGGAATCCAAAAATGGCCAAAAATAGTCAAAAATTTAAAAGTTTAAAAAAATAAAAAAGTTTAATGCAGATTCAAACTATGTTCGATACCATAAACAGAAATGCAAAAATATTAAAAATTGGGTGATTTTTAGCAAAGTTATTGCTCTTCAAAGTTGACAAAATCGTCAATTTTTTACTAAAAAACGATTACACTGCAATTTCTTTCTCTTTCAACCATAGTATCTATATGTAAATAATTTTAAATGATAGTTGACAAAAAGAATTAAAGCGTTTTTCAGAAATGTAAAAATTTTGAAAATCGGCTGATTTTTGGAAAAGTTATGACTTCTTAAATTTGATAAAGGAATCCAAATATGGCCAATAATAGTCAAAATTTAAAAAGGTTCAAAAGTAAAAAACTTTAATGCATATTCAAACTATGTTCGATACCATAAACAGAAATGCAAAAATTTGAAAAATTGTGTGATTTTTAGCAAAGTAACTGCTCTTCAAAGTTGACAAAATCATCAACTTTCTACTAAAAAACGATTTTACTGCAGTTTCTTTCTCTTTAAACCATAGTTTCTATATGTAAAGAATTTTAATTGCTAGTTGAAAAAAGGATTAAAACGTTTTTCAGAAATTTAAAAATTTTGAAAATCGTCTGATTTTTGGAAAAGTTATGACTTCTTAAAGTTGATAAAGGAATCCAGGAATCGCCAAACATAGTCATATATTAAAAAGGTTCAGAAGAAAAAAATGTTTATGCAGATTCAAACTATGTTCGATACCAAAAACAGAAATGCAAAAATTTTAAAAATTGGGTGATTTTTAGCAAAGTTATTGCTTTTCAAAGTTGACAAAATCTATTAAATCTATTATTCTATTAAAAAACGATTGCACTGCAGTTTCTTTCTCTTTGAACCATAGTTCCTATATGTAAAGAATTTTAATTGCTAGTTGAAAAAAGGATTAAAGCGATTTTCAGAAATGTAAAAATTTTGAAAATCGTCTGATTTTTGGAAAAGTTATGACTTCTTAAAGTTGATAAAGGAATCCAAGAATGGCCAAAAATTGTCAAAAATTAAAAAAGTTCAATTGTAAAAAATTTTAATGCAGATTCAAACTATGTTCAATACCATAAACAGGAATGCAAAAATTTAAAAAATTGGGTGATTTTTAGCAAAATTATTGCTCTTCAAAGTTGACAAAATCGTCAATTTTCTATTAAAAAACGATTTCACTGCAGTTTCTTTCTCGTTGAACCATAGTTTCTATATGTAAAGAATTTTAAATGCTCTTTGAAAAAAGGATTAAAGCGTTTTTCAAAAATGTATAAATTTTTTAAATCGGGTGATTTTTGGAAATGTTATGACTTCTTTTAAATTGATAAAGGAATCCAAAAATTGAAATGCAAAAATTTTAAAAATTGGGTGATTTTTAGCAAAATTATTGCTCTTCAAAGTTGACAAAATCGTCAATTTTTTACTAAAAAACGATTTTACTGCAATTTCTTTTTCTTTCAACCATAGTATCTATATGTAAATAATTTTAAATGCCAGTTGACAAAAAGAATTAAAGCGTTTTTCAGAAATGTAAAAATTTTGGAAATCGGCTGATTTTTGGAAAAGTTATGACTTCTTAAAGTTGATACAGGAATCCAAAAATGGCCAATAATAGTCAAAAATTTAAAAGTTTAAAAAATAAAAAACTTTAATGCAGATTCAAACTATGTTCGATACCATAAACAGAAATGCAAAAATTAAAAAAATTGGGTGATTTTTAGCAAAGTAACTGCCCTCTAAAGTTGACAAAATCGTCAATTTTCTACTAAAAAACGATTTTACTGCAGTTTCTTTCTCTTTAAACCATAGTTTCTATATGTAAAGAATTTTAATTGCTAGTTGAAAAAAGGATTAAAACGTTTTTCAGATGTGTAAAAATTTTGAAAATCGTCTGATTTTTGGAAAAGTTATGACTTCTTAAAGTTGATAAAGGAATCCAAAAATGGCCAAAAATAGTCAAAAATTAAAAAGTTTTAATAGTAAAAAATTTTATTGCATTTGCATTTCTGTTTATGGTATCGAACATAGTTTGAATCTGCATTAAAATTTTTTACTTTTGAAACTTTTTAGTTTTTGACTATTTTTGGCCATTTTTGGATTCATTTATCAACTCTAAGAAGTCATAACTTTTCCAAAAATCAGCCGATATTCAAAATTTACATTTCTGAAAAACGCTTTAATAGTTTTTTCAAATAGCAATTAAAAATCTTTACATATAGAAACTATGTGTGAAAGATAAAGAAATTGCAGTGAAATCGTTTTTTAGTGGAAAATTGACGATTTAGTCAACTTTGAAGAGCAATAACTTTGCTAAAAATCACCCAATTTTTAAAATTTTGCATTTCTGTTTATGGTATCGAGTATAGTTTGAATCTGCATTAAAATTTTTTACTTTTGAAACTTTTTAATTTTTGACTATTTTTGGCCATTCTTGGATTCCTTTATCAACTCTAAGGAGTCATTACTTTTCCAAAAATCAGACGATTTTCAAAATTCTTATATTTCTGAAAAACGCTTTAATCCTTTCTTCAAAGAGCATTTAAAATTCTTTACATATAAAAACTATGGTTGAAACAAAAAGAAATTGCAGTGAAATCGTTTTTTAGTAGAAAATTTACGATTTTGTCAACTTTGAAGAGCATTGCAGTAAAATCGATTTTTAGTAGAAAATTGACGATTTTGTCAACTTTGAAGAGCAATTACTTTGCTAAAAATCACACAATTTTTCAAATTTTTGCATTTCTGTTTAAGGTATCGAACATAGTTTGAATCTGCATTAAAATTTTTTACTTTTCCAACTTTTTAATTTTTGACTATTTTTGGCCATTTTTGGATTCCTTTATCAACTCTAAGAAGTCATAACTTTTCCAAAAATCAGCCGATTTTCAAAAATTTTTACATTTCTGAAAAACGTTTTAATCTTTTTTTCAACTAGCAATTAAAATTCTTACATATAGAAACTATGTGTAAAAGAGAAAGAAATTGCAGTAAAATCGATTTTTAGTAGAAAATTGACGATTTTGTCAACTTTGAAGAGCAATAACTTTGCTAAAAATCTCCCAATTTTTAAAATTTGTACATTTCTGTTTATGGTAACGAACATAGTTTGAATCTGCATTAAAATTTTTTACTTTTGTAATTTTTCAATTTTTGACTATTTTTGGCCATATTTGGATTCCTTTATCAACTTTAAGAAGTCATAACTTTTCCAAAAATCAGGAAAGTTAAAAATTTATACATTTCTGAAAAACGCTTTAATCCTTTTTTCAAATAGCATTTAAAATTCTTTACATATAGAAACTATGGTTCAAAGAGAAAGAAACTGCAGTGCAATAGTTTTTTAGTAGTAAATTGACGATTTTGTCAACTTTGAAGAGCAATAACTTTGCTAAAAATCACCCAATTTTTAAAATTTTTACATTTCTGTTTATGGTATCGAACATAGTTTGAATCTGCATTAAAATTTTTTACTGTTGAAACTTTTTAATTTTTGACTATTTTTGGCAATTTTTGGATTCCTTGATCAACTTTAAGAAGTCATAACTTTTCCAAAAATCAGCCAATTTTCAAAATTTTTACATTTCTGAAAAACGCTTTAATCCTTTTTTCAAATAGCATTTAAAATTCTTTACATGGAAAAAATATGGTTGAAAGAGAAAGAAATTGCAGGGAAATCGTTTTTTTGTAGAAAATTGACGATTTTGTCAACTTTGAAGAGCAATAACTTGGCTAAAAATCTCCCAATTTTTAAAATATGTACATTTCTGTTTATTGTATCGAACATAGTTTGAATTTGCATTAAAATTTTTTACTTTTGAAACTTTTGCATTTTTGACTATTTTTGGCCATATTTGGATTCCTTTATCAACTTTAAGTAGTCATAACTTTTCCAAAATTCAGGCAATTTTCAAAATTTTTACATTTCTGAAAAACGCTTTAATCCTTTTTTCAAATAGCATTTAAAATTCTTGACATATAGAAACTATGGTTGAAAGAGAAAGAAATTGCAGGGAAATCGTTTGCAATAACTTTGCTAAAAATCACCCAATTTTTTAAATTTTTACATTTCTGTTTATGGTATCGAACATAGTTTGAATACGCATTAAAATTTTTTACTTTTGCAACTTTTTAATTTTTGACTATTTTTGGCCATTTTTGGATTCCTTTATCAACTCAGAGAAGTCATAACTTTTCCAAAAATCAGCTGATTTTCAAAATTTTTACATTTCTGAAAAACGCTTTAATCCTTTTTTCAACTAGCAATTAAAATTCTTTACATATAGAAACTATGTGTGAAAGAGAAAGAAATTGCAGTGAAATCGTTTTTTAGTAGAACATTGACGATTTTGTAAACTTTGAAGAGCAATAACTTTGCTAAAAATCTCCCAATTTTTAAAATTTGAACATTTCTGTTTATGGTATCGAACATAGTTTGAAAATGCATTAAAATTTTTTACATTTGAAACTTTTGAATTTTTGACTATTTTTGGCAATTTTTGGATTCCTTGATCAACTTTAAGAAGTCATAACTTTTCCAAAATTCAGCCAATTTTCAAAATTTTGACATTTCTGAAAAACGCTTTAATCCTTTTTTCAAATAGCATTTAAAATTCTTTACATGTAGAAACTATGGTTGAAAGAGAAAGAAATTGCAGGGAAATCGTTTTTTAGTAGAAAATTGACGATTTTGTCAACTTTGAAGAGCAATAACTTGGCTAAAAATCACCCAATTTTTTAAATTTTTGCAATTCTGTTTATGGTATCGAACATAGTTTGAATCTGCACTAAAATTTTTTACTTTTGTAACATTTTATTTTTTGACTATTTTTGGCCATTTTTGGATTCCTTTATCAACTCTAAGAAGTCATAACTTTTCCAAAAATCAGCCGATTTTCAAAAATTTTTACACTTCTGAAAAACGTTTTAATCTTTTTTTCAACTAGCAATTAAAATTCTTACATATAGAAACTATGTGTAAAAGAGAAAGAAATTGCAGTAAAATCGATTTTTAGTAGAAAATTGACGATTTTGTCAACTTTGAAGAGCAATTACTTTGCTAAAAATCACACAATTTTTCAAATTTTTGCATTTCTGTTTAAGGTATCGAACATAGTTTGAATCTGCATTAAAATTTTTTACTTTTCCAACTTTTTAATTTTTGACTATTTTTGGCCATTTTTGGATTCCTTTATCAACTCTAAGAAGTCATAACTTTTCCAAAAATCAGCCGATTTTCAAAAATTTTTACATTTCTGAAAAACGTTTTAATCTTTTTTTCAACTAGCAATTAAAATTCTTACATATAGAAACTATGTGTAAAAGAGAAAGAAATTGCAGTAAAATCGATTTTTAGTAGAAAATTGACGATTTTGTCAACTTTGAAGAGCAATAACTTTGCTAAAAATCTCCCAATTTTTAAAATTTGTACATTTCTGTTTATGGTAACGAACATAGTTTGAATCTGCATTAAAATTTTTTACTTTTGTAATTTTTCAATTTTTGACTATTTTTGGCCATATTTGGATTCCTTTATCAACTTTAAGAAGTCATAACTTTTCCAAAAATCAGGAAAGTTAAAAATTTATACATTTCTGAAAAACTCTTTAATCCTTTTTTCAAATAGCATTTAAAATTCTTTACATATAGAAACTATGGTTCAAAGAGAAAGAAACTGCTGTGCAATAGTTTTTTAGTAGTAAATTGACGATTTTGTCAACTTTGAAGAGCAATAACTTTGCTAAAAATCACCCAATTTTTAAAATTTTTACATTTCTCTTTATGGTATCGAACATAGTTTGAATCTGCATTAAAATTTTTTACTGTTGAAACTTTTTAATTTTTGACTATTTTTGGCAATTTTTGGATTCCTTGATCAACTTTAAGAAGTCATAACTTTTCCAAAAATCAGCCAATTTTCAAAATTTTTACATTTCTGAAAAACGCTTTAATCCTTTTTTCAAATAGCATTTAAAATTCTTTACATGGAAAAAATATGGTTGAAAGAGAAAGAAATTGCAGGGAAATCGTTTTTTTGTAGAAAATTGACGATTTTGTCAACTTTCAAGAGCAATAACTTGGCTAAAAATCTCCCAATTTTTAAAATATGTACATTTCTGTTTATTGTATCGAACATAGTTTGAATTTGCATTAAAATTTTTTACTTTTGAAACTTTTGCATTTTTGACTATTTTTGGCCATATTTGGATTCCTTTATCAACTTTAAGTAGTCATAACTTTTCCAAAATTCAGGCAATTTTCAAAATTTTTACATTTCTGAAAAACGCTTTAATCCTTTTTTCAAATAGCATTTAAAATTCTTTACATATAGAAACTATGGTTGAAAGAGAAAGAAATTGCAGGGAAATCGTTTGCAATAACTTTGCTAAAAATCACCCAATTTTTTAAATTTTTACATTTCTGTTTATGGTATCGAACATAGTTTGAAAATGCATTAAAATTTTTTACATTTGAAACTTTTGAATTTTTGACTATTTTTGGCAATTTTTGGATTCCTTGATCAACTTTAAGAAGTCATAACTTTTCCAAAAATCAGCCAATTTTCAAAATTTTTACATTTCTGAAAAACGCTTTAATCCTTTTTTCAAATAGCATTTAAAATTCTTTACATGTAGAAACTATGGTTGAAAGAGAAAGAAATTGCAGGGAAATCGTTTTTTAGTAGAAAATTGACGATTTTGTCAACTTTGAAGAGCAATAACTTGGCTAAAAATCACCCAATTTTTTAAATTTTTGCAATTCTGTTTATGGTATCGAACATAGTTTGAATCTGCACTAAAATTTTTTACTTTTGTAACATTTTATTTTTTGACTATTTTTGGCCATTTTTGGATTCCTTTATCAACTTTAAGATGTCATAACTTTTCCAAAAATCAGCCGATTTTCAAAATTTTTACATTTTTGAAAAACGTTTTCATCCTTTTTCAACTAGCATTTAAAATTCTTTACATATATAAACTATGTGTGAAAGAGAAAGAAATTGCAGTGAAATCGTTTTTTAGTAGAAAATTGACGATTTTCTCAACTTTCAAGAACAATAATTTTGCCAAAAATCACCCAATTCTTGAAATTTTTGCAATTCTCTTTATGGTATCGAACATAGTTTGAATCTGCATTAAAATTTTTTACTGTTGAAACTTTTTAATTTTTGACTATTTTTGGCAATTTTGGATTCCTTGATCAACTTTAAGAAGTCATAACTTTTCCAAAAATCAGCCAATTTTCAAAATTTTTACATTTCTGAAAAACGGTTTAATCCTTTTTACAAATAGCATTTAAAATTCTTTACATGTAGAAACTATGGTTGAAAGAGAAACAAATTGCAGGGAAATCGTTTTTTAGTAGAAAATTGACGATTTTGTCAACTTTGAAGAGCAATAACTTGGCTAAAAATCTCCCAATTTTTAAAACATGTACATTTCTGTTTATGGTATCGAACATAGTTTGAATTTGCATTAAAATTTTTACTTTTGAAACTTTTGTATTTTTGACTATTTTTGGCCATATTTGGATTCCTTTATCAACTTTAAGTAGTCATAACTTTTCCAAAATTCAGGCAATTTAAAAATTTATACATTTCTGAAAAACGCTTTAATCCTTTTTTCAAATAGCATTTAAAATTCTTTACATATAGAAACTATGGTTGAAAGAGAAAGAAATTGCAGGGAAATCGTTTGCAATAACTTTGCTAAAAATCACCCAATTTTTAAAATTTTTACATTTCTGTTTATGGTATCGAACATAGTTTGAATCTGCATTAAAATTTTTTACTGTTCAAACTTTTTAATTTTTGACTATTTTTGGCAATTTTTGGATTCCTTGATCAACTTTAAGAAGTCATAACTTTTCCAAAAATCAGGCAATTTAAAAATTTTTACATTTCTGAAAAACGCTTTAATCCTTTTTTCAAATAGCATTTAAAATTCTTTACATGTAAAAACTATGGTTCAAAGAGAAAGAAATTGCAGTGAAATCGTTTTTAGTAGAAAATTGACGATTTTGTCAACTTTCAAGAGCAATAACTATCTGTTTATGGTATCGAACATAGTTTGAATCTGCACTAAAATTTTTTACTTTTGAAACATTTTATTTTTTGACTATTTTTGGCCATTTTTGGATTCCTTTATCAACTTTAAGATGTCATAACTTTTCCAAAATCAGCCGATTTTCAAAATTTTTACATTTTTAAAAACGTTTTCATCCTTTTCAACTAGCATTTAAAATTCTTTACATGTAGAAACTATGTGTGAAAGAGAAAGAAATTGCAGTGAAATCATTTTTTAGTAGAAAATTGACGATTTTCTCAACTTTCAAGAACAATTATTTTGCCAAAAATCACCCAATTTTTGAAATTTTTGCAATTCTGTTTATGGTATCGAACATAGTTTGAAAATGCATAAAAGTTTTTTACATTTGAAACATTTTAATTTTTGACTATTTTTGGCCATTTTTGGATTTCTTTATCAACTTTAAGAAGTCATAACTTTTCCAAAATCAGCCAATTTTCAAAATTTTTACATTTCTGAAAAACGGTTTAATCCTTTTTACAAATAGCATTTAAAATTCTTTACATATAGAAACTGTGGTTCAAAGAGAAAGAAATTGCAGTGAAATCGTTTTTAGTAGAAAATTGACGATTTTGTCAACTTTCAAGAGCAATAACTATCTGTTTATGGTATCGAACATAGTTTGAATCTGCATTAAAATTTTTTACTTTTGTAACTTTTTAATTTTTGACTATTTTTGGCCATTTTTGCCTTCCTTTATCAACTTTAAGAAGTCATAACTTTTCCAAAAATCAGCCAATTTTCATTAAAATTTTTTACTGTTGAAACTTTTTAATTTTTGACTATTTTTGGCAATTTTTGGATTCCTTGATCAACTTTAAGAAGTCATAACTTTTCCAAAAATCATCCAATTTTCAAAATTTTTACATTTCTGAAAAACGCTTTTATCCTTTTTTCAAATAGCATTTAAAATTCTTTACATGTAGAAACTATGGTTGTAAGAGAAAGAAATTGCAGGGAAATCGTTTATTAGTAGAAAATTGACGATTTTGTCAACTTTGAAGAGCAATAACTTTGCTAAAAATCTCCCAATTTTTAAAATTTGTACATTTCTGTTTATGGTAACGAACATAGTTTGAATCTGCATTAAAATTTTTTACTTTTGTAATTTTTTAATTTTTGACTATTTTTGGCCATTTTTGCATTCCTTTATCAACTTTAAGAAGTCATAACTTTTCCAAAAATCAGCCAATTTTCATTAAAATTTTTTACTGTTGAAACTTTTTAATTTTTGACTTTTTTTGGCAATTTTTGGATTCCTTGATCAACTTTTAAAAGTCATAACTTTTCCAAAAATCAGCCAATTTTCAAAATTTTTACATTTCTGAAAAACGCTTTAATCCTTTTTTCAAATAGCAGTTAAAATTTTTTACATGTAGAAACTATGGTTGAAAGAGAAAGAAATTGCAGGGAAATCGTTTTTAGTAGAAAATTGACGATTTTGTCAACTTTGAAGAGCAATAACTTGGCTAAAAATCACCCAATTTTTTAAATTTTTGCAATTCTGTTTATGGTATCGAACATAGTTTGAATCTGCACTAAAATTTTTTACTTTTGAAACATTTTATTTTTTGACTATTTTTGGCCATTTTTGGATTCCTTTATCAACTTTAAGATGTCATAACTTTTCCAAAAATCAGCCGATTTTCAAAATTTTTACATTTTGAAAAACGTTTTCATCCTTTTTCAACTAGCATTTAAAATTCTTTACATATATAAACTATGTGTGAAAGAGAAAGAAATTGCAGTGAAATCGTTTTTTAGTAGAAAATTGACGATTTTCTCAACTTTCAAGAACAATAATTTTGCCAAAAATCACCCAATTCTTGAAATTTTTGCAATTCTCTTTATGGTATCGAACATAGTTTGAATCTGCATTAATATTTTTTACTGTTGAAACTTTTTAATTTTTGACTATTTTTGGCAATTTTTGGATTCCTTGATCAACTTTAAGAAGTCATAACTTTTCCAAAAATCAGCCAATTTTCAAAATTTTTACATTTCTGAAAAACGGTTTAATCCTTTTTACAAATAGCATTTAAAATTCTTTTACATGTAGAAACTATGGTTGAAAGAGAAACAAATTGCAGGGAAATCGTTTTTTAGTAGAAAATTGACGATTTTGTCAACTTTGAAGAGCAATAACTTGGCTAAAAATCTCCCAATTTTTAAAACATGTACATTTCTGTTTATGGTATCGAACATAGTTTGAATTTGCATTAAAATTTTTACTTTTGAAACTTTTGTATTTTTGACTATTTTTGGCCATATTTGGATTCCTTTATCAACTTTAAGTAGTCATAACTTTTCCAAAATTCAGGCAATTTAAAAATTTATACATTTCTGAAAAACGCTTTAATCCTTTTTTCAAATAGCATTTAAAATTCTTTACATGTAGAAACTATGGTTCAAAGAGAAAGAAATTGCAGTGAAATCGTTTTTAGTAGAAAATTGACGATTTTGTCAACTTTCAAGAGCAATAACTATCTGTTTATGGTATCGAACATAGTTTGAATCTGCACTAAAATTTTTTACTTTTGAAACATTTTATTTTTTGACTATTTTTGGCCATTTTTGGATTCCTTTATCAACTTTAAGATGTCATAACTTTTCCAAAAATCAGCCGATTTTCAAAATTTTTACATTTTTGAAAAACGTTTTCATCCTTTTTCAACTAGCATTTAAAATTCTTTACATGTAGAAACTATGTGTGAAAGAGAAAGAAATTGCAGTGAAATCATTTTTTAGTAGAAAATTGACGATTTTCTCAACTTTCAAGAACAATTATTTTGCCAAAAATCACCCAATTTTTGAAATTTTTGCAATTCTGTTTATGGTATCGAACATAGTTTGAAAATGCATAAAAGTTTTTTACATTTGAAACATTTTAATTTTTGACTATTTTTGGCCATTTTTGGATTTCTTTATCAACTTTAAGAAGTCATAACTTTTCCAAAAATCAGCCAATTTTCAAAATTTTTACATTTCTGAAAAACGGTTTAATCCTTTTTACAAATAGCATTTAAAATTCTTTACATATAGAAACTGTGGTTCAAAGAGAAAGAAATTGCAGTGAAATCGTTTTTAGTAGAAAATTGACGATTTTGTCAACTTTCAAGAGCAATAACTATCTGTTTATGGTATCGAACATAGTTTGAATCTGCATTAAAATTTTTTACTTTTAAAACTTTTTAATTTTTGGCTATTTTTGGCCATTTTTGCCTTCCTTTATCAACTTTAAGAAGTCATAACTTTTCCAAAAATCAGCCAATTTTCATTAAAATTTTTTACTGTTGAAACTTTTTAATTTTTGACTATTTTTGGCAATTTTTGGATTCCTTGATCAACTTTAAGAAGTCATAACTTTTCCAAAAATCATCCAATTTTCAAAATTTTTACATTTCTGAAAAACGCTTTTATCCTTTTTTCAAATAGCATTTAAAATTCTTTACATGTAGAAACTATGGTTGTAAGAGAAAGAAATTGCAGGGAAATCGTTTTTTAGTAGAAAATTGACGATTTTGTCAACTTTGAAGAGCTATAACTTGGCTAAAAATCTCCCAATTTTTAAAACATGTACATTTCTGTTTATGGTATCGAACATAGTTTGAATTTGCATTAAAATTTTTTACTTTTGAAACTTTTATATTTTTGACTATTTTTGGCCATATTTGGATTCCTTTATCAACTTTAAGTAGTCATAACTTTTACAAAATTCAGGCAATTTAAAAATTTATACATTTCTGAAAAACGCTTTAATCCTTTTTTCAAATAGCATTTAAAATTCTTTAAAATATAGAAACTATGGTTGAAAGAGAAAGAAATTGCAGGGAAATCGTTTGCAATAACTTTGCTAAAAATCACCCAATTTTTAAAATTTTTACATTTCTGTTTATGGTATCGAACATAGTTTGAATCTGCATTAAAATTTTTTACCTTTGCAACTTTTTAATTTTTGACTATTTTTGGCCATTTTTGCATTCCTTTATCAACTTTAAGAAGTCATAACTTTTCCAAAAATCAGCCAATTTTCATTAAAATTTTTTACTGTTGAAACTTTTTAATTTTTGACTTTTTTTGGCAATTTTTGGATTCCTTGATCAACTTTTAAAAGTCATAACTTTTCCAAAAATCAGCCAATTTTCAAAATTTTTACATTTCTGAAAAACGCTTTAATCCTTTTTTCAAATAGCAGTTAAAATTTTTTACATGTAGAAACTATGGTTGAAAGAGAAAGAAATTGCAGGGAAATCGTTTTTAGTAGAAAATTTACGATTTTGTCAACTTTGAAGAGCAATAACTTGGCTAAAAATCACCCAATTTTTTAAATTTTTGCAATTCTGTTTATGGTATCGAACATAGTTTGAATCTGCACTAAAATTTTTTACTTTTGAAACATTTTATTTTTTGACTATTTTTGGCCATTTTTGGATTCCTTTATCAACTTTAAGATGTCATAACTTTTCCAAAAATCAGCCGATTTTCAAAATTTTTACATTTTTGAAAAACGTTTTCATCCTTTTTCAACTAGCATTTAAAATTCTTTACATATATAAACTATGTGTGAAAGAGAAAGAAATTGCAGTGAAATCGTTTTTTAGTAGAAAATTGACGATTTTCTCAACTTTCAAGAACAATAATTTTGCCAAAAATCACCCAATTCTTGAAATTTTTGCAATTCTCTTTATGGTATCGAACATAGTTTGAATCTGCATTAATATTTTTACTGTTGAAACTTTTTAATTTTTGACTATTTTTGGCAATTTTTGGATTCCTTGATCAACTTTAAGAAGTCATAACTTTTCCAAAAATCAGCCAATTTTCAAAATTTTTACATTTCTGAAAAACGGTTTAATCCTTTTTACAAATAGCATTTAAAATTCTTTACATGTAGAAACTATGGTTGAAAGAGAAACAAATTGCAGGGAAATCGTTTTTTTAGTAGAAAATTGACGATTTTGTCAACTTTGAAGAGCAATAACTTGGCTAAAAATCTCCCAATTTTTAAAACATGTACATTTCTGTTTATGGTATCGAACATAGTTTGAATTTGCATTAAAATTTTTACTTTTGAAACTTTTGTATTTTTGACTATTTTTGGCCATATTTGGATTCCTTTATCAACTTTAAGTAGTCATAACTTTTCCAAAATTCAGGCAATTTAAAAATTTATACATTTCTGAAAAACGCTTTAATCCTTTTTTCAAATAGCATTTAAAATTCTTTACATATAGAAACTATGGTTGAAAGAGAAAGAAATTGCAGGGAAATCGTTTGCAATAACTTTGCTAAAAATCACCCAATTTTTAAAATTTTTACATTTCTGTTTATGGTATCGAACATAGTTTGAATCTGCATTAAAATTTTTTACTGTTCAAACTTTTTAATTTTTGACTATTTTTGGCAATTTTTGGATTCCTTGATCAACTTTAAGAAGTCATAACTTTTCCAAAAATCAGGCAATTTAAAAATTTTTACATTTCTGAAAAACGCTTTAATCCTTTTTTCAAATAGCATTTAAAATTCTTTACATGTAGAAACTATGGTTCAAAGAGAAAGAAATTGCAGTGAAATCGTTTTTAGTAGAAAATTGACGATTTTGTCAACTTTCAAGAGCAATAACTATCTGTTTATGGTATCGAACATAGTTTGAATCTGCACTAAAATTTTTACTTTTGAAACATTTTATTTTTTGACTATTTTTGGCCATTTTTGGATTCCTTTATCAACTTTAAGATGTCATAACTTTTCCAAAAATCAGCCGATTTTCAAAATTTTTACATTTTTGAAAAACGTTTTCATCCTTTTTCAACTAGCATTTAAAATTCTTTACATGTAGAAACTATGTGTGAAAGAGAAAGAAATTGCAGTGAAATCATTTTTTAGTAGAAAATTGACGATTTTCTCAACTTTCAAGAACAATTATTTTGCCAAAAATCACCCAATTTTTGAAATTTTTGCAATTCTGTTTATGGTATCGAACATAGTTTGAAAGTGCATAAAAGTTTTTTACATTTGAAACATTTTAATTTTTGACTATTTTTGGCCATTTTTGGATTTCTTTATCAACTTTAAGAAGTCATAACTTTTCCAAAAATCAGCCAATTTTCAAAATTTTTACATTTCTGAAAAACGGTTTAATCCTTTTTACAAATAGCATTTAAAATTCTTTACATATAGAAACTGTGGTTCAAAGAGAAAGAAATTGCAGTGAAATCGTTTTTAGTAGAAAATTGACGATTTTGTCAACTTTCAAGAGCAATAACTATCTGTTTATGGTATCGAACATAGTTTGAATCTGCATTAAAATTTTTTACTTTTAAAACTTTTTAATTTTTGACTATTTTTGGCCATTTTTGCCTTCCTTTATCAACTTTAAGAAGTCATAACTTTTCCAAAATCAGCCAATTTTCATTAAAATTTTTTACTGTTGAAACTTTTTAATTTTTGACTATTTTTGGCAATTTTTGGATTCCTTGATCAACTTTAAGAAGTCATAACTTTTCCAAAAATCAGCCAATTTTCAAAATTTTTACATTTCTGAAAAACGCTTTTATCCTTTTTTCAAATAGCATTTAAAATTCTTTACATGTAGAAACTATGGTTGTAAGAGAAAGAAATTGCAGGGAAATCGTTTTTTAGTAGAAAATTGACGATTTTGTCAACTTTGAAGAGCTATAACTTGGCTAAAAATCTCCCAATTTTTAAAACATGTACATTTCTGTTTATGGTATCGAACATAGTTTGAATTTGCATTAAAATTTTTTACTTTTGAAACTTTTATATTTTTGACTATTTTTGGCCATATTTGGATTCCTTTATCAACTTTAAGTAGTCATAACTTTTACAAAATTCAGGCAATTTAAAAATTTATACATTTCTGAAAAACGCTTTAATCCTTTTTTCAAATAGCATTTAAAATTCTTTAAAATATAGAAACTATGGTTGAAAGAGAAAGAAATTGCAGGGAAATCGTTTGCAATAACTTTGCTAAAAATCACCCAATTTTTAAAATTTTTACATTTCTGTTTATGGTATCGAACATAGTTTGAATCTGCATTAAAATTTTTTACTTTTGCAACTTTTTAATTTTTGACTATTTTTGGCCATTTTTGCATTCCTTTATCAACTTTAAGAAGTCATAACTTTTCCAAAAATCAGCCAATTTTCATTAAAATTTTTTACTGTTGAAACTTTTTAATTTTTGACTTTTTTTGGCAATTTTTGGATTCCTTGATCAACTTTTAAAAGTCATAACTTTTCCAAAAATCAGCCAATTTTCAAAATTTTTACATTTCTGAAAAACGCTTTAATCCTTTTTCAAATAGCAGTTAAAATTTTTTACATGTAGAAACTATGGTTGAAAGAGAAAGAAATTGCAGGGAAATCGTTTTTAGTAGAAAATTGACGATTTTGTCAACTTTGAAGAGCAATAACTTGGCTAAAAATCACCCAATTTTTTAAATTTTTGCAATTCTGTTTATGGTATCGAACATAGTTTGAATCTGCACTAAAATTTTTTTCTTTTGAAACATTTTATTTTTTTGACTATTTTTGGCCATTTTTGGATTCCTTTATCAACTTTAAGATGTCATAACTTTTCCAAAAATCAGCCGATTTTCAAAATTTTTACATTTTTGAAAAACGTTTTCATCCTTTTTCAACTAGCATTTAAAATTCTTTACATGTAGAAACTATGTGTGAAAGAGAAAGAAATTGCAGTGAAATCATTTTTTAGTAGAAAATTGACGATTTTCTCAACTTTCAAGAACAATTATTTTGCCAAAAATCACCCAATTTTTGAAATTTTTGCAATTCTGTTTATGGTATCGAACATAGTTTGAAAATGCATAAAAGTTTTTTTACATTTGAAACATTTTAATTTTTGACTATTTTTGGCCATTTTTGGATTTCTTTATCAACTTTAAGAAGTCATAACTTTTCCAAAAATCAGCCAATTTTCAAAATTTTTACATTTCTGAAAAACGGTTTAATCCTTTTTACAAATAGCATTTAAAATTCTTTACATATAGAAACTGTGGTTCAAAGAGAAAGAAATTGCAGTGAAATCGTTTTTAGTAGAAAATTGATGATTTTGTCAACTTTCAAGAGCAATAACTATCTGTTTATGGTATCGAACATAGTTTGAATCTGCATTAAAATTTTTTACTTTTGTAACTTTTTAATTTTTGACTATTTTTGGCCATTTTGCCTTCCTTTATCAACTTTAAGAAGTCATAACTTTTCCAAAATCAGCCAATTTTCATTAAAATTTTTACTGTTGAAACTTTTTAATTTTTGACTATTTTTGGCAATTTTTGGATTCCTTGATCAACTTTAAGAAGTCATAACTTTTCCAAAAATCATCCAATTTTCAAAATTTTTACATTTCTGAAAAACGCTTTTATCCCTTTTTCAAATAGCATTTAAAATTCTTTACATGTAGAAACTATGGTTGTAAGAGAAAGAAATTGCAGGGAAATCGTTTTTTAGTAGAAAATTGACGATTTTGTCAACTTTGAAGAGCTATAACTTGGCTAAAAATCTCCCAATTTTTAAAACATGTACATTTCTGTTTATGGTATCGAACATAGTTTGAATTTGCATTAAAATTTTTTACTTTTGAAACTTTTATATATTTTGACTATTTTTTGGCCATATTTGGATTCCTTTATCAACTTTAAGTAGTCATAACTTTTACAAAATTCAGGCAATTTAAAAATTTATACATTTCTGAAAAACGCTTTAATCCTTTTTTCAAATAGCATTTAAAATTCTTTAAAATATAGAAACTATGGTTGAAAGAGAAAGAAATTGCAGGGAAATCGTTTGCAATAACTTTGCTAAAAATCACCCAATTTTTAAAATTTTTACATTTCTGTTTATGGTATCGAACATAGTTTGAATCTGCATTAAAATTTTTACTTTTGCAACTTTTTAATTTTTGACTATTTTTGGCCATTTTTGCATTCCTTTATCAACTTTAAGAAGTCATAACTTTTCCAAAAATCAGCCAATTTTCATTAAAATTTTTTACTGTTGAAACTTTTTTAATTTTTGACTTTTTTTGGCAATTTTTGGATTCCTTGATCAACTTTTAAAAGTCATAACTTTTCCAAAAATCAGCCAATTTTCAAAATTTTTACATTTCTGAAAAACGCTTTAATCCTTTTTTCAAATAGCAGTTAAAATTTTTTACATGTAGAAACTATGGTTGAAAGAGAAAGAAATTGCAGGGAAATCGTTTTTAGTAGAAAATTGACGATTTTGTCAACTTTGAAGAGCAATAACTTGGCTAAAAATCACCCAATTTTTTAAATTTTTGCAATTCTGTTTATGGTATCGAACATAGTTTGAATCTGCACTAAAATTTTTTTCTTTTGAAACATTTTATTTTTTGACTATTTTTGGCCATTTTTGGATTCCTTTATCAACTTTAAGATGTCATAACTTTTCCAAAAATCAGCCGATTTTCAAAAATTTTTACATTTTTGAAAAACGTTTTCATCCTTTTTCAACTAGCATTTAAAATTCTTTACATGTAGAAACTATGGTTGAAAGAGAAAGAAATTGCAGTGAAATCGTTTTTTAGTAGAAAATTGACGATTTTCTCAACTTTCAAGAACAATTATTTTGCCAAAAATCACCCAATTTTTGAAATTTTTGCAATTCTGTTTATGGTATCGAACATAGTTTGAAAATGCATAAAAGTTTTTTACATTTGAAACATTTTAATTTTTGACTATTTTTGGCCATTTTTGGATTTCTTTATCAACTTTAAGAAGTCATAACTTTTCCAAAAATCAGCCAATTTTCAAAATTTTACATTTCTGAAAAACGGTTTAATCCTTTTTACAAATAGCATTTAAAATTCTTTACATATAGAAACTGTGGTTCAAAGAGAAAGAAATTGCAGTGAAATCGTTTTTAGTAGAAAATTGACGATTTTGTCAACTTTCAAGAGCAATAACTATCTGTTTATGGTATCGAACATAGTTTGAATCTGCATTAAAATTTTTTACTTTTGTAACTTTTTAATTTTTGACTATTTTTGGCCATTTTTGCCTTCCTTTATCAACTTTAAGAAGTCATAACTTTCCAAAAATCAGCCAATTTTCATTAAAATTTTTTACTGTTGAAACTTTTTAATTTTTGACTATTTTTGGCAATTTTTGGATTCCTTGATCAACTTTAAGAAGTCATAACTTTTCCAAAATCATCCAATTTTCAAAATTTTTACATTTCTGAAAAACGCTTTTATCCTTTTTCAAATAGCATTTAAAATTCTTTACATGTAGAAACTATGGTTGTAAGAGAAAGAAATTGCAGGGAAATCGTTTTTAGTAGAAAATTGACGATTTTGTCAACTTTGAAGAGCTATAACTTGGCTAAAAATCTCCCAATTTTTAAAACATGTACATTTCTGTTTATGGTATCGAACATAGTTTGAATTTGCATTAAAATTTTTTACTTTTGAAACTTTTATATTTTTGACTATTTTTGGCCATATTTGGATTCCTTTATCAACTTTAAGTAGTCATAACTTTTACAAAATTCAGGCAATTTAAAAATTTATACATTTCTGAAAAACGCTTTAATCCTTTTTTTAAATAGCATTTAAAATTCTTTAAAATATAGAAACTATGGTTGAAAGAGAAAGAAATTGCAGGGAAATCGTTTGCAATAACTTTGCTAAAAATCACCCAATTTTTAAAATTTTTACATTTCTGTTTATGGTATCGAACATAGTTTGAATCTGCATTAAAATTTTTTACTTTTGCAACTTTTTAATTTTTGACTATTTTTGGCCATTTTTGCATTCCTTTATCAACTTTAAGAAGTCATAACTTTTCCAAAAATCAGCCAATTTTCAAAATTTTTACATTTCTGAAAAACGCTTTAATCCTTTTTTCAAATAGCAGTTAAAATTTTTTACATGTAGAAACTATGGTTGAAAGAGAAAGAAATTGCAGGGAAATCGTTTTTAGTAGAAAATTGACGATTTTGTCAACTTTGAAGAGCAATAACTTGGCTAAAAATCACCCAATTTTTTAAATTTTTGCAATTCTGTTTATGGTATCGAACATAGTTTGAATCTGCACTAAAATTTTTTTCTTTTGAAACATTTTATTTTTTGACTATTTTTGGCCATTTTGGATTCCTTTATCAACTTTAAGATGTCATAACTTTTCCAAAAATCAGCCGATTTTCAAAATTTTTACATTTTTGAAAAACGTTTTCATCCTTTTTCAACTAGCATTTAAAATTCTTTACATGTAGAAACTATGGTTGAAAGAGAAAGAAATTGCAGTGAAATCGTTTTTTAGTAGAAAATTGACGATTTTCTCAACTTTCAAGAACAATAATTTTGCCAAAAATCACCAAATTTTTGAAATTTTTGCAATTCTGTTTATGGTATCGAAAATAGTTTGAAAATGCATAAAAGTTTTTTACATTTGAAACATTTTAATTTTTGACTATTTTTGGCCATTTTTGGATTTCTTTATCAACTTTAAGAAGTCATAACTTTTCCAAAAATCAGCCAATTTTCAAAATTTTTACATTTCTGAAAAACGGTTTAATCCTTTTTACAAATAGCATTTAAAATTCTTTACATATAGAAACTGTGGTTCAAAGAGAAAGAAATTGCAGTGAAATCGTTTTTAGTAGAAAATTGACGATTTTGTCAACTTTCAAGAGCAATAACTATCTGTTTATGGTATCGAACATAGTTTGAATCTGCATTAAAATTTTTTACTTTTGTAACTTTTTAATTTTTGACTATTTTTGGCCATTTTTGCCTTCCTTTATCAACTTTAAGAAGTCATAACTTTTCCAAAAATCAGCCAATTTTCATTAAAATTTTTACTGTTGAAACTTTTTAATTTTTGACTATTTTTGGCAATTTTTGGATTCCTTGATCAACTTTAAGAAGTCATAACTTTTCCAAAAATCATCCAATTTTCAAAATTTTTACATTTCTGAAAAACGCTTTTATCCTTTTTTCAAATAGCATTTAAAATTCTTTACATGTAGAAACTATGGTTGAAAGAGAAAGAAATTGCAGGGAAATCGTTTTTTAGTAGAAAATTGACGATTTTGTCAACTTTGAAGAGCTATAACTTGGCTAAAAATCTCCCAATTTTTAAAACATGTACATTTCTGTTTATGGTATCGAACATAGTTTGAATTTGCATTAAAATTTTTTACTTTTGAAACTTTTATATTTTTGACTATTTTTGGCCATATTTGGATTCCTTTATCAACTTTAAGTAGTCATAACTTTTACAAAATTCAGGCAATTTAAAAATTTATACATTTCTGAAAAACGCTTTAATCCTTTTTTCAAATAGCATTTAAAATTCTTTAAAATATAGAAACTATGGTTGAAAGAGAAAGAAATTGCAGGGAAATCGTTTGCAATAACTTTGCTAAAAATCACCCAATTTTTAAAATTTTTACATTTCTGTTTATGGTATCGAACATAGTTTGAATCTGCATTAAAATTTTTACTTTTGCAACTTTTTAATTTTTGACTATTTTTGGCCATTTTTGCATTCCTTTATCAACTTTAAGAAGTCATAACTTTTCCAAAAATCAGCCAATTTTCATTAAAATTTTTTACTGTTGAAACTTTTTAATTTTTGACTATTTTTGGCAATTTTTGGATTCCTTGATCAACTTTTAAAAGTCATAACTTTTCCAAAAATCAGCCAATTTTCAAAATTTTTACATTTCTGAAAAACGCTTTAATCCTTTTTTCAAATAGCAGTTAAAATTTTTTACATGTAGAAACTATGGTTGAAAGAGAAAGAAATTGCAGGGAAATCGTTTTTAGTAGAAAATTGACGATTTTGTCAACTTTGAAGAGCAATAACTTGGCTAAAAATCACCAAATTTTTTAAATTTTTGCAATTCTGTTTATGGTATCGAACATAGTTTGAATCTGCACTAAAATTTTTTTCTTTTGAAACATTTTATTTTTTGACTATTTTTGGCCATTTTTGGATTCCTTTATCAACTTTAAGATGTCATAACTTTTCCAAAAATCAGCCGATTTTCAAAATTTTTACATTTTTGAAAAACGTTTTCATCCTTTTTTAACTAGCATTTAAAATTCTTTACATGTAGAAACTATGGTTGAAAGAGAAAGAAATTGCAGTGAAATCGTTTTTTAGTAGAAAATTGACGATTTTGTCAACTTTGAAGAGCAATAACTATCTGTTTATGGTATCGAACATAGTTTGAATCTGCATTAAAATTTTTTACTTTTGCAACTTTTTAATTTTTGACTATTTTTGGCCATTTTTGCATTCCTTTATCAACTTAAAGAAGTTATAACTTTTCCAAAAATCAGCCAATTTTCAAAATTTTTACATTTCTGAAAAACGCTTTAATCCTTTTTTCAAATAGCATTTAAAATTCTTTACATATAGAAACTATGTGTGAAAGAGAAAGAAATTGCAGTAAAATCGTTTTTAAGTAGAACATTGACGATTTTGTAAACTTTGAAGAGCAATAACTTTGCGAAAAATCACACAATTTTTCAAATTTTTGCATTTCTGTTTATGGTATCGAACATAATTTGAATCTGCATTAAAATTTTTTACTTTTGCAAATTGTTAATTTTTGACTATTTTTGGCCATTTTTGGATTCCTTTATCAAATCAAAGAAGTCATAACTTTTCCAAAAATCAGCCTATTTTCAAAATTTTTACATTTCTGAAAAACGCTTTAACCCTTTTTTCAACTAGCATTTAAAATTCTTTACATATAGAAACTATGGTTAAAAGAGAAAGAAACTGCAGTGAAATCGTTTTTTAGTAGAAAATTGACGATCTTGTCAGCTTTGAAGAGCAATAACTTTGCTATAAATCACCCAATTTTTTAAATTTTTGCATTTCTGTTTATGATATCGAACATAGTCTGCATTAAAATTTTTTACTTTTGCAACTTTTTAATTTTTGACTATTTTGGCCATTTTTGGATTGCTTTAACAACTTTAAGAAGTCATAACTTTTCCAAAAATCAGCCGATTTTCAAAACTTTTACATTTCTAAAAAAACCTTTAATCCTTTTTTCAACTAGCAATAAAAATTCTTTACATATAGAAACTATATGTGAAAGAGAAAGACATTGCAGTGAAATCGATTTTTAGTAGAAAATTGACGATTTTGTCAACTTTGAAGAGCAATAACTTTGCCAAAAATCATCCAATTTTTAAAATTTTTGCAATTCTGTTTATGGAATCGAACATAGTTTGAAAATGCATAAAAGTTTTTTACTTTTGCAACTTTTTAATTTTTGACTATTTTGGCCATTTTTGGATTCCTTTAACAACTCTAAGAAGTCATAACTTTTCCAAAAATCAGCCGATTTTCAAAATTATTACATTTCTGAAAAACGCTTTAATCCTTTTTACAAATAGCATTTAAAATTATTTACATATAGAAACTATGTGTGAAAGAGAAAGAAATTGCAGTGAAATCGTTTTTTAGTAGAAAATTGACGATTTTGTCAACTTTGAAGAGCAATAACTTTGCTAAAAATCACCCAATTTTTTAAATTTTTGCATATCTGTTTATGGTATCGAACATAGTTTGAATCTGCATTAGAATTTTTTACTTTTGCAACTTTTTAATTTTTGACTATTTTTGGCCATTTTTGGATTCCTTTATCAACTTTAAAAAGTCATAACTATTCCAAAAATCAGCCAATTTTCAAAATTTTTACATTTCTGAAAAACGCTTTAATCCTTTTTACAAATAGCATTTAAAATTCTTTACATAAAATTGACGATTTTGTCAACTTTGAAGAGCAATAACTTGGCTAAAAATCACCCAATTTTTTAAATTTTTGCAATTCTGTTTATGGTATCGAACATAGTTTGAATCTGCACTAAAATTTTTTTCTTTTGAAACATTTTATTTTTTGACTATTTTTGGCCATTTTTGGATTCCTTTATCAACTTTAAGATGTCATAACTTTTCCAAAAATCAGCCGATTTCCAAAATTTTTACATTTTTGAAAAACGTTTTCATCCTTTTTCAACTAGCATTTAAAATTCTTTACATGTAGAAACTATGGTTGAAAGAGAAAGAAATTGCAGTGAAATCGTTTTTTAGTAGAAAATTGACGATTTTCTCAACTTTCAAGAACAATAATTTTGCCAAAAATCACCAAATTTTTGAAATTTTTGCAATTCTGTTTATGGTATCGAAAATAGTTTGAAAATGCATAAAAGTTTTTTACATTTGAAACATTATAATTTTTGACTATTTTTGGCCATTTTTGGATTCCTTTATCAACTTTAAGAAGTCATAACTTTTCCAAAAACCAGCCAATTTTCAAAATTTTTACATTTCTGAAAAACGCTTTGATCCTTTTTACAAATAGCATTTAAAATTCTTTACATATAGAAACTGTGGTTCAAAGAGAAAGAAACTGCAGTGAAATCGTTTTTTAGTAGAAAATTGACGATTTTGTCAACTTTGAAGAGCAATAACTATCTGTTTATGGTATCGAACATAGTTTGAATCTGCATTAAAATTTTTTACTTTTGCAACTTTTTAATTTTTGACTATTTTTGGCCATTTTTGCATTCCTTTATCAACTTAAAGAAGTTATAACTTTTCCAAAAATCAGCCAATTTTCAAAATTTTTACATTTCTGAAAAACGCTTTAATCCTTTTTTCAAATAGCATTTAAAATTCTTTACATATAGAAACTATGTGTGAAAGAGAAAGAAATTGCAGTAAAATCGTTTTTAAGTAGAACATTGACGATTTTGTAAACTTTGAAGAGCAATAACTTTGCGAAAAATCACACAATTTTTCAAATTTTTGCATTTCTGTTTATGGTATCGAACATAATTTGAATCTGCATTAAAATTTTTTACTTTTGCAAATTGTTAATTTTTGACTATTTTTGGCCATTTTTGGATTCCTTTATCAAATCTAAGAAGTCATAACTTTTCCAAAAATCAGCCTATTTTCAAAATTTTTACATTTCTGAAAAACGCTTTAACCCTTTTTTCAACTAGCATTTAAAATTCTTTACATATAGAAACTATGGTTAAAAGAGAAAGAAACTGCAGTGAAATCGTTTTTTAGTAGAAAATTGACGATCTTGTCAGCTTTGAAGAGCAATAACTTTGCTAAAAATCACCCAATTTTTTAAATTTTTGCATTTCTGTTTATGATATCGAACATAGTCTGCATTAAAATTTTTTACTTTTGCAACTTTTTAATTTTTGACTATTTTGGCCATTTTTGGATTCCTTTAACAACTTTAAGAAGTCATAACTTTTCCAAAAATCAGCCGATTTTCAAAACTTTTACATTTCTGAAAAACGCTTTAATCCTTTTTTCAACTAGCAATAAAAATTCTTTACATATAGAAACTATATGTGAAAGAGAAAGACATTGCAGTGAAATCGATTTTTAGTAGAAAATTGACGATTTTGTCAACTTTGAAGAGCAATAACTTTGCCAAAAATCATCCAATTTTTAAAATTTTTGCAATTCTGTTTATGGAATCGAACATAGTTTGAAAATGCATAAAAGTTTTTTACTTTTGCAACTTTTTAATTTTTGACTATTTTGGCCATTTTTGGATTCCTTTAACAACTCTAAGAAGTCATAACTTTTCCAAAAATCAGCCGATTTTCAAAATTATTACATTTCTGAAAAACGCTTTAATCCTTTTTACAAATAGCATTTAAAATTATTTACATAAAATTGACGATTTTGTCAACTTTGAAGAGCAATAACTTTGCTAAAAATCACCCAATTTTTTAAATTTGTACATTTCTGTTTATGGTATCGAACATAGTTTGAATCTGCATTAGAATTTTTTACTTTTGCAACTTTTTAATTTTTGACTATTTTATGCCATTTTTGGATTCCTTTATCATTTTTAAGAAGTCATAACTTTCCAAAAATCAGCCAATTTTCAAAATTTTTACATTTCTGAAAAACGCTTTAATCCTTTTTACACATAGCATTTAAAATTCTTTACATATAGAAACTGTGGTTCAAAGAGAAAGAAATTGCAGTGAAATCGTTTTTTAGTAGAAAATTGACGATTTTGTCAAAAATTTTTACATTTTTGAAAATCGCTTTAATCCTTTTTACAAATAGCATTTAAAATTCTTTACATATAGAATTTGTGGTTCAAACAGAAAGAAATTGCAGTGAAATCGTTTTTTAGTAGAAAATTGACGATTTTGTCAACTTTGAAGAGCAATAACTTTGCTAAAAATCACCCAATTTTTAAAATTTTTGCATATCTGTTTATGGTATCGAACATAGTTTGAATCTGCATTAGAATTTTTTACTTTTGCAACTTTTTAATTTTTGACTATTTTTGGCCATTTTTGGATTCCTTTATCAACTTTAAGAAGTCATACCTTTTCCAAAAATCAGCCAATTTTCAAAACTTTTACATTTCTGAAAAACGCTTTAATCATTTTTTCAAATAGCATTAAAAATTCTTTACATATAGAAACTATGTGTGAAACAGAAAGAAATTGCAGTGAAATCGTTTTTTAGTAGAAAACTGACGATTTTGTCAACTTTGAAGAGCAATAACTTTGCTAAAAATCAACCAATTTTTTAAATTTTTGCATATCTGTTTATGGTATCGAACATAGTTTGAATCTGTATTAGAATTTTTTACTTTTGCAACTTTTTAATTTTTGACTATTTTTGGCAAATTTGGATTCCTTTATCAACTTTAAAAAGTCATAACTATTCCAAAAATCAGCCAATTTTCAAAATTTTTACATTTCTGAAAAACGCTTTAATCTTTTTTACAAATAGCATTTAAAATTCTTTACATATAGAAACTGTGGTTCAAAGAGAAAGAAATTGCAGTGAAATCGTTTTTTAGTAGAAAATTGACGATTTTGTCAACTTTGAAGAGCAATAACTTTGCTAAAAATCACCCAATTTTTTTAATTTTTGCATATCTGTTTATGGTATCGAACATAGTTTGAATCTACATTAGAATTTTTTACTTTTGCAACTTTTAAATTTTTGACTATTTATGGCCATTTTTGGATTCCTTTATCAACTTTAAGAAGTCATACCTTTTCCAAAAATCAGCCAATTTTCAAAATTTTTACATTTCTGAAAAACGCTTGAATAATTTTTTCAAATAGCATTTAAAATTCTTTACATATAGAAACTATGTGTGAAAGAGAAAGAAATTGCAATGAAATCGTTTTTTAGTAGAACATTGACTATTTTGTAAACTTTGAAGAGCAGTAACTTTGCTAAAAATCACACAATATATCAAATTTTTGCATTTCTGTTTATGGTATCGAACATAGTTTGAATCTGCATTAAAATTTTTTACTTTTGAAACTTTTCAATTTTTGACTATTTTTGGCAATTTTTGGATTCCTTTATCAACTTTAAGAAGTCATAACTTTTCCAAAAATCAGCCGATTTTCCCAATTTTTAAATTTCTGAAAAACGCTTTAATCCTTTTTTCAACTAGAATTTAAAATTCTTTACATTAAGTGAACTATGGTTCAAAGAGAAAGAAACTGCAGTGAAATCGTTTTTTAGTAGAAAATTGACGATTTTGTCAACTTTGAAGAGCAATAACTTTGCTAAAAATCTCCCAATTTTTAAAATTTGTACATTTCTGTTTATGGTATCGAACATAGTTTGAATCTGCATTAAAATTTTTCACTTTTGCAAATTTTTAATTTTTGACTATTTTTGGCCATTTTTGGATTCCTTTATCAACTTTAAGAAGTCATAACTTTTCCAAAAGTCAGCCAATTTTCAAAATTTTTACATATCTGAAAAACGCTTTAATCCTGTTTTCAAATAGCTTTTAAAATTCTTTACATATGGAAACTGTGGTTCAAAGAGAAAGAAATTGCAGTGAAATCGTTTTTTAGTAGAAAATTGACGATTTTGTCAACTTTGAAGAGCAATAACTTTGCTAAAAATCACCCAATTTTTTAAAATTTTGCATATCTGTTTATGTTATCGAACATAGTTTGAATCTACATTAGAATTTTTTACTTTTGCAACTTTTAAATTTTTGACTATTTATGGCCATTTTTGGATTCCTTTATCAACTTTAAGAAGTCATACCTTTTCCAAAAATCAGCCAATTTTCAAAATTTTTACATTTCTGAAAAACGCTTGAATAATTTTTTCAAATAGCATTTAAAATTCTTTACATATAGAAACTATGTGTCAAAGAGAAAGAAATTGCAATGAAATCGTTTTTTAGTAGAACATTGACTATTTTGTAAACTTTGAAGAGCAGTAACTTTGCTAAAAATCACACAATATATCAAATTTTTGCGTTTCTGTTTATGGTATCGAACATAGTTTGAATCTGCATTAAAATTTTTTACTTTTGCAACTTTTAAATTTTTGACTATTTCTGGCAATTTTTGGATTCCTTTATCAACTCTAAGAAGTCATAACTTTTCAAAAATCAGCCGATTTTCCCAAATTTTAAATTTCTGGAAAACGCTTTAATCCTTTTTTCAACTAGAATTTAAAATTCTTTACATATAGAAACTATGGTTCAAAGAGAAAGAAATTGCAGTGAAATCGTTTTTTAGTAGAAAATTGACGATTTTGTCAACTTTGAAGAGCAATAACTTTGCTAAAAATCACCCAATTTTTAAAATTTTTGCATATCTGTTTATGGTATC
The DNA here is from genome assembly GCA_018150725.1 of Drosophila quadrilineata. Lineage (NCBI taxonomy): Eukaryota > Metazoa > Arthropoda > Insecta > Diptera > Drosophilidae > Drosophila > Drosophila quadrilineata. The sequence continues at coordinate 143,162 of JAECWN010000294.1, forward strand.
GAACATAGTTTGAATCTGCATTAGAATTTTTTACTTTTGCAACTTTTTAATTTTTGACTATTTTTGGCCATTTTTGGATTCCTTTATCAACTTTAAGAAGTCATAACTTTTCCAAAAATCAGCCGATTTTCCCAATTTTTAAATTTCTGAAAAACGCTTTAATCCTTTTTTCAACTAGAATTTAAAATTCTTTACATTAAGTGAACTATGGTTCAAAGAGAAAGAAACTGCAGTGAAATCGTTTTTTAGTAGAAAATTGACGATTTTGTCAACTTTGAAGAGCAATAACTTTGCTAAAAATCACACAATTTTTCAAATTTGTACATTTCTGTTTATGGTATCGAACATAGTTTGAATCTGCATTAAAATTTTTTACTTTTGAAACATTTTATTTTTTGACTATTTTTGGCCATTTTTGTATTCCTTTATCAACTTTAAGAAGTCATAACTTTTCCAAAAATTAGCCAATTTTCAAAATTTTTACATTTTTGAAAAACGCTTTAATCCTTTTTACAAATAGCATTTAAAATTCTATACATATAGAAACTGTGGTTCAAACAGAAAGAAATTGCAGTGAAATCGTTTTTTAGTAGAAAATTGACGATTTTGTCAACTTTGAAGAGCAATAACTTTGCTAAAAATCACCCAATTTTTAAAATTTTTGCATATCTGTTTATGGTATCGAACATAGTTTGAATCTGCATTAGAATTTTTTACTTTTGCAACTTTTTAATTTTTGACTATTTTTGGCCATTTTTGGATTCCTTTATCAACTTTAAGAAGTCATACCTTTTCCAAAAATCAGCCAATTTTCAAAACTTTTACATTTCTGAAAAACGCTTTAATCATTTTTTCAAATAGTATTAAAAATTCTTTACATATAGAAACTATGTGTGAAACAGAAAGAAATTGCAGTGAAATCGTTTTTTAGTAGAAAACTGACGATTTTGTCAACTTTGAAGAGCAATAACTTTGCTAAAAATCACCCAATTTTTTAAATTTTTGCATATCTGTTTATGGTATCGAACATAGTTTGAATCTGTATTAGAATTTTTTACTTTTGCAACTTTTTAATTTTTGACTATTTTTGGCAAATTTGGATTCCTTTATCAACTTTAAAAAGTCATAACTATTCCAAAAATCAGCCAATTTTCAAAATTTTTACATTTCTGAAAAACGCTTTAATCTTTTTTACAAATAGCATTTAAAATTCTTTACATATAGAAACTGTGGTTCAAAGAGAAAGAAATTGCAGTGTTCAAGCATGAACATGCATTCTAAATATGTATGATCTTAGGACAGTAGGAACATGTTAAATAAGATAAGAAGCATATACTGTCAATAGCCAAGTCAAGTACTTGTACCCTCGACTCACATAAATTATGTAAGGCCTAAGCCACTTGAGTTGACAAAGGGTACTATTTACGACCGCTAGGAACTAACATAAGCAAAAACAAGCACTATTGACATAGGTTCATGGGTCTCGTCGACCTAAAAATAATGTTATGTAACTCCGCATGAGGGCCTATCATCATATAGATAATATTACATAAATATGCTATGTAAAAAAATATCAGTCCGAGGATCACATTTTATATGCTCGGTCCTACGTGACTATCAGCTTATATACTAGTTCTAAGCACATAATTTGTACATAGCAATAAGTACCAGAAAATGAAATAAAAGAAGAGCCGATCCTGACTCGGCAGTCAGTCAGTTCAGTTCAGTACAACAACTCGACTCATCAGTCTCTTCATTACAAGACTCTGATTAACATTTGGTCCTTCGAGACAATCTGTTGTTATCCCCCACCAGTGGTAAGAAACACAGATTATAAACCAGCGCCTGCATTACAAACAGGCTGCTAAAAATAAAAATAAGTCCTTATTGTTTCCCCCACCAGAGGTAAGAAGCAAAGGACAATTATAACAAATTTCTTGCGCTCAATGTTAAAGAGGCAAGTAAATATATAATCAATTAAAAGCACCTAATAGTTTGATTAAACTAAAGGTTGCCGATTAAATATATTCTGTGCAGTGATAAAAGAAAATCACTCACGGAAAATAAAACCAGTGTCTGCCTTACAAACAGGCTGGTATAAATAAATAAAAAAAAATCACATTGTGTAGCGTGTCCGAGGCTTACATCGGACTTTAAAAAAAGGAAGAGCGTGTACGAGGACGAAGTGGGACACATCCAAAACGGACAAATAATATTGCCGGCGAAGGATATCCACAGGAGGTGCCTACACGAGTTGCAACAGAGAGGACTGCAACGGAGAGGACGACTACAGAGAGACCCAGGTACTTCGAGGGATCACGTGCGACAACGGTCAACCTAGACGAAGAGCCATTGACACCGTGAAAGTAAGAAGGGTGCTCGCAGCTGTATCAATTTTTTTTCATTAACTTAAGAAATAAAAAGAATTGTAAGATGTTGTCGGAAGTAACAATTCAACTGCTAAAAAAGCAGAGCGAGTTGGTAGGAGAGGTAAATGTAATTAGGTCGAGTATAGTTACCAATAGTTCTATCAAAAAACTTGAGGACATTAAGTCTCGATTCATGGCAAACCATGAAAATTTGTTAAAAATAGGAGCAGTGCAACATCAATATTTCACTGAGAAATATTATGATGGCACTCTTCTTAAAATTAAACAAATATTAGAGAAATATGCATGCTCAGAAGTGAAGATAGACCCTGGAACTATGGCGATAGTTCAAGAAAAGAGTCCAATAATCATTGCAGAACTAGATAAATTAGAGGACAAATTTCGAGAATATATTCTAGATACTCAGAAAAATTGCGAGCTAGAAGGGTCGATGATGCGCCAAGTACGCAAAAATAAAATCAATTTCTTATGGGAAAAAATTAATAATCTATTTAAACAAATAAAGTCAAATGACGCAAATTTCGATAGGGACTTAAGTGAATTAGAATTTGACAAAAATAATTGGATAGCTGCTTTAGAAATAGAAAGTCCAATTAAAACGGTAATGTCGAAGGAAAGATCGGAGGAACTACCTTCACTACCAAAGTTGGCGATCCCAGAATTTTCTGGTTCAGCTAAGGAATGGGATCAGTATGTAGAATTATTCACAGAAATAGTTCACAATAGGGAGGACCTCAGCTTAGCCTATAAATTTCATTACCTTAAAATGTCATTAAAAGGTGAAGCTAAAGAGATGGTCTCTCATTTATTGAAAGGATCTCTAGAGAACTACAGTACCGTTTGGGAGTTGCTAACCAAACGGTATGACAATATTAGGAAGGTTTTCTCAGATCAACTAAATAGATTGATCGAGTTACCGAGCCTCGATAACAATTCAATGAAACACGTAAAAAGTTTCATTGATACAATAAACGAGGCAACATATATAATAAAGTCAAAAGGTAATCTATCCGATGAAACGGATATAATTTTCGCACAGCTGATTTTACGCAAATTTAATCCTGAGGCGTTACAGCTGTATGAAAATCATATAAAAAGAACAAATAATATACAGCAGTTGTCCGACGTATTGAATTATTTAGAACAGAGACTTAGTTCATTAAGTTCGATAGGTTTCGAGAAGAAAACAAATTTTAAGACTCCTGCTAATAATACAGAAAGTTGTCCGCTTTGCAAAATACCTGGGCACCCGATAATTTATTGCTATAAATTTAGGGCAATGACTCCAGAAGAGCGATATGATAGCTCTCGGGCTCTTGGGTTATGCTTCAAATGCTTGAAAAATAGCAAGGGATGCTCTTGTGAACAACAATGGTCACTCTGCCACAAAGGCCATAATACGATGCTGCATCGCCCTAACATACAAGGAGAAGTAGTAAATACGTGTGTGGTCAAAAGCGAAACTTTATTAGCAACTGCTCTAATTAAAGTTAAAGCAAGTACTGGACAGTACGAAACATTAAAAGCATTGATTGACACTGGGTCACAATGTACGATGATTTCGGAAGAAGCTGCTCAGATACTCAAACTATCGAAAACCAAGTCTAAGAGAAAAATAACTGGTGTATCGATCAAAAACGGTTGTACATCAAAATATAAGGTTGGGCTAAATATAAAAATTGAGGGCTATTCTAAAAAGCCATTAAAAAATGAGGCAATTGTTCTGCCTAAATTGATAAAAACACCGGACATTAAGTCTGATAATATAGACATGTCAAAATGGCAGAATTACAAATTAGCTGATCCAAGATTCTATGAACCTAGTAGAATAGACGTAATTCTAGGTGCAGACGTTTATGCTCGTATAATGAAAGGCGGGATTCGAAAAATTGACGGATTACTCGGACAGAATACTGAGTTCGGGTGGGTAATATCGGGTCGTATAAGACCAAAGGATTATCAAAATAAAGTCAAATTGGTAAGCACGATTACACTTAAAAGAAAAAAATCCGATGCAGAATCCAAAGTACCACAAAACCACCTTGAACTATCGCCTGAAAACCACTCAATTGATAATATTTTGACAAGTAAAAAATTAAAAAAAAAAAAATTGAAGGAATCTAGATTTAATTCAAAAGATCCTGAGTTTCATCATCTTTCTGGGCATGCATCTGTAACTCGAACACAAATTGTATTGCTCATGCTAATAATATTGTATACAATAAGAAAATGTAATGTTCAAAGAGCCTTAGTCTTTCCCGGAACTTAATATATATATATATATATATATTATTATAAAAAAGAACAATTATACAGTTCACCAAGTAAAAAATTAATATACAACTTAGAAAAAAAACATGTTAAATACAGTCCACTAAAAGAAGGAAATACATTTATAAAAAAGAGATACAATTAATAAGAAATTGCTTGCCCCTCGGCAGAATGTTCAAGCATGAACATATTTTAAATAATTATTGTAAACATAAAACTCACATTTACATCGCTCACACCTTTCTTTCGGCCCTTGGCAGAATGTTCAAGCATGAACATGCATTCTAAATATGTATGATCTTAGGACAGTAGGAACATGTTAAATAAGATAAGAAGCATATACTGTCAATAGCCAAGTCAAGTACTTGTACCCTCGACTCACATAAATTATGTAAGGCCTAAGCCACTTGAGTTGACAAAGGGTACTATTTACGACCGCTAGGAACTAACATAAGCAAAAACAAGCACTATTGACATAGGTTCATGGGTCTCGTCGACCTAAAAATAATGTTATGTAACTCCGCATGAGGGCCTATCATCATATAGATAATATTACATAAATATGCTATGTAAAAAAATATCAGTCCGAGGATCACATTTTATATGCTCGGTCCTACGTGACTATCAGCTTATATACTAGTTCTAAGCACATAATTTGTACATAGCAATAAGTACCAGAAAATGAAATAAAAGAAGAGCCGATCCTGACTCGGCAGTCAGTCAGTTCAGTTCAGTACAACAACTCGACTCATCAGTCTCTTCATTACAAGACTCTGATTAACATGCAGTGAAATCGTTTTTTAGTAGAAAATTGACGATTTTGTCAAAAATTTTTACATTTTTGAAAAACGCTTTAATCCTTTTTACAAATAGCATTTAAAATTCTATACATATAGAAACTGTGGTTCAAACAGAAAGAAATTGCAGTGAAATCGTTTTTTAGTAGAAAATTGACGATTTTGTCAACTTTGAAGAGCAATAACTTTGCTAAAAATCACCCAATTTTTAAAATTTTTGCATATCTGTTTATGGTATCGAACATAGTTTGAATCTGCATTAGAATTTTTTACTTTTGCAACTTTTTAATTTTTGACTATTTTTGGCCATTTTTGGATTCCTTTATCAACTTTAAGAAGTCATACCTTTTCCAAAAATCAGCCAATTTTCAAAACTTTTACATTTCTGAAAAACGCTTTAATCATTTTTTCAAATAGCATTAAAAATTCTTTACATATAGAAACTATGTGTGAAACAGAAAGAAATTGCAGTGAAATCGTTTTTTAGTAGAAAACTGACGATTTTGTCAACTTTGAAGAGCAATAACTTTGCTAAAAATCACCCAATTTTTTAAATTTTTGCATATCTGTTTATGGTATCGAACATAGTTTGAATCTGTATTAGAATTTTTTACTTTTGCAACTTTTTAATTTTTGACTATTTTTGGCAAATTTGGATTCCTTTATCAACTTTAAGAAGTCATAACTATTCCAAAAATCAGCCAATTTTCAAAATTTTTACATTTCTGAAAAACGCTTTAATCTTTTTTATAAATAGCATTTAAAATTCTTTTACATATAGAAACTGTGGTTCAAAGAGAAAGAAATTGCAGTGAAATCGTTTTTTAGTAGAAAATTGACGATTTTGTCAACTTTGAAGAGCAATAACTTTGCTAAAAATCACCCAATTTTTTAAATTTTTGCATATCTGTTTATGGTATCGAACACAGTTTGAATCTACAATAGAATTTTTTACTTTTGCAACTTTTAAATTTTTGACTATTTATGGCCATTTTTGGATTCCTTTATCAACTTTAAGAAGTCATACCTTTTCCAAAAATCAGCCAATTTTCAAAATTTTTACATTTCTGAAAAACGCTTGAATAATTTTTTCAAATAGCATTTAAAATTCTTTACATATAGAAACTATGTGTGAAAGAGAAAGAAATTGCAGTGAAATCGTTTTTTAGTAGAAAATTGACGATTTTGTCAATTTTAAAGAGCAATAACTTTGCTAAAAATCACCCAATTTTTAAAATTTTTGCATATCTGTTCATGGTATCGAACATAGTTTGAATCTGCATTAGAATTTTTTACTTTTGCAACTATTTAATTTTTGACTATTTTTGGCCATTTTTGGATTCCTTTATCAACTTTAAGAAGTCATAACTTTTCCAAAAATCAGCCAATTTTCAAAATTTTTACATTTCTGAAAAACGCTTTAATCATTTTTTCAAATAGTTTCAAATAAATTTTTGCATATCTGTTTATGGTATCGAACATAGTTTGAATCTGCATTAGAATTTTTTACTTTTGCAACTTTTTAATTTTTGACTATTTTTGGCCATATTTGGATTCCTTTATCAACTTTAAAAAGTCATAACTTTTCCAAAAATCAGCGAATTTTCAAAATTTTTACATTTCTGAAAAACGCTTTAATCCTTTTTACAAATAGCATTTAAAATTCTTTACATATAGAAACTGTGGTTGAAAGAGAAAGAAATTGCAGTGAAATCGTTTTTTAGTAGAAAATTAATGATTTTGTCAACTTTGAAGAGCAATAACTTTGCTAAAAATCACCCAATTTTTAAAATTTTTGCATATCTGTTTATGGTATCGAACATAGTTTGAATCTGCATTAGAATTTTTTACTTTTGCAAATTTTTAATTTCTGACTATTTTTGGCCATTTTTGGATTCCTTTATCAACTTAAGGAAGTCATACCTTTTCCAAAAATCAGCCAATTTTCAAAATTTTTACATTTCTGAAAACGCTTTAATAATTTTTTCAAATAGCATTTAAAATTCTTTACATATAGAAACTATGTTTCAAAGAGAAAGAAATTGCAGTGAAATCGTTTTTTAGTAGAAAATTGACGATTTTGTCAACTTTGAAGAGCAATAACTTTGCTAAAAATCACCCAATTTTTTAAATTTTTGCATATCTGTTTATGGTATTGAACATAGTTTGAATCTGCATTAGAATTTTTTACTTTTGCAAATTTTTAATTTTTGACTATTTTTGGCCATTTTTGGATTCCTTTATCAACTTTAAGAAGTCATACCTTTTCCAAAAATCAGCCAATTTTCAAAATTTTTACATTTCTGAAAAACGCTTTAATCCTTTTTACAAATAGCATTTAAAATTCTTTACATATAGAAACTGTGGTTGAAAGAGAAAGAAATTGCAGTGAAATCGTTTTTTAGTAGAAAATTAATGATTTTGTCAACTTTGAAGAGCAATAACTTGGCTAAAAATCACCCAATTTTTTAAATTTTTGCAATTCTGTTTATGGTATCGAACATAGTTTGAATCTGCATTAGAATTTTTTACTTTTGCAAATTTTTAATTTCTGACTATTTTTGGCCATTTTTGGATTCCTTTATCAACTTAAGGAAGTCATACCTTTTCCAAAAATCAGCCAATTTTCAAAATTTTTAAATTTCTGAAAACGCTTTAATAATTTTTTCAAATAGCATTTAAAATTCTTTACATATAGAAACTATGTTTGAAAGAGAAAGAAATTGCAGTGAAATCGTTTTTTAGTAGAAAATTGACGATTTTGTCAACTTTGAAAAGCAATAACTTTGCTAAAAATCACCCAATTTTTTAAATTTTTGCATATCTGTTTATGGTATCGAACATAGTTTGAATCTGCATTAGAATTTTTTACTTTTGCAAATTTTTAATTTTTGACTATTTTTGGCCATTTTTGGATTCCTTTATCAACTTTAAGAAGTCATACCTTTTCCAAAAATCAGCCAATTTTCAAAATTTTTACATTTCTGAAAACGCTTTAATAATTTTTTCAAATAGCATTTAAAATTCTTTACATATAGAAACTATGTTTGAAAGAGAAAGAAATTGCAGTAAAATCGTTTTTTAGTAGAAAATTGACGATTTTGTCAACTTTGAAGAGCAATAACTTTGCTAAAAATCACCCAATTTTTTCAATTTTTGCATATCTGTTTATGGTATCGAACATAGTTTGAATCTGCATTAGAATTTTTTACTTTTGCAAGTTTTTAATTTTTGACTATTTTTGGCCATTTTTGGATTCCTTTAACAACTTTAAGAAGTCATAACTTTTCCAAAAATCAGCCAATTTTCAAAATTTTTACATATCTGAAAAACGCCTTAATCATTTTTTCAAATAGCATTTAAAATTCTTTACATATAGAAACTATATGTGAAAGAGAAAGAAATTGCAGTGAAATCGTTTTTAGTAGAACATTGACGATTTTGCAAACTTTGAAGAGCAGTAACTTTGCTAAAAATCACACAATATATCAAATTTTCGCATTTCTGTTGATGGTATCGAACATAGTTTGAATCTGCATTAAAATTTTTTACTTTTGCAACTTTTTAATTTTTGACTATTTTTGGCCAAATTCGGATTCCTTTATCAACTCTAACAAGTCATAGCTTTTTCAAAAATCAGCCGATTTTCAAAATTTTTACATTTCTGAAAAACGCTTTAATCCTTTTTTCAACTATCAATTAAAATTCTTTACATATAGAAACTATATGTGAAAGAGAAGGAAATTGCAGTGAAATCGTTTTTTAGTAGAAAATTGACGATTTTGTCAACTTTGAAGAGCAATAACTTTGCTAAAAATCTCCCAATTTTTAAAATATTTGCATTTCTGTTTATGGTATCGAACACAGTTTAAATTTGCATTAAAATTTTTTACTTTGAAACTTTTCAATTTTTGACTGTTTCTGGCAATTTTTGGATTCCTTTATCAACTTTAAGAAGTCATAACTTTTCCAAAAATCAGCCGATTTTCCCAATTTTTAAATTTCTGAAAAACGCTTTAATCCTTTTTTCAACTAGAATTTAAAATTCTTTACATATAGAAACTATGGTTCAAAGAGAAAGAAATTGCAGTGAAATCGTTTTTTAGTAGAAAATTTACGAATTTGTCAACTTTGAAGAGCAATAACTTTGCTAAAAATCACACAATTTTTCAAATTTGTACATTTCTGTTTATGGTATCGAACATAGTTTGAATCTGCATTAAAATTTTTTACTTTTGAAACATTTTACTTTTTGACTATTTTTGGCCATTTTTGTATTCCTTTATCAACTTTAAGAAGTCATAACTTTTCCAAAAATCAGCCAATTTTCAAAATTTTTACATTTCTGAAAAACGCTTTAATCCTTTTTACAAATAGCATTTAAAATTCTTTACATATAGCAACTGTAGTTCAAAGAGAAAGAAATTGCAGTGAAATCGTTTTTTAGTAGAAAATTGACGATTTTGTCAAAAATTTTTACATTTTTGAAAAACGCTTTAATCCTTTTTACAAATAGCATTTAAAATTCTTTACATATAGAAACTGTGGTTCAAACAGAAAGAAATTGCAGTGAAATCGTTTTTTAGTAGAAAATTGACGATTTTGTCAACTTTGAAGAGCAATAACTTTGCTAAAAATCACCCAATTTTTTAAATTTTTGCATATCTGTTTATGGTATCGAACATAGTTTGAATCTGCATTAGAATTTTTTACTTTTGCAACTTTTTAATTTTTGACTATTTTTGGCCATTTTTTGATTCCTTTATCAACTTTAAGAAGTCATACCTTTTCCAAAAATCAGCCAATTTTCAAAATTTTTACATTTCTGAAAAACGCTTTAATCATTTTTTCAAATAGCATTTAAAATTCTTTACATATAGAAACTATGTGTGAAAGAGAAAGAAATTGCAGTGAAATCGTTTTTTAGTAGAATACTGACGATTTTGTCAACTTTGAAGAGCAATAACTTTGCTAAAAATCACCCAATTTTTTAAATTTTTGCATATCTGTTTATGGTATCGAACATAGTTTGAATCTGCATTAGAATTTTTTACTTTTGCAACTTTTTAATTTTTGACTATTTTTGGCCATTTTTGGATTCCTTTATCAACTTTAAGAAGTCATACCTTTTCCAAAAATCAGCCAATTTTCAAAATTTTTACATTTCTCAAAAACGCTTTAATCATTTTTTCAAATAGCATTAAAAATTCTTTACATATAGAAACTATGTGTGAAAGAGAAAGAAATTGCAGTGAAATCGTTTTTTAGTAGAATACTGACGATTTTGTCAACTTTGAAGAGCAATAACTATGCTAAAAATCACCCAATTTTTAAAATTTTTGCATATCTGTTTATGGTATCGAACATTTTACTTTTGCAAATTTTTAATTTTTGACTATTTATGGCCATTTTTGGATTCCTTTATCAACTTTAAGAAGTCATACCTTTTCCAAAAATCAGCCAATTTTCAAAATTTGTACATTTCTGAAAAAGGCTTGAATAATTTTTTCAAATAGCATTTAAAATTCTTTACATATAGAAACTATGTGTGAAAGAGAAAGAAATTGCAGTGAAATCGTTTTTTAGTAGAAAATTGACGATTTTGTCAATTTTGAAGAGCAATATTTTTGCTAAAAATCACCCAATTTTTAAAATTTTTGCATATCTGTTCATGGTATCGAACATAGTTTGAATCTGCATTAGAATTTTTTACTTTTGCAACTTTTTAATTTTTGACTATTTTTGGCCATTTTTGGATTCCTTTATCAACTTTAAGAAGTCATAACTTTTCCAAAAATCAGCCAATTTTCAAAATTTTTACATTTCTGAAAAACGCTTTAATCATTTTTTCAAATAGTTTCAAATAAATTTTTGCATATCTGTTTATGGTATCGAACATAGTTTGAATCTGCATTAGAATTTTTTACTTTTGCAACTTTTTAATTTTTGACTATTTTGGGCCATATTTGGATTCCTTTATCAACTTTAAAAAGTCATAACTTTTCCAAAAATCAGAAAATTTTCAAAATTTTTACATTTTTGAAAAACGCTTTAATCCTTTTTACAAATAGCATTTAAAATTCTTTACATATAGAAACTGTGGTTCAAACAGAAAGAAATTGCAGTGAAATCGTTTTTTAGTAGAAAATTGACGATTTTGTCAACTTTGAAGAGCAATAACTTTGCTAAAAATCACCCAATTTTTAAAATTGTTGCATATCTGTTTATGGTATCGAACATAGTTTGAATCTACATTAGAATTTTTTACTTTTGCAACTTTTTAATTTTTGACTATTTTTGGCCATTTTTGGATTCCTTTATCAACTTTAAGAAGTCATACCTTTTCCAAAAATCAGCCAATTTTCAAAATTTTTATATTTCTGAAAAACGCTTTAATCATTTTTTCAAATAGCATTAAAAATTCTTTACATATATAAACTATGTGTGAAAGAGAAAGAAATTGCAGTGAAATCGTTTTTTAGTAGAAAATTGACGATTTTGTCAACTTTGAAGAGCAATAACTTTGCTAAAAATCACCCAATTTTTTAAATTTTTGCATATCTGTTCATGGTATCGAACATAGTTTGAATCTGCATTAGAATTTTTACTTTTGCAACATTTTAACTTTTGACTATTTTTGGCCATTTTTGGATTCCTTTATCAACTTTAAGAAGTCATAACTTTTCCAAAAATCAGCCAATTTTCAAAATTTTTACATTTCTGAAAAACGCTTTAATCATTTTTTCAAATAGTTTCAAATAAATTTTTGCATATCTGTTTATGGTATCGAACATAGTTTGAATCTGCATTAGAATTTTTTACTTTTGCAACTTTTTAATTTTTGACTATTTTTGGCCATATTTGGATTCCTTTATCAACTTTAAAAAGTCATAACTTTTCCAAAAATCAGAAAATTTTCAAAATTTTTACATTTTTGAAAAACGCTTTAATCCTTTTTACAAATAGCATTTAAAATTCTTTACATATAGAAACTGTGGTTCAAACAAAAAGAAATTGCAGTGAAATCGTTTTTTAGTAGAAAATTAATGATTTTGTCAACTTTGAAGAGCAATAACTTTGCTAAAAATCACCCAATTTTTAAAATTTTTGCATATCTGTTTATGGTATCGAACATAGTTTGAATCTGCATTAGAATTTTTTACTTTTGCAACTTTTTAATTTTTGACTATTTTTGGCCATATTTGGATTCCTTTGTCAACTTTAAGAAGTCATACCTTTTCCAAAAATCAGCCAATTTTCAAAATTTTTATATTTCTGAAAAACGCTTTAATCATTTTTTCAAATAGCATTTAAAATTCTTTACATATATAAACTATGTGTGAAAGAGAAAGAAATTGCAGTGAAATCGTTTTTTAGTAGAACATTGACTATTTTGTAAACTTTGAAGAGCAGTAACTTTGCTAAAAATCACACAATATATCAAATTTTTGCATTTCTGTTTATGGTATCGAACATAGTTTGAATCTGCATTAAAATTTTTACTTTTGAAACTTTTCAATTTTTGACTATTTTTGGCCATTTTTGGATTCCTTTATCAACTTTAAGAAGTCATAACTTTTCCAAAAATCAGCCGATTTTCAAAATTTTTAAATTTCTGAAAAACGCTTTAATCCTTTTTCAACTAGCATTTAAAATTCTTTACATATAGAGTGAACTATGGTTCAAAGAGAAAGAAACTGCAGTGAAATCGTTTTTTAGTAGAAAATTGACGATTTTGTCAACTTTGAAGAGCAATAACTTTGCTAAAAATCTCCCAATTTTTAAAATTTGTACATTTCTGTTTATGGTATCGAACATAGTTTGAATCTGCATTAAAATTTTTCACTTTTGCAAATTTTTAATTTTTGACTATTTTTGGCCATTTTTGATTCCTTTATCAACTTTAAGAAGTCATAACTTTTCCAAAAATCAGCCAATTTTCAAAATTTTTACATATCTGAAAAACGCTTTAATCATTTTTTCAAATAGCTTTTAAAATTCTTTACATATAGAAACTATGTGTGAAAGAGAAAGAAATTGCAATGAAATCGTTTTTTAGTAGAACATTGACTATTTTGTAAACTTTGAAGAGCAGTAACTTTGCTAAAAATCACACAATATATCAAATTTTTGCATTTCTGTTTATGGTATCGAACATAGTTTGAATCTGCATTAAAATTTTTTACTTTTGCAACTTTTAAATTTTTGACTATTTCTGGCCATTTTTGGATTCCTTTATCAACTTTAAGAAGTCATAACTTTTCAAAAATCAGCCGATTTTCCCAAATTTTAAATTTCTGGAAAACGCTTTAATCCTTTTTTCAACTAGAATTTAAAATTCTTGACATATAGAAACTATGGTTTAAAGAGAAAGAAATTGCAGTGAAATCGTTTTTTAGTAGAAAATTGACGATTTTGTCAACTTTGAAGAGCAATAACTTTGCTAAAAATCACACAATTTTTCAAATTTGTACATTTCTGTTTATGGTATCGAACATAGTTTGAATCTGCATTAAAATTTTTCACTTTTGAAACATTTTATTTTTTGACTATTTTTGGCCATTTTTGTATTCCTTTATCAACTTTAAGAAGTCATAACTTTTCCAAAAATCAGCCAATTTTCAAAATTTTTACATTTTTGAAAAACGCTTTAATCTTTTTTACAAATAGCATTTAAAATTCTTTACATATAGCAACTGTAGTTCAAAGAGAAAGAAATTGCAGTGAAATCGTTTTTTAGTAGAAAATTGACGATTTTGTCAAAAATTTTTACATTTTTGAAAAACGCTTTAATCCTTTTTACAAATAGCATTTAAAATTCTTTACATATAGAAACTGTGGTTCAAAAAAGAAAGAAATTGCAGTGAAATCGTTTTTTAGTAGAAAATTGACGATTTTGTCAACTTTGAAGAGCAATAACTTTGCTAAAAATCACCCAATTTTTAAAATTTTTGCATATCTGTTTATGGTATCGAACATAGTTTGAATCTGCATTAGAATTTTTTACTTTTGCAACTTTTTAATTTTTGACTATTTTTGGCCATTTTTGGATTCCTTTATCAACTTTAAGAAGTCATAACTTTTCCAAAAATCAGCCAATTTTCAAAACTTTTACATTGCTGAAAAACGCTTTAATCATTTTTTCAAATAGCATTTAAAATTCTTTACATATAGAAACTATGTGTGAAACAGAAAGAAATTGCAGTGAAATCGTTTTTTAGTAGAAAACTGACGATTTTGTCAACTTTGAAGAGCAATAACTTTGCTAAAAATCACCCAATTTTTTAAATTTTTGCATATCTGTTTATGGTATCGAACATAGTTTGAATCTGCATTAAAATTTTTTACTTTTGCAACTTTTTAATTTTTGACTATTTTTGGCAAATTTGGATTCCTTTATCAACTTTAAAAAGTCATAACTATTCCAAAAATCAGCCAATTTTCAAAATTTTTACATTTCTGAAAAACGCTTTAATCTTTTTTACAAATAGCATTTAAAATTCTTTACATATAGAAACTGTGGTTCAAAGAGAAAGAAATTGCAGTGAAATCGTTTTTTAGTAGAAAATTGACGATTTTGTCAACTTTGAAGAGCAGTAACTTTGCTAAAAATCACACAATTTTTTAAATTTTTGCATATCTGTTTATGGTATCGAACATAGTTTGAATCTGCATTAGAATTTTTTACTTTTGCAACTTTTTAATTTTTGACTATTTTTGGCCATATTTGGATTCCTTTATCAACTTTAAGAAGTCATACCTTTTCCAAAAATCAGCCAATTTTCAAAATTTTTACATTTCTGAAAAACGCTTTAATCATTTTTTCAAATAGCATTAAAAATTCTTTACATATAGAAACTATGTGTGAAAGAGAAAGAAATTGCAGTGAAATCGTTTTTTAATAGAACATTGACGATTTTGTAAACTTTGAAGAGCAGTAACTTTGCTAAAAATCACACAATATATCAAATTTTTGCATTTCTGTTTATGGTATCGAACATAGTTTGAATCTGCATTAAAATTTTTTACTTTTGAAACTTTTCAATTTTTGACTATTTTTGGCAATTTTTGGATTCCTTTATCAACTTTAAGAAGTCATAACTTTTCCAAAAATCAGCCGATTTTCCCAATTTTTAAATTTCTGAAAAACGCTTTAATCCTTTTTTCAACTAGCATTTAAAATTCTTTACATATAAAAACTATGGTTCAAAGAGAAAGAAACTGCAGTGAAATCGTTTTTTAGTAGAAAATTGACGATTTTGTCAACTTTGAAGAGCAATAACTTTGCTAAAAATCTCCCAATTTTTAAAATTTTTACATTTCTGTTTATGGTATCGAACATAGTTTGAATCTGCATTAAAATTTTTTACTTTTGCAAATTTTTAATTTTTGACTATTTTTGGCCATTTTGGATTCCTTTATCAACTTTAAGAAGTCATAACTTTTCCAAAAATCAGCCAATTTTCAAAATTTTTACATTTCTGAAAAACGCTTTAATCTTTTTTCAAATAGCATTTAAAATTCTTTACATATAGAAACTATGTGTGAAAGAGAAAGAAATTGCAGTGAAATCGTTTTTTAGTAGAACATTGACGATTTTGTAAACTTTGAAGAGCAATAACTTTGCTAAAAATCACCCAATTTTTTAAATTTTTGCATTTCTGTTTATGGTATCGAACATAGTTTGAATCTGCATTAAAATTTTTACTTTTGCAACTTTTTAATTTTTGACTATTTTTGGCCATTTTTGGATTCCTTTATCAACTTTAAGAAGTCATAACTTTTCCAAAAATCAGCCAATTTTCAAAATTTTTACATTTCTGAAAAACGTTTTAATCTTTTTTACAAATAGCATTTAAAATTCTTTACATATAGAAACTGTGGTTCAAAGAGAAAGAAATTGCAGTGAAATCGTTTTTTAGTAGAAAATTGACGATTTTGTCAACTTTGAAGAGCAATAACTTTGCTAAAAATCACCCAATTTTTTAAATTTTTGCATATCTGTTTATGGTATCGAACATAGTTTGAATCTGCATTAAAATTTTTACTTTTGCAACTTTTTAAATTTTTGACTATTTTTGGCCATTTTTGGATTCCTTTATCAACTTTAAGAAGTCATAACTTTTCCAAAAATCAGCCAATTTTCAAAATTTTTACATTTCTGAAAAACGCTTGAATAATTTTTTCAAATAGCATTTAAAATTCTTTACATATAGAAACTATGTGTGAAAGAGAAAGAAATTGCAGTGAAATCGTTTTTTAGTAGAAAATTGACGATTTTGTCAATTTTAAAGAGCAATAACTTTGCTAAAAATCACCCAATTTTTAAAATTTTTGCATATCTGTTTATGGTATCGAACATAGTTTGAATCTGCATTAAAATTTTTTACTTTTGCAAATTTTTAATTTTTGACTATTTTTGGCCATTTTTGGATTCCTTTATCAACTTTAAGAAGTCATAACTTTTCCAAAAATCAGCCAATTTTCAAAATTTTTACATTTCTGAAAAACGTTTTAATCTTTTTTACAAATAGCATTTAAAATTCTTTACATATAGAAACTGTGGTTCAAAGAGAAAGAAATTGCAGTGAAATCGTTTTTTAGTAGAAAATTGACGATTTTGTCAACTTTGAAGAGCAATAACTTTGCTAAAAATCTCCCAATTTTTAAAATTTGTACATTTCTGTTTATGGTATCGAACATAGTTTGAATCTGCATTAAAATTTTTTACTTTTGCAACTTTTTAATTTTTGACTATTTTTGGCCATTTTTGGATTCCTTTATCAACTTTAAGAAGTCATAACTTTTCAAAAATCAGCCAATTTTCAAAATTTTTACATTTCTGAAAAACGCTTTAATCCTTTTTATCATTTAAAATTCTTTACATATAGAAACTATGGTTAAAGAAAGGAATTGCAGTGAAATCGTTTTTAGAAAATTGACGATTTTGTATTTAAGAGCAATAACTTTGCTAAAAATCACCAATTTTAAAATTTTTGCATATCTGTTTATGGTATCGAACATAGTTTGAATCTGCATTAAATTTTTTACTTTTGCAACTTTTTAATTTTTGACTCCTTTTTAAGAAGTCATAACTTTTCAAAATAGCCGATTTTCAAAATTTTTACATTTCTGAAAAACGCTTTAATCATTTTTTCAAATAGCATTTAAAATTCTTTACATATAGAAACTATGTGTGAAAGAGAAAGAAATTGCAGTGAAATCGTTTTTTAGTAGAACATTGACGATTTTGTAAACTTTGAAGAGCAATAACTTTGCTAAAAATCACCCAATTTTTAAAATTTTTGCATTTCTGTTTATGGTATCGAACATAGTTTGAATCTGCATTAAAATTTTTTACTTTTGCAACTTTTTAATTTTTGACTATTTTTGGCCATTTTTGGATTCCTTTATCAACTTTAAGAAGTCATAACTTTTCCAAAAATCAGCCAATTTTCAAAATTTTTACATATCTGAAAAACGCTTTAATCATTTTTTCAAATAGCATTTAAAATTCTTTACATATAGAAACTATGTGTGAAAGAGAAAGAAATTGCAGTGAAATCGTTTTTTAGTAGAACATTGACGATTTTGTAAACTTTGAAGAGCAATAACTTTGCTAAAAATCACCCAATTTTTAAAATTTTTGCATTTCTGTTTATGGTATCGAACATAGTTTGAATCTGCATTAAAATTTTTTACTTTTGCAACTTTTAAATTTTTGACTATTTTTGGCCATTTTTGGATTCCTTTATCAACTTTAAGAAGTCATACCTTTTCCAAAAATCAGCCAATTTTCAAAATTTTTATATTTCTGAAAAACGCTTTAATCATTTTTTCAAATAGCATTAAAAATTCTTTACATATATAAACTATGTGTGAAAGAGAAAGAAATTGCAGTGAAATCGTTTTTTAGTAGAAAATTGACGATTTTGTCAACTTTGAAGAGCAATAACTTTGCTAAAAATCACCCAATTTTTAAAATTTTTGCATATCTGTTTATGGTATCGAACATAGTTTGAATCTGCATTAGAATTTTTTACTTTTGCAACATTTTAATTTTTGACTATTTTTGGCCATTTTTGGATTCCTTTATCAACTTTAAGAAGTCATAACTTTTCCAAAAATCAGCCAATTTTCAAAATTTTTACATTTCTGAAAAACGCTTTAATCATTTTTTCAAATAGCTTTCAAATTTTAAAAATTTTTTTGCATATCTTTTTATGGTATCGAACATAGTTTGAATCTGCATTAGAATTTTTTACTTTTGCAACTTTTTAATTTTTGACTATTTTTGGCCATATTTGGATTCCTTTATCAACTTTAAAAAGTCATACCTTTTCAAAAATCAGCCAATTTTCAAAATTTTTATATTTCTGAAAAACGCTTTAATCATTTTTTCAAATAGCATTAAAAATTCTTTACATATATAAACTATGTGTGAAAGAGAAAGAAATTGCAGTGAAATCGTTTTTTAGTAGAACATTGACTATTTTGTAAACTTTGAAGAGCAGTAACTTTGCTAAAAATCACCCAATATTTCAAATTTTTGCATTTCTGTTTATGGTATCGAACATAGTTTGAATCTGCATTAAAATTTTTACTTTTGAAACTTTTCAATTTTTGACAATTTTTGGCCAATTTTGGATTCCTTTATCAACTTTAAGAAGTCATAACTTTTCCAAAAATCAGCCGATTTTCCCAATTTTTAAATTTCTGAAAAACGCTTTAATCCTTTTTTCAACTTTAAAATTCTTTACATTAAGTGAACTATGGTTCAAAGAGAAAGAAACTGCAGTAAAATCGTTTTTTAGTAGAAAATTGACGATTTTGTCAACTTTGAAGAGCAATAACTTTGCTAAAAATCTCCCAATTTTTAAAATTTGTACATTTCTGTTTATGGTATCGAACATAGTTTGAATCTGCATTAAAATTTTTTACTTTTGCAACTTTTAAATTTTTGACTATTTTTGGCCATTTTTGGATTCCTTTATCAACTTTAAGAAGTCATAATCTTTTCAAAAAATTAAGCTTCAATTTTCAAAATTTTTACATTTCTGAAAAACGCTTTAATCATTTTTTCAAATAGTTTCAAATAAATTTTTTCATATCTGTTTATGGTATCGAACATAGTTTGAATCTGCATTAGAATTTTTTACTTTTGCAACTTTTTAATTTTTGACTATTTTTGGCCATTTTTGGATTCCTTTTTCAACTTTAAAAAGTCATACCTTTTCCAAAAATCAGCCAATTTTCAAAATTTTTATATTTCTGAAAAACGCTTTAATCATTTTTTCAAATAGCATTAAAAATTTTTTACATATATAAACTATGTGTGAAAGAGAAAGAAATTGCAGTGAAATCGTTTTTTAGTAGAACATTGACTATTTTGTAAACTTTGAAGAGCAGTAACTTTGCTAAAAATCACACAATATATCAAATTTTTGCATTTCTGTTTATGGTATCGAACATAGTTTGAATCTGCATTAAAATTTTTTACTTTTGAAACTTTTCAATTTTTGACTATTTTTGGCCATTTTTGGATTCCTTTATCAACTTTAAGAAGTCATAACTTTTCCAAAAATCAGCCGATTTTCCCAAATTTTTAAATTTCTGAAAAACGCTTTAATCCTTTTTTCAACTAGAATTTAAAATTCTTTACATATAGAAACTATGGTTCAAAGAGAAAGAAACTGCAGTGAAATCGTTTTTTAGTAGAAAATTGACGATTTTGTCAACTTTGAAGAGCAATAACTTTGCTAAAAATCTCCCAATTTTTAAAATTTGTACATTTCTGTTTATGGTATCGAACATAGTTTGAATCTGCATTAAAATTTTTCACTTTTGCAAATTTTTAATTTTTGACTATTTTTGGCCATTTTTGGATTCCTTTATCAACTTTAAGAAGTCATAACTTTTCCAAAAATCAGCCAATTTTCAAAATTTTTACATATCTGAAAAACGCTTTAATCATTTTTTCAAATAGCTTTTAAAATTCTTTACATATAGAAACTATGTGTGAAAGAGAAAGAAATTGCAATGAAATCGTTTTTTAGTAGAACATTGACTATTTTGTAAACTTTGAAGAGCAGTAACTTTGCTAAAAATCACACAATATATCAAATTTTTGCATTTCTGTTTATGGTATCGAACATAGTTTGAATCTGCATTAAAATTTTTTACTTTTGCAACTTTTAAATTTTTGACTATTTTTGGCCATTTTTGGATTCCTTTATCAACTTTAAGAAGTCATACCTTTTCCAAAAATCAGCCAATTTTCAAAATTTTTATATTTCTGAAAAACGCTTTAATCATTTTTTCAAATAGCATTAAAAATTCTTTACATATATAAACTATGTGTGAAAGAGAAAGAAATTGCAGTGAAATCGTTTTTTAGTAGAAAATTGACGATTTTGTCAACTTTGAAGAGCAGTAACTTTGCTAAAAATCACACAATTTTTTAAATTTTTGCATATCTGTTTATGGTATCGAACATAGTTTGAATCTACATTAGAATTTTTTACTTTTGCAACTTTTAAATTTTTGACTATTTATGGCCATTTTTGGATTCCTTTATCAACTTTAAGAAGTCATACCTTTTCCAAAAATCAGCCAATTTTCAAAATTTTTACATTTCTGAAAAACGCTTGAACAATTTTTTCAAATAGCATTTAAAATTCTTTACATATAGAAACTATGTGTGAAAGAGAAAGAAATTGCAGTGAAATCGTTTTTTAGTAGAAAATTGACGATTTTGTCAATTTTAAAGAGCAATAACTTTGCTAAAAATCACCCAATTTTTAAAATTTTTGCATATCTGTTCATGGTATCGAACATAGTTTGAATCTGCATTAGAATTTTTTACTTTTGCAACTTTTTAATTTTTGACTATTTTTGGCCATTTTTGGATTCCTTTATCAACTTTAAGAAGTCATAACTTTTCCAAAAATCAGCCAATTTTCAAAATTTTTACATTTCTGAAAAACGCTTTAATCCTTTTTCAAATTCTTAACAAAAAAATAAATTTTTTTTAAGAATATGTATTCAAATAAATTTTTGCATATCTGTTTATGGTATCGAACATAGTTTGAATCTGCATTAGAATTTTTTACTTTTGCAACTTTTTAATTTTTGACTATTTTTGGCCATATTTGGATTCCTTTATCAACTTTAAAAAGTCATACCTTTTCCAAAAATCAGCCAATTTTCAAAATTTTTATATTTCTGAAAAACGCTTTAATCATTTTTTCAAATAGCATTAAAAATTTTTTACATATATAAACTATGTGTGAAAGAGAAAGAAATTGCAGTGAAATCGTTTTTTAGTAGAACATTGACTATTTTGTAAACTTTGAAGAGCAGTAACTTTGCTAAAAATCACACAATATTTCAAATTTTTGCATTTCTGTTTATGGTATCGAACATAGTTTGAATCTGCATTAAAATTTTTACTTTTGAAACTTTTCAATTTTTGACTATTTTTGGCAATTTTTGGATTCCTTTATCAACTTTAAGAAGTCATAACTTTTCCAAAAATCAGCCGATTTTCCCAATTTTTAAATTTCTGAAAAACGCTTTAATCCTTTTTTCAACTAGAATTTAAAATTCTTTACATATAGAAACTATGGTTCAAAGAGAAAGAAACTGCAGTGAAATCGTTTTTTAGTAGAAAATTGACGATTTTGTCAACTTTGAAGAGCAATAACTTTGCTAAAAATCTCCCAATTTTTAAAATTTGTACATTTCTGTTTATGGTATCGAACATAGTTTGAATCTGCATTAAAATTTTTCACTTTTGCAAATTTTTAATTTTTGACTATTTTTGGCCATTTTTGGATTCCTTTGTCAACTTTAAGAAGTCATAACTTTTCCAAAAATCAGCCAATTTTCAAAATTTTTACATATCTGAAAAACGCTTTAATCATTTTTTCAAATAGCATTTAAAATTCTTTACATATAGAAACTATGTGTGAAAGAGAAAGAAATTGCAGTGAAATCGTTTTTTAGTAGAACATTGACGATTTTGTAAACTTTGAAGAGCAATAACTTTGCTAAAAATCACACAATTTTTCAAATTTTTGCATTTCTGTTTATGGTATCGAACATAGTTTGAATCTGCATTAAAATTTTTACTTTTGCAACTTTTTAATTTTTGACTATTTTTGGCCATTTTTGGATTCCTTTATCAACTTTAAGAAGTCATAACTTTTCCAAAAATCAGCCAATTTTCAAAATTTTTATATTTCTGAAAAACGCTTTAATCATTTTTTCAAATAGCATTAAAAATTCTTTACATATATAAACTATGTGTGAAAGAGAAAGAAATTGCAGTGAAATCGTTTTTTAGTAGAAAATTGACGATTTTGTCAACTTTGAAGAGCAATAACTTTGCTAAAAATCACCCAATTTTTAAAATTTTTGCATATCTGTTCATGGTATCGAACATAGTTTGAATCTGCATTAAAATTTTTACTTTTGCAACATTTTAATTTTTGACTATTTTTGGCCATTTTTGGATTCCTTTATCAACTTTAAGAAGTCATAACTTTTCCAAAAATCAGCCAATTTTCAAAATTTTTACATTTCTGAAAAACGCTTTAATTTCAATCATTTTTCAAATAGTTTCAAATAAATTTTTGTCATATCTTTTTATGGTATCGAACATAGTTTGAATCTGCATTAGAATTTTTTATTTTTAATTTTTGCAATCTTTTTTTAACTTTTTGATCTATTAATTTTTTTTGGCCTATTTTATTTTGGATTCCTTTATCAACTTTAAAAAGTCATACCTTTTCCAAAAATCAGCCAATTTTCAAAATTTTTATATTTCTGAAAAACGCTTTAATCATTTTTTCAAATAGCATTAAAAATTCTTTACATATATAAACTATGTGTGAAAGAGAAAGAAATTGCAGTGAAATCGTTTTTTAGTAGAACATTGACTATTTTGTAAACTTTGAAGAGCAGTAACTTTGCTAAAAATCACACAATATATCAAATTTTTGCATTTCTGTTTATGGTATCGAACATAGTTTGAATCTGCATTAAAATTTTTTACTTTTGAAACTTTTCAATTTTTGACTATTTTTGGCCATTTTTGGATTCCTTTATCAACTTTAAGAAGTCATAACTTTTCCAAAAATCAGCCGATTTTCCCAATTTTTAAATTTCCGAAAAACGCTTTAATCCTTTTTTCAACTAGAATTTAAAATTCTTTACATTAAGTGAACTATGGTTCAAAGAGAAAGAAACTGCAGTGAAATCGTTTTTTAGTAGAAAATTGACGATTTTGTCAACTTTGAAGAGCAATAACTTTGCTAAAAATCTCCCAATTTTTAAAATTTGTACATTTCTGTTTATGGTATCGAACATAGTTTGAATCTGCATTAAAATTTTTCACTTTTGCAAATTTTTAATTTTTGACTATTTTTGGCCATTTTTGGATTCCTTTATCAACTTTAAGAAGTCATAACTTTTCCAAAAATCAGCCAATTTTCAAAATTTTTACATATCTGAAAAACGCTTTAATCATTTTTTCAAATAGCATTTAAAATTCTTTACATATAGAAACTATGTGTGAAAGAGAAAGAAATTGCAGTGAAATCGTTTTTTAGTAGAACATTGACTATTTTGTAAACTTTGAAGAGCAATAACTTTGCTAAAAATCACACAATATATCAAATTTTTGCATTTCTGTTTATGGTATCGAACATAGTTTGAATCTGCATTAAAATTTTTTACTTTTGCAACTTTTAAATTTTTGACTATTTTTGGCCATTTTTGGATTCCTTTATCAACTTTAAGAAGTCATACCTTTTCCAAAAATCAGCCAATTTTCAAAATTTTTATATTTCTGAAAAACGCTTTAATCATTTTTTCAAATAGCATTAAAAATTCTTTACATATATAAACTATGGTGTGAAAGAGAAAGAAATTGCAGTGAAATCGTTTTTTAGTAGAAAATTGACGATTTTGTCAACTTTGAAGAGCAATAACTTTGCTAAAAATCACCCAATTTTTAAAATTTTTGCATATCTGTTCATGGTATCGAACATAGTTTGAATCTGCATTAGAATTTTTACTTTTGCAACATTTTAACTTTTGACTATTTTTGGCCATTTTTGGATTCCTTTATCAACTTTAAGAAGTCATAATTTTTCCAAAAATCAGCCAATTTTCAAAATTTTTACATTTCTGAAAAACGCTTTAATCATTTTTTCAAATAGTTTCAAATAAATTTTTGCATATCTTTTTATGGTATCGAACATAGTTTGAATCTGCATCAGAATTTTTTACTTTTGCAACTTTTTAATTTTTGACTATTTTTGGCCATATTTGGATTCCTTTATCAACTTTAAAAAGTCATACCTTTTCCAAAAATCAGCCAATTTTCAAAATTTTTATATTTCTGAAAAACGCTTTAATCATTTTTTTCAAATAGCATTAAAAATTCTTTACATATATAAACTATGTGTGAAAGAGAAAGAAATTGCAGTGAAATCGTTTTTTAGTAGAACATTGACTATTTTGTAAACTTTGAAGAGCAGTAACTTTGCTAAAAATCACACAATATATCAAATTTTTGCATTTCTGTTTATGGTATCGAACATAGTTTGAATCTGCATTAAAATTTTTTACTTTTGAAACTTTTCAATTTTTGACAATTTTTGGCAATTTTTGGATTCCTTTATCAACTTTAAGAAGTCATAAC
Organism: Drosophila quadrilineata; assembly: GCA_018150725.1. NCBI lineage: Eukaryota > Metazoa > Arthropoda > Insecta > Diptera > Drosophilidae > Drosophila > Drosophila quadrilineata. The sequence continues at coordinate 168,331 of JAECWN010000294.1, forward strand.
TTTTCCAAAAATCAGCCGATTTTCCCAATTTTTAAATTTCCGAAAAACGCTTTAATCCTTTTTTCAACTAGAATTTAAAATTCTTTACATTAAGTGAACTATGGTTCAAAGAGAAAGAAACTGCAGTGAAATCGTTTTTTAGTAGAAAATTGACGATTTTGTCAACTTTGAAGAGCAATAACTTTGCTAAAAATCTCCCAATTTTTAAAATTTGTACATTTCTGTTTATGGTATCGAACATAGTTTGAATCTGCATTAAAATTTTTTACTTTTGCAACTTTTAAATTTTTGACTATTTTTGGCCATTTTTGGATTCCTTTATCAACTTTAAGAAGTCATACCTTTTCCAAAAATCAGGCAATTTTCAAAATTTTTACATATCTGAAAAACGCTTTAATCATTTTTTCAAATAGCTTTTAAAATTCTTTACATATAGAAACTATGTGTGAAAGAGAAAGAAATTGCAATGAAATCGTTTTTTAGTAGAACATTGACTATTTTGTAAACTTTGAAGAGCAGTAACTTTGCTAAAAATCACACAATATATCAAATTTTTGCATTTCTGTTTATGGTATCGAACATAGTTTGAATCTGCATTAAAATTTTTTACTTTTGCAACTTTTAAATTTTTGACTATTTTTGGCCATTTTTGGATTCCTTTATCAACTTTAAGAAGTCATACCTTTTCCAAAAATCAGCCAATTTTCAAAATTTTTATATTTCTGAAAAACGCTTTAATCATTTTTTCAAATAGCATTAAAAATTCTTTACATATATAAACTATGTGAAAGAGAAAGAAATTGCAGTGAAATCGTTTTTTAGTAGAAAATTGACGATTTTGTCAACTTTGAAGAGCAATAACTTTGCTAAAAATCACCCAATTTTTAAAATTTTGCATATCTGTTCATGGTATCGAACATAGTTTGAATCTGCATTAGAATTTTTACTTTTGCAACATTTTAACTTTTGACTATTTTTGGCCATTTTGGATTCCTTTATCAACTTTAAGAAGTCATAACTTTTCCAAAAATCAGCCAATTTTCAAAATTTTTATAATTTAAAATTTCATAATTTAAAATTTTTACATTTCTGAAAAATGCTTTTTAATTACATTTTTTCATTTGGAATAGTTTCAAATCAAATTTTTTTTTGCATATCTTTTTATGGTATCGAACATAGTTTGAATCTGCATTAGAATTTTTTACTTTTGCAACTTTTTAATTTTTGACTATTTTTGGCCATATTTGGATTCCTTTATCAACTTTAAAAAGTCATACCTTTTCCAAAAATCAGCCAATTTTCAAAATTTTTATATTTCTGAAAAACGCTTTAATCATTTTTTCAAATAGCATTAAAAATTCTTTACATATATAAACTATGTGTGAAAGAGAAAGAAATTGCAGTGAAATCGTTTTTTAGTAGAACATTGACTATTTTGTAAACTTTGAAGAGCAGTAAATTTGCTAAAAATCACACAATATATCAAATTTTTGCATTTCTGTTTATGGTATCGAACATAGTTTGAATCTGCATTAAAATTTTTTACTTTTGAAACTTTTCAATTTTTGACAATTTTTGGCAATTTTTGGATTCCTTTATCAACTTTAAGAAGTCATAACTTTTCCAAAAATCAGCCGATTTTCCCAATTTTTAAATTTCTGAAAAACGCTTTAATCCTTTTTTCAACTAGAATTTAAAATTCTTTACATTAAGTGAACTATGGTTCAAAGAGAAAGAAACTGCAGTGAAATCGTTTTTTAGTAGAAAATTGACGATTTTGTCAACTTTGAAGAGCAATAACTTTGCTAAAAATCTCCCAATTTTTAAAATTTGTAAATTTCTGTTTATGGTATCGAACATAGTTTGAATCTGCATTAAAATTTTTTACTTTTGCAACTTTTAAATTTTTGACTATTTTTGGCCATTTTTGGATTCCTTTATCAACTTTAAGAAGTCATACCTTTTCCAAAAATCAGGCAATTTTCAAAATTTTTATATTTCTGAAAAACGCTTTAATCATTTTTTCAAATAGCATTTAAAATTCTTTACATATATAAACTATGTGTGAAAGAGAAAGAAATTGCAGTGAAATCGTTTTTTAGTAGAAAATTGACGATTTTGTCAACTTTGAAGAGCAATAACTTTGCTAAAAATCACCCAATTTTTAAAATTTTTGCATATCTGTTCATGGTATAGAACATAGTTTGAATCTGCATTACAATTTTTACTTTTGCAACATTTTAACTTTTGACTATTTTTGGCCATTTTTGGAATCCTTTATCAACTTTAAGAAGTCATAACTTTTCCAAAAATTTTCCAAAAATCAGCCAATTTTTCTCAAAATTTTTACATTTCTGAAAAACGCTTTAATCATTTTTTCAAATAGTTTCAAATAAATTTTTGCATATCTGTTTATGGTATCGAACATAGTTTGAATCTGCATTAAAATTTTTACTTTTGCAACTTTTTAATTTTTGACTATTTTTGGCCATATTTGGATTCCTTTATCAACTTTAAAAGTCATACCTTTTCCAAAAATCAGCCAATTTTCAAAATTTTTATATTTCTGAAAAACGCTTTAATCATTTTTTCAAATAGCATTAAAAATTCTTTACATATATAAACTATGTGTGAAAGAGAAAGAAATTGCAGTGAAATCGTTTTTTAGTAGAACATTGACTATTTTGTAAACTTTGAAGAGCAGTAACTTTGCTAAAAATCACACAATATATCAAATTTTTGCATTTCTGTTTATAGTATCGAACATAGTTTGAATCTGCATTAAAATTTTTTACTTTTGAAACTTTTCAATTTTTGACTATTTTTGGCAATTTTTGGATTCCTTTATCAACTTTAAGAAGTCATAACTTTTCCAAAAATCAGCCGATTTTCCCAATTTTTAAATTTCTGAAAAACGCTTTAATCCTTTTTTACAAATAGCAGTTAAAATTCTTTACATATAGAAACTGTGGTTCAAAGAGAAAGAAACTGCAGTGAAATCGTTTTTTAGTAGAAAATTGACGATTTTGTCAACTTTGAAGAGCAATAACTTTGCTAAAAATCTCCCAATTTTTAAAATTTGTACATTTCTGTTTATGGTATCGAACATAGTTTGAATCTGCATTAAAATTTTTTACTTTTGAAACTTTTCAATTTTTGACTATTTTTGGCAATTTTTAGATTCCTTTATCAACTTTAAGAAGTCATAACTTTTCCAAAAATCAGCCAATTTTCAAAATTTTTACATATCTGAAAAACGCTTTAATCATTTTTTCAAATAGCTTTTAAAATTCTTTACATATAGAAACTATGTGTGAAAGAGAAAGAAATTGCAATGAAATCGTTTTTTAGTAGAACATTGACTATTTTGTAAACTTTGAAGAGCAGTAACTTTGCTAAAAATCACACAATATATCAAATTTTTGCATTTCTGTTTATGGTATCGAACATAGTTTGAATCTGCATTAAAATTTTTTACTTTTGCAACTTTTAAATTTTTGACTATTTTTGGCCATTTTTGGATTCCTTTATCAACTTTAAGAAGTGATACCTTTTCCAAAAATCAGCCAATTTTCAAAATTTTTATATTTCTGAAAAACGCTTTAATCATTTTTTCAAATAGCATTAAAAATTCTTTACATATATAAACTATGTGTGAAAGAGAAAGAAATTGCAGTGAAATCGTTTTTTAGTAGAAAATTGACGATTTTGTCAACTTTGAAGAGCAATAACTTTGCTAAAAATCACCCAATTTTTAAAATTTTTGCATATCTGTTTATGGTATCGAACATAGTTTGAATCTGCATTAAAATTTTTACTTTTGCAACATTTTAATTTTTGACTATTTTTGGCCATTTTTGGAATCCTTTATCAACTTTAAGAAGTCATAACTTTTCCAAAAATCAGCCAATTTTCAAAATTTTTACATTTCTGAAAAACTTTAATGCTTTTTTAATCATTTATTTTTTCAAATAGTTTCAAATAAATTTTTGCAAATTTTTTCAATTTAAAAAATTTTTTTGTATCTGTTTATGGTATCGAACATAGTTTGAATCTGCATTAAATTTTTTACTTTTGCAACTTTTTAATTTTTGACTATTTTTGGCCATATTTGGATTCCTTTATCAACTTTAAAAAGTCATACCTTTTCCAAAAATCAGCCAATTTTCAAAATTTTTATATTTCTGAAAAACGCTTTAATCATTTTTTTCAAATAGCATTAAAAATTCTTTACATATATAAACTATGTGTGAAAGAGAAAGAAATTGCAGTGAAGTCGTTTTTTAGTAGAACATTGACTATTTTGTAAACTTTGAAGAGCAGTAACTTTGCTAAAAATCACACAATATATCAAATTTTTGCATTTCTGTTTATAGTATCGAACATAGTTTGAATCTGCATTAAAATTTTTTACTTTTGAAACTTTTCAATTTTTGACTATTTTTGGCAATTTTTGGATTCCTTTATCAACTTTAAGAAGTCATAACTTTTCCAAAAATCAGCCGATTTTCCCAATTTTTAAATTTCTGAACAACGCTTTAATCCTTTTTTACAAATAGCATTTAAAATTCTTTACATATAGAAACTGTGGTTCAAAGAGAAAGAAACTGCAGTGAAATCGTTTTTTAGTAGAAAATTGACGATTTTGTCAACTTTGAAGAGCAATAACTTTGCTAAAAATCTCCCAATTTTTAAAATTTGTACATTTCTGTTTATGGTATCGAACATAGTTTGAATCTGCATTAAAATTTTTTACTTTTGCAAATTTTTAATTTTTGACTATTTTTGGCCATTTTTGGATTCCTTTATCAACTTTAAGAAGTCATAACTTTTCCAAAAATCAGCCAATTTACAAAATTTTTACATATCTGAAAAACGCTTTAATCATTTTTTCAAATAGCTTTTAAAATTCTTTACATATAGAAACTATGTGTGAAAGAGAAAGAAATTGCAATGAAATCGTTTTTTAGTAGAACATTGACTATTTTGTAAACTTTGAAGAGCAGTAACTTTGCTACAAATCACACAATATATCAAATTTTTGCATTTCTGTTTATGGTATCGAACATAGTTTGAATCTGCATTAAAATTTTTTACTTTTGCAACTTTTAAATTTTTGACTATTTTTGGCCATTTTTGGATTCCTTTATCAACTTTAAGAAGTGATACCTTTTCCAAAAATCAGCCAATTTTCAAAATTTTTATATTTCTGAAAAACGCTTTAATCATTTTTTCAAATAGCATTAAAAATTCTTTACATATATAAACTATGTGTGAAAGAGAAAGAAATTGCAGTGAAATCGTTTTTTAGTAGAAAATTGACGATTTTGTCAACTTTGAAGAGCAATAACTTTTCTAAAAATCACCCAATTTTTAAAATTTTTGCATATCTGTTTATGGTATCGAACATAGTTTGAATCTGCATTAGAATTTTTTACTTTTGCAAATTTTTAATTTTTGACTATTTTTGGCCATTTTTGGATTCCTTTGTCAACTTTAAGATGTCATAACTTTTCCAAAAATCAGCCAATTTTCAAAATTTTTACATATCTGAAAAACGCTTTAATCATTTTTTCAAATAGCTTTTAAAATTCTTTACATATAGAAACTATGTGTGAAAGAGAAAGAAATTGCAATGAAATCGTTTTTTAGTAGAACATTGACTATTTTGTAAACTTTGAAGAGCAGTAACTTTGCTAAAAATCACACAATTTTTCAAATTTTTGCATTTCTGTTTATGGTATCGAACATAGTTTGAATCTGCATTAAAATTTTTTACTTTTGCAACTTTTAAATTTTTGACTATTTTTGGCCATTTTTGGATTCCTTTATCAACTTTAAGAAGTGATACCTTTTCCAAAAATCAGCCAATTTTCAAAATTTTTATATTTCTGAAAAACGCTTTAATCATTTTTTCAAATAGCATTAAAAATTCTTTACATATATAAACTATGTGTGAAAGAGAAAGAAATTGCAGTGAAATCGTTTTTTAGTAAAAAATTGACGATTTTGTCAACTTTGAAGAGCAATAACTTTGCTAAAAATCACCCAATTTTTAAAATTTTTGCATATCTGTTCATGGTATCGAACATAGTTTGAATCTGCATTAAAATTTTTACTTTTGCAACATTTTAATTTTTGACTATTTTTGGCCATTTTTGGATTCCTTTATCAACTTTAAGAAGTCATAACTTTTCCAAAAATCACCCAATTTTCAAAATTTTTACATTTCTGAAAAACGTTTTTTAATCATTAATTTTTACAAATAGTTTCAAATAAATTTTTGCAGTAGTTTTTGATTCTATGTTTTCTGTTTATGGTATCGAACATAGTTTGAATCTGCATTAAATTTTTTACTTTTGCAACTTTTTAATTTTTGACTATTTTTGGCCATATTTGGATTCCTTTATCAACTTTAGAAAGTCATAACTTTTCCAAAAATCAGCCAATTTTCAAAATTTTTATATTTCTGAAAAACGCTTTAATCATTTTTTCAAATAGCATTAAAAATTCTTTACATATATAAACTATGTGTGAAAGAGAAAGAAATTGCAGTGAAATCGTTTTTTAGTAGAACATTGACTATTTTGTAAACTTTGAAGAGCAGTAACTTTGCTAAAAATCACACAATATATCAAATTTTTGCATTTCTGTTTATGGTATCGAACATAGTTTGAATCTGCATTAAAATTTTTACTTTTGAAACTTTTCAATTTTTGACTATTTTTGGCAATTTTTGGATTCCTTTATCAACTTTAAGAAGTCATAACTTTTCCAAAAATCAGCCGATTTTCCCAAAATTTTTAAATTTCTGAAAAACGCTTTAATCCTTTTTTCAACTAGAATTTAAAATTCTTTACATTAAGTGAACTACGGTTCAAAGAGAAAGAAACTGCAGTGAAATCGTTTTTTAGTAGAAAATTGACGATTTTGTAAACTTTGAAGAGCAGTAACTTTGCTAAAAATCACACAATATATCAAATTTTTGCATTTCTGTTTATGGTATCGAACATAGTTTGAATCTGCATTAAAATTTTTTACTTTTGCAACTTTTAAATTTTTGACTATTTTTGGCCATTTTTGGATTCCTTTATCAACTTTAAGAAGTCATACCTTTTCCAAAAATCAGCCAATTTTCAAAATTTTATATTTCTGAAAAACGCTTTAATCATTTTTTCAAATAGCATTAAAAATTCTTTACATATATAAACTATGTGTGAAAGAGAAAGAAATTGCAGTGAAATCGTTTTTTAGTAGAAAATTGACGATTTTGTCAACTTTGAAGAGCAATAACTTTGCTAAAAATCACCCAATTTTTAAAATTTTTGCATATCTGTTCATGGTATCGAACATAGTTTGAATCTGCATTAGAATTTTTACTTTTGCAACATTTTAACTTTTGACTATTTTTGGCCATTTTTGGATTCCTTTATCAACTTTAAGAAGTCATAACTTTTCCAAAAATCACCCAATTTTCAAAATTTTTACATTTCTGAAAAAATCCTTTTTAATCATTTTTTCAAATAGTTTCAAATAAATTTTTGCATATCTGTTTATGGTATCGAACATAGTTTGAATCTGCATTAGAATTTTTTACTTTTGCAACTTTTTAATTTTTGACTATTTTTGGCCATATTTGGATTCCTTTATCAACTTTAAAAAGTCATACCTTTTCCAAAAATCAGCCAATTTTCAAAATTTTTATATTTCTGAAAAACGCTTTAATCATTTTTTCAAATAGCATTTAAAATTCTTTACATATATAAACTATGTGTGAAAGAGAAAGAAATTGCAGTGAAATCGTTTTTTAGTAGAACATTGACTATTTTGTAAACTTTGAAGAGCAGTAACTTTGCTAAAAATCACACAATATATCAAATTTTTGCATTTCTGTTTATGGTATCGAACATAGTTTGAATCTGCATTAAAATTTTTTACTTTTGAAACTTTTCAATTTTTGACTATTTTTGGCAATTTTTGGATTCCTTTATCAACTTTAAGAAGTCATAACTTTTCCAAAAATCAGCCGATTTTCCCAATTTTTAAATTTCTGAAAAACGCTTTAATCCTTTTTTCAACTAGAATTTAAAATTCTTTACATTAAGTGAACTATGGTTCAAAGAGAAAGAAACTGCAGTGAAATCGTTTTTTAGTAGAAAATTGACGATTTTGTCAACTTTGAAGAGCAATAACTTTGCTAAAAATCTCCCAATTTTTAAAATTTGTACATTTCTGTTTATGGTATCGAACATAGTTTGAATCTGCATTAAAATTTTTCACTTTTGCAAATTTTTAATTTTTGACTATTTTTGGCCATTTTTGGATTCCTTTGTCAACTTTAAGAAGTCATAACTTTTCCAAAAATCAGCCAATTTTCAAAATTTTTACATATCTGAAAAACGCTTTAATCATTTTTTCAAATAGCTTTTAAAATTCTTTACATATAGAAACTATGTGTGAAAGAGAAAGAAATTGCAATGAAATCGTTTTTTAGTAGAACATTGACTATTTTGTAAACTTTGAAGAGCAGTAACTTTGCTAAAAATCACACAATATATCAAATTTTTGCATTTCTGTTTATGGTATCGAACATAGTTTGAATCTGCATTAAAATTTTTTACTTTTGCAACTTTTAAATTTTTGACTATTTTTGGCCATTTTTGGATTCCTTTATCAACTTTAAGAAGTCATACCTTTTCCAAAAATCAGCCAATTTTCAAAATTTTTACATTTCTGAAAAACGCTTTAATCATTTTTTCAAATAGCATTAAAAATTCTTTACATATATAAACTATGTGTGAAAGAGAAAGAAATTGCAGTGAAATCGTTTTTTAGTAGAAAATTGACGATTTTGTCAACTTTGAAGAGCAATAACTTTGCTAAAAATCACCCAATTTTTAAAATTTTTGCATATCTGTTCATGGTATCGAACATAGTTTGAATCTGCATTAGAATTTTTACTTTTGCAACATTTTAACTTTTGACTATTTTTGGCCATTTTTGGATTCCTTTATCAACTTTAAGAAGTCATAACTTTTCCAAAAAATCAGCCAATTTTTCAAAATTTTACATTTCTGAAAAACGCTTTAATCATTTTTTCAAATAGTTTCAAATAAATTTTTGTATATCTATTTATGGTATCGAACATAGTTTGAATCTGCATTAAAATTTTTACTTTTGCAACTTTTTAATTTTTGACTATTTTTGGCCATACTTGGATTCCTTTATCAACTTTAAAAAGTCATACCTTTTCCAAAAATCAGCCAATTTTCAAAATTTTTATATTTCTGAAAAACGCTTTAATCTTTTTTCAAATAGCATTAAAAATTCTTTACATATATAAACTATGTGTGAAAGAGAAAGAAATTGCAGTGAAATCGTTTTTTAGTAGAACATTGACTATTTTGTAAACTTTGAAGAGCAGTAACTTTGCTAAAAATCACACAATATATCAAATTTTTCCATTTCTGTTTATGGTATCGAACATAGTTTGAATCTGCATTAAAATTTTTTACTTTTGAAACTTTTCAATTTTTGACTATTTTTGGCAATTTTTGGATTCCTTTATCAACTTTAAGAAGTCATAACTTTTCCAAAAATCAGCCGATTTTCCCAATTTTTAAATTTCTGAAAAACGCTTTAATCCTTTTTTCAACTAGAATTTAAAATTCTTTACATTAAGTGAACTATGGTTCAAAGAGAAAGAAACTGCAGTGAAATCGTTTTTTAGTAGAAAATTGACGATTTTGTCAACTTTGAAGAGCAATAACTTTGCTAAAAATCTCCCAATTTTTAAAATTTGTACATTTCTGTTTATGGTATCGAACATAGTTTGAATCTGCATTAAAATTTTTCACTTTTGCAAATTTTTAATTTTTGACTATTTTTGGCCATTTTTGGATTCCTTTGTCAACTTTAAGAAGTCATAACTTTTCCAAAAATCAGCCAATTTTCAAAATTTTTACATATCTGAAAAACGCTTTAATCATTTTTTCAAATAGCTTTTAAAATTCTTTACATATAGAAACTATGTGTGAAAGAGAAAGAAATTGCAATGAAATCGTTTTTTAGTAGAACATTGACTATTTTGTAAACTTTGAAGAGCAGTAACTTTGCTAAAAATCACACAATATATCAAAGTTTTGCATTTCTGTTTATGGTATCGAACATAGTTTGAATCTGCATTAAAATTTTTTACTTTTGCAACTTTTAAATTTTTGACTATTTCTGGCAATTTTTGGATTCCTTTATCAACTCTAAGAAGTCATAACTTTTCAAAAATCAGCCGATTTTCCCAAATTTTAAATTTCTGGAAAACGCTTTAATCCTTTTTTTAACTAGAATTTAAAATTCTTTACATATAGAAACTATGGTTCAAAGAGAAAGAAATTGCAGTGAAATCGTTTTTTAGTAGAAAACTGACGATTTTGTCAACTTTGAAGAGCAATAACTTTGCTAAAAATCACACAATTTTTCAAATTTGTACATTTCTGTTTATGGTATCGAACATAGTTTGAATCTGCATTAAAATTTTTTACTTTTGAAACATTTTATTTTTTGACTATTTTTGGCCATTTTTGTATTCCTTTATCAACTTTAAGAAGTCATAACTTTTCCAAAAATTAGCCAATTTTCAAAATTTTTACATTTTTGAAAAACGCTTTAATCCTTTTTACAAATAGCATTTAAAATTCTTTACATATAGCAACTGTAGTTCAAAGAGAAAGAAATTGCAGTGAAATCGTTTTTTAGTAGAAAATTGACGATTTTGTCAAAAATTTTTACATTTTTGAAAAACGCTTTAATCCTTTTTACAAATAGCATTTAAAATTCTTTACATATAGAAACTGTGGTTCAAATAGAAAGAAATTGCAGTGAAATCGTTTTTTAGTAGAAAATTGACGATTTTGTCAACTTTGAAGAGCAATAACTTTGCTAAAAATCACCCAATTTTTAAAATTTTTGCATATCTGTTTATGGTATCGAACATAGTTTGAATCTGCATTAGAATTTTTTACTTTTGCAACTTTTAAATTTTTGACTATTTTTGGCCATTTTTGGATTCCTTTATCAACTTTAAGAAGTCATACCTTTTCCAAAAATCAGCCAATTTTCAAAACTTTTACATTTCTGAAAAACGCTTTAATCTTTTTTACAAATAGCATTTAAAATTCTTTACATATAGAAACTGTGGTTCAAAGAGAAAGAAATTGCAGTGAAATCGTTTTTTAGTAGAAAATTGACGATTTTGTCAACTTTGAAGAGCAATAACTTTGCTAAAAATCACCCAAATTTTTAAATTTTTGCATATCTGTTTATGGTATCGAACATAGTTTGAATCTACATTAGAATTTTTTACTTTTGCAACTTTTAAATTTTTGACTATTTATGGCCATTTTTGGATTCCTTTATCAACTTTAAGAAGTCATACCTTTTCAAAAATCAGCCAATTTTCAAAATTTTTACATTTCTGAAAAACGCTTGAATAATTTTTTCAAATAGCATTTAAAATTCTTTACATATAGAAACTATGTGTGAAAGAGAAAGAAATTGCAGTGAAATCGTTTTTTAGTAGAAAATTGACGATTTTGTCAATTTTAAAGAGCAATAACTTTGCTAAAAATCACCCAATTTTTAAAATTTTTGCATATCTGTTCATGGTATCGAACATAGTTTGAATCTGCATTAGAATTTTTTACTTTTGCAACTTTTTAATTTTTGACTATTTTTGGCCATTTTTGGATTCCTTTATCAACTTTAAGAAGTCATAACTTTTCCAAAAATTCAGCCAATTTTCAAAATTTTTACATTTCTGAAAAACGCTTTAATCATTTTTTTCAAATAGTTTCAAATAAATTTTTGCATATCTGTTTATGGTATCGAACATAGTTTGAATCTGCATTAGAATTTTTTACTTTTGCAACTTTTTAATTTTTGACTATTTTTGGCCATATTTGGATTCCTTTATCAACTTTAAAAAGTCATAACTTTTCCAAAAATCAGCGAATTTTCAAAATTTTTACATTTCTGAAAAACGCTTTAATCCTTTTTACAAATAGCATTTAAAATTCTTTACATATAGAAACTGTGGTTGAAAGGGAAAGAAATTGCAGTGAAATCGTTTTTTAGTAGAAAATTAATGATTTTGTCAACTTTGAAGAGCAATTACTTTGCTAAAAATCACCCAATTTTTAAAATTTTTGCATATCTGTTTATGGTATCGAACATAGTTTGAATCTGCATTAGAATTTTTTACTTTTGCAAATTTTTAATTTTTGACTATTTTTGGCCATTTTTGGATTCCTTTATCAACATAAGGAAGTCATACCTTTTCCAAAAATCAGCCAATTTTCAAAATTTTTACATTTCTGAAAACGCTTTAATAATTTTTTCAAATAGCATTTAAAATTCTTTACATATAGAAACTATGTTTGAAAGAGAAAGAAATTGCAGTAAAATCGTTTTTTAGTAGAAAATTGACGATTTTGTCAACTTTGAAGAGCAATAACTTTGCTAAAAATCACCCAATTTTTTCAATTTTTGCATATCTGTTTATGGTATCGAACATAGTTTGAATCTGCATTAGAATTTTTTACTTTTGCAAGTTTTTAATTTTTGACTATTTTTGGCCATTTTTGGATTCCTTTAACAACTTTAAGAAGTCATAACTTTTCCAAAAATCAGACAATTTTCAAAATTTTTACATATCTGAAAAACGCCTTAATCATTTTTTCAAATAGCTTTTAAAATTCTTTACATATAGAAACTATGTGTGAAAGAGAAAGAAATTGCAGTGAAATCGTTTTTAGTAGAACATTGACGATTTTGCAAACTTTGAAGAGCAGTAACTTTGCTAAAAATCACACAATATATCAAATTTTTGCATTTCTGTTGATGGTATCGAACATAGTTTGAATCTGCATTAAAATTTTTTACTTTTGCAACTTTTTAATTTTTGACTATTTTTGGCCAAATTTGGATTCCTTTATCAACTCTAACAAGTCATAACTTTTTCAAAAATCAGCCGATTTTCAAAATTTTTACATTTCTGAAAAACGTTTTAATCCTTTTTTCAACTAGCAATTAAAATTCTTTACATATAGAAACTATATGTGAAAGAGAAAGAAATTGCAGTGAAATCGTTTTTTAGTAGAAAATTGACGATTTTGTCAACTTTGAAGAGCAATAACTTTGCTAAAAATCTCCCAATTTTTAAAATATTTGCATATCTGTTCATGGTATCGAACATAGTTTGAATCTGCATTAGAATTTTTTACTTTTGCAACTTTTTAATTTTTGACTATTTTTGGCCATTTTTGGATTCCTTTATCAACTTTAAGAAGTCATAACTTTTCCAACAATCAGCCAATTTTCAAAATTTTTACATTTCTGAAAAACGCTTTAATCATTTTTTCAAATAGTTTCAAATAAATTTTTGCATATCTGTTTATGGTATCGAACATAGTTTGAATCTGCATTAGAATTTTTTACTTTTGCAACTTTTTAATTTTTGACTATTTTTGGCCATATTTGGATTCCTTTATCAACTTTAAAAAGTCATAACTTTTCCAAAAATCAGAAAATTTTCAAAATTTTTACATTTTTGAAAAACGCTTTAATTCTTTTTACAAATAGCATTTAAAATTCTTTACATATAGAAACTGTGGTTCAAAGAGAAAGAAATTGCAGTGAAATCGTTTTTTAGTAGAAAATTGACGATTTTGTCAACTTTGAAGAGCAATAACTTTGCTAAAAATCACCCAATTTTTAAAATTTTTGCATATCTGTTTATGGTATCGAACATAGTTTGAATCTGCATTAGAATTTTTTACTTTTGCAACTTTTTAATTTTTGACTATTTTTGGCCATTTTTGGATTCCTTTATCAACTTTAAGAAGTCATTACTTTTCCAAAAATCAGCCAATTTTCAAAATTTTTACATTTCTGAAAAACGCTTTAATCATTTTTTCAAATAGTTTTAAATAAATTTTTGCATATCTGTTTATGGTATCGAATATAGTTTGAATCTGCATTAGAATTTTTTACTTTTGCAACTTTTTAATTTTTGACTATTTTTGGCCATATTTGGATTCCTTTATCAACTTTAAAAAGTCATAACTTTTCCAAAAATCAGAAAATTTTCAAAATTTTTACATTTTTGAAAAACGCTTTAATCCTTTTTACAAATAGCATTTAAAATTCTTTACATATAGAAACTGTGGTTTAAACAGAAAGAAATTGCAGTGAAATCGTTTTTTAGTAGAAAACTGACGATTTTGTCAACTTTGAAGAGCAATAACTTTGCTAAAAATCACCCAATTTTTAAAATTTTTGCATATCTGTTTATGGTATCGAACATAGTTTGAATCTGCATTAGAATTTTTTACTTTTGCAACTTTTTAATTTTTGACTATTTTTGGCCATATTTGGATTCCTTTATCAACTTTAAAAAGTCATAACTTTTCCAAAAATTAGCCAATTTTCGAAATTTTTACATTTCTGAAAAACGCTTTATTCCTTTTTACAAATAGCATTTAAAATTCTTTACATATAGAAACTGTGGTTCAAAGAGAAAGAAATTGCAGTAAAATCGTTTTTTAGTAGAACATTGACGATTTTGTCAGCTTTGAAGAACAATAACTTTGCTAAAAATCACACAATTTTTCAAATTTTTGCATTTCTGTTTATGATATCGAACATAGTTTGAATCTGCATTAAAATTTTTTACATTTGAAACATTTTATTTTTTGACTATTTTTTGCCACTTTTGTATTCCTTTATCAACTTTAAGAAGTCATAACTTTTCCAAAAATGAGCCAATTTTCAAAATTTTTATTTTGTTGAAAAACGTTTTCATCCTTTTTTCAACTAGCAGTTAAAATTCTTTACATGTAGAAACTATGGTTGAGAGAGAAAGAAATTGCAGTGAAATCGTTTTTTAGTAAAAAATTGACGATTTTGTCAACTTTGAAGAGCAATAACTTTGCCAAAAATCACCCAATTTTTTAAATTTTTGCAATTCTGTTTATGGTATCGAACATAGTTTGAATCTGCATAAAAGTTTTTTACATTTGAAACATTTTAATTTTTGACTCATTTTGGCCATTTTTGGATTCCTTTATCAACTTTAAGAAGTCATAACTTTTTCAAAAATCAGCCAATTTTCAAAATTTTTACATTTCTGAAAAACGCTTTAAAAATTTTTTCAAATAGCATTTAAAATTCTTTACATATAGAAACTGTGGTTCAAAGAGAAAGAAATTGCAGTGAAATCGTTTTTTAGTAGAAAATTAATGATTTTGTCAACTTTGAAGAGCAATAACTTTGCTAAAAATCACCCAATTTTTAAAATTTTTGCATATCTGTTTATGGTATCGAACATAGTTTGAATCTGCATTAGAATTTATTACTTTCGCAACTTTTTAATTTTTGACTATTTTTGGCCATTTTTGGATTCCTTTATCAACTTTAAGAAGTCATAACTTTTCCAAAAATCAGCCAATTTTCAAAATTTTTTACTATGAAACTTTTTAATTTTTGACTATTTTTGGCCATTTTTGGATTCCTTTATCAACTTTAAGAAGTCATAACTTTTCCAAAAATCAGCCAATTTTGAAAATTTTTACATTTCTGAAAAACGTTTTAATCCTTTTTTCAAATAGCTTTTAAAATTCATTACATATAGAAACTGTGGTTCAAAGAGAAAGAAATTGCAGTAAAATCGTTTTTTAGTAGAACATTGACGATTTTGTCAGCTTTGAAGAACAATAACTTTGCTAAAAATCACACAATTTTTCAAATTTTTGCATTTCTGTTTATGATATCGAACATAGTTTAAATCTGCATTAAAATTTTTTACATTTGAAACATTTTATTTTTTGACTATTTTTTGCTACTTTTGTATTCCTTTATCAACTTTAAGAAAAATCACCCAATTTTTTAAAGTTTTGCAATTCTGTTTATGGTATCGAACATAGTTTGAATCTGCATAAAAGTTTTTTACATTTGAAACATTTTAATTTTTGACTCATTTTGGCCATTTTTGGATTCCTTTATCAACTTTAAGAAGTCATAACTTTTTCAAAAATCAGCCAATTTTCAAAATTTTTACATTTCTGAAAAACGCTTTAAAAATTTTTTCAAATAGCATTTAAAATTCTTTACATATAGAAACTGTGGTTCAAAGAGAAAGAAATTGCAGTGAAATCGTTTTTTAGTAGAAAACTGACGATTTTGTCAACTTTGAAGAGCAATAACTTTGCTAAAAATCTCCCAATTTTTAAAATTTGTACATTTCTGTTTATGGTATCGAACATAGTTTGAATCTGGATTAAAATTTTTTACTTTTGAAACTTTTCAATTTTTGACTATTTTTGGCCTTATTTGGATTCCTTTATCAACTTTTAGAAGTCATAACTTTTCCAAAAATCAGCCGATTTTCTCAATTTTTAAATTTCTGAAAAACATTTTAATCCCTTTTTCAACTAGCATTTAAAATTCTTTACATATAGAAACTATGGTTCAAAGAGAAAGAAACTGCAGTGAAATCGTTTTTTAGCAGAAAATTGACGATTTTGTCAACTTTAAAGAGCAATAACTTTGCTAAAAATCTCCCAATTTTTAAAATTTGTACATTTCTGTTAATGGTATCCAACATAGTATGACTTTGCATTAAAATTTTTTACTTTTGAAACTTTTGAATTTTTGACTATTTTTGGCCATATTTGGATTCCTTTATCAACTTTAAGAAGTCATAACTTTTCCAAAATTCAGGCAATTTAAAAATTTATCAATAACACTTCGTTGTTGTACAAAGTAGACGTGTCTAATTTTGCTCTATTAAATCACTTGAAATCTTTAATACGTGCTGTAGTTTAATACTATAAAAAGTACCGATTTTAACAATATTATTGTGTAGTGCGTTACTACTGGTGCTAGTGTCAAACTTCGTGCGTTTACTAATAAATAATTGCATTTTATTTGTATATTTTACAAACAGTGCGCGTCGCTAACAGCTGAGTTTATTGCTTTTTCTTTTTTGCTTACTTTCGTCTGTTACTTTTCGTCACTCTCCTAACTTTGCGCTCTCTCATTGCATGCTTATCTGTATAGCTTGCGCTCTTAACGTCAGTTCTTAACATTAACTGTACCTCATTGTCTCTCTTGCTTTGTTTGCATTGTGATATTGTGTTTTTCTACAGCACTCAACACAAGTTTAGTTACATTCAAACATAACTCACTTCCCATAATTTTCTCAATTTCTTTATTCGATCTCATATTTTCCTTACATCATGACTTCGTGCTGCATTAAAGTCTGTAAGGTAATGTCCGATCCTAAGGCTGATTTTATAAGCTGCTGGTTGTGTGACAATCTAGCTCATGTTAAATGTGCAGGTTTCACCGCGCGTGTGAAAGATTACATCGCCAATAAGATGAGTCTTAAATGGTGTTGTGAAGCTTGCCGTGAGACGGAAATTAATATGCAATCATTTGCAATGCATAATTTCTGTGCTTTAAAAATAAACTTTGACCTTCTTCACAAGGAATTCCAAGCAATGGAATTTAAGTTTAATAATTTTAAAATTTTTCCTGAGCCGTCTATTCTGGGTGTGCCTTCTTCCATTAGCTCACCACCGGAGGTAATTATTACTCCGGTTATGACTACTGAACATATTCCTGAATCAATTCCTTCAGCAGCTATTTCAAACCCACGTAGCTCTAAACCCAATAAACCCAAGAAAGGTAGGCCTTCCAATGATATGCCTCTTGTATCATCTGAGGTTAATCATTTTCGGGTGTTTAATTCCCCTAAGCATCCCACGCCTGCAAATGTTCTTCCTTGCGTAGTGGAGACTGCCAGACCTCTTAAGTCTGTACCTAATAGACGCCAAGTTTTTATTTCTCGCCTGGCATCTGACACTTCAACTGAAGATGTTAAGGCGTATATTTTCAACAAGCTTAATAATAATTGTCCCAACTTGACCGTTGAGAAATTCAAATTTAAGCATCATAGAGAAATTTCCTCCTTCAAAATATCTGTCCCCACAAGTGCATTTAGTACTATTTGTACTAATGCTTTTTGGCTGGAGGATATGGTTGTAAATGAGTACAGTCCGCAAAAGAGACATAAGTCTTCTGTTCCCCCTTCTCTTCCTACTAATGTTCCGTCAAAAAACTAATAAATTCTTCAATTCTGTTAGCTTATCAGAATGTTAGAGGCCTTAAGTCAAAACTTTCTAACCTTTATGTAGATAGTTTTTCTTTCGAACATAACATTTTGGCATTTACTGAGACCTGGCTTAAACCTGACATTCTTGATGCATCTATACTTTCATCTCTTTATGTTACTTATAGATGTGATAGAATGGATAGAAAAGGTGGAGGCGTCCTTATTGCGATAAAATCTAATCTTGTATTGCAATTAGTAAATAACTCCCCCACTAATATAGAAATTGTATGTGTGAAAGTGCGAATTCATAACATTAACTTATATATTTCCTGTTCATATATTCCTCCCCAGTCTGATTTATCTGTATACCTAGCTCACTTAACGGTAATTCAATCTTTGTCCAGCATGCTTTTGGATAAAGATTGTTTGGTAGTTGTTGGTGACTTTAACTTGCCTGATGTTATTTGGTCGGATAACAACGACTTAATGACTTCGAACGAGTTTCTGTCGGGACTTCTTGAACTTAATCTATCTCAGGTCAACTCAATTCTAAATAGCAGGAACCGAATACTTGATCTTGTCTTTGTATCAGATCAGGTATGCGATACTGTTGTAAGAATTGATCCTTTAGTTTCACCTGAAGATGCGTTCCACCCCACTTTAGAGCTCGCAATTTTGCTGTCACCATCCGGGCAGCAAAATAAAACACTTCCAACCACTAAACACTACTGTTTTCGTAAAGTAAACTTTAGTGATCTCAATATTTTATTTAATAACTACGATTGGTCGGAATTGTACTCTTCTAATAATTTAGAATGTGCGATTCACATTTTTTATAGAGCTATTAACTCTATTTTTGAATCAAGTGTTCCTAGTCTAAGTCTACAAAACTACCTTGGTTCTCTAGGGAACTTTGTAGACTTAAAAATTTAAAATCCAAGCTTTACAAAAAGTTCAAATTATCTGGTAGGCTTATTGATTTTTCAAGGTATGTCAGCGCTAAGTCTGGCCTTGATACTCTGAACAAACGTTGCTATAGTGCATATTTAACTCGCTGTAGATTACAATTTGCCAAAGACCCTAAGCAGTTTTATAATTTTGTAAATCTAAAACGGCGAGCTGCTACATATCCTTCTTCTCTAACGCTAAACGAGAAAACAGCTAGTACCGATCAATATATTTCGGACTTATTTGCAGATTTTTTCCAGGATACTTATTCGTCTAAGATATACGATTCAAAGTCTCCTTATCCTTATAGAATTTATCCAGCTAACTCTGTTTTCGGTCCGCAGATTACGGAAAGTTTGCTAGGTTGTGAGCTGAGTTTGGTCAAGCCATCTTTTTCTCCTGGGCCAGATGGGGTGCCTGGCTGTGTTCTCAGATACTGTGCTAATTCGCTCTGTAAGCAAATTCTTAAACTTTTTTGTTTATCCGTTTCGACCGGATTATTTCCTGAGATATGGAAAGAATCTTATGTTATTCCCTTACATAAAAAAGGCTCTAAATCTGATGTCATGAACTATAGAGCTATTTCTAAGTTGTCTGCTATTCCTAAGTTATTCGAGAAAATCATTGCTTCTCATCTTCAACACTTATGTAGCTCAATCATCTCACCAACCCAGCATGGCTTTGTGAGATCCAAATCTACTACAACAAACTTATTGGAACTCTCCTCTATTGTCATTAGTGGGTTTCATAGTACGATGCAAACGGATGTTATCTACACTGACTTCAGTAAAGCATTTGATTCTGTAAACCATACTCTCCTAATGCACAAGTTATCGCTTCTTGGTTTTCCTCAAACTCTTATGAACTGGATTTCCAATTATCTTAAAAATAGAACTCAAAGAGTTATGTTCAATTCTGCCCTTTCTAAGCAGATCTTTGTTTATTCAGGAGTGCCCCAAGGTAGCCACCTCGGACCATTGCTTTTCAATTTATTTATTAATGACCCTCCGTCTATTATTAAGAATAGTGCTGTTTTGATGTATGCAGATGATGTTAAATTATGCCTCTCTTATAAGGATCCTATTTCTGCTTCTTTGTTGCAAGCTGATCTAAATATTTTCAATTCATGGTGTAAAACCAATCTAATTGCCCTAAATTGGTCAAAGTGCAAAGCCATGACTTTTTGCAGAACACAACCTGTGCATGTTCAATATTTGTTAGACGGCCATCTTCTTGAGAATATATCTCAAATTAATGACTTAGGCATCTTACTTAATCGTAAACTCTCCTTCAATGATCACATTGAGTTCATGGTAAATAAAGCCATGAAGGTCTTAGGTTTCATTAAACGTTGGTCTAAGGAATTCAATGACCCTTATACGACTAAACAGCTTTATGTCTCTCTGGTACGTCCCATCCTCGAGTATGGGTCCTGTTTGTGGTCTCCACAGTATCAGACTTATAAAGACAAAATCGAATCGGTGCAAAAGAAGTTTCTAATTTTTGCACTAAGAAACTTAAACTGGTCACCACAACTTAACCTTCCGCCATATCCTAGTAGATTACTATTAATTAATCTTCCTTCCCTTTCACACCGTCGCACTATGCTGGGTGTTATTTTCATTCTAAAACTTATCAATGGTGATATTAACTCTCCTTTCTTGATTAACAAATTAAACTTTTCAATTCCTATTAGATCAACCCGTTTCTATTCCTTATTAACAATTAGCACTTGCCCTACTAATTACCTTATGCATGAACCTTTTAGAGTACTATGTTCTGAGTTTAACAGACTTTACGGGGTTATTAGATTAGAGTCTTCTATTTCTACCAATAAAGCCTTAATCTTAGAACATTTACGCACACATTAATCAATTAATCTCTGGTGGTGGTCATTGATTTGATTGGGTTTTCCTGGGTTTCCCCAATCCTAGCAACGAATGTTGAATCAATTTACATTTACTCACCCCAGAACTATTTATTTATTATTTTTATTATATATTTTCCTTCAATTTAATTCTAATTTTATATTTTTAAATATTTAATATATATAATTTAATTATTTTTAAATTTAATTTTAATTTTACATTTAATTTTAAATTTCTGTCGACTGTGAATAGTTGACATTAAATAAATAAATAAAAAAATAAAAAAAAATAAATAAATAAATAAATAAATGCATAAATGAGGAAAATCAGCTAAGTTGTGGAAAAGATAAAGTTCCTCAAAGATGGGGTAGATTTCAATTTTTGTTGAAAACAATGATTTTGTTCATTTAGAATTATTGTGGCCATTTTTACTAAAATATGGGTCAAAATCAAGTGTGATAAAGTTTTTTATACTCATTTTGATACCAGAAATCGATTGGGCACAAAAAATTCCGATTTTAAAACTTTCACATTTTCGGCATTTTTGCTAGGAGTTAATGTGCAAAAATTGTCAAAAAATGGGTCAAAAATTGAAACTGAAAGTATTTTAAATTTTTTTGACGTAGATTCAAAATATGATAAATACCATTGACAGAAATGCAAAAATTTTGAATATCGGTTGATTTTTAGCTAAGTTATGGCTTCTCAAAGTTGCAAAAGTCTCCAATTTTTAATCCAAAAACACGTTTTTTTGATTTTATCACTTTCCTTGCCATATTTTTTAAAACATGTAATAAACCTTATATACCGATTTAAAGTATAATAAAAGCCGTATCCAGAAATGCATAAATGTGGAAAATCGGCTAAGTTGTGGCAAAGTTATGGTTCCTCAAAGATGGGGAAGATATCAATTTTTGTTTAAAACTATGATTTTGTCCATTTATAACTATTGTGGCCATGTTTTCTAAAATATGGGTCAAAATCAAGTGTGGTAAAGTTTTTTATACTCATTTTGATACCAGAAATCGATTGGGCACAAAAAATTGCGATTTTAAAATTTTCACTTTTTTGGCATTTTTGCTGGGAGTTAATGTGCAAAATCTGTCAAAAAATGGATCAAAAATTGAAACTGAAAGTATTTTAATTTTTTGACGTAGATTCAAAATATGATAAATACCATTGACAGATATGCAAAAGTTTTGAAAATCGGTTGATTTTTAGCTAAGTTATGGCTTCTCAAAGTTGCAAATGTCTCAATTTTTTAAACCAAAAACACGTTTTTTTCAATTTATCACTTTCCTTGCCATATTTTCCAAAACATGTAATAAACCTTAAATACCGATTTAAAGTATAATAAAAGCCGTACCCAAAAATGCATAAATATGGAAAATCGGCTAAGTTGTGGAAAAGTTATGGTTCCTCAGAGATGAGGAAGATATCAATATTTGTTCAAAACGATGATTTTGACCATTTATCACTATTGTGGTCATATTTTCTAAAAGATGGGTCAAAATCAAGTGTGGTAAAGTTTTTTATACTCATTTTAATACCAGAAATCGATTGGGCACAAAAAATTCCGATTTTAAAATTTTAAATTTTTTGTCATTTTTGGTAGCAGTTAATGTGCAAAAATTGTCAAAAAATGGGCCAAAATTTAAAACTGACAGTATGAACAATTTTTTGATGTACATTTAATATATGATCAATACTATTGACAGAAATGCATAAATTTTGAAAATCGGCTGATTTTTAGCTAAGTTATGGCTTCTCAAAGTTGCCGAAGTCTCAATTTTGTGAACCAAAGAACACGTTTTATTTTCAATTTTTACTTTCCTTGCCATATTTTAGAAAACATGTAATAAACCTTATATACCGATTTAAAGTATAATAAAAGCCGTATCCAGAAATGGATAAATGAGGAAAATCGGCTAAGTTGTGGAAAAGTTATGGTTCCTCAAAGATGAGGAAGATATCAATTTTTGTTCAAAACGATGATTTTGACCATTTATCACTATTGTGAACATATTTTCTAAAGTAGGGGTCAAAATCAAGTGTGGTAAAGTTTTTTATACTCATTTTGATACCAGAAATCGATTGGGCACAAAAAATTCCGATATTAAAATTTTCACTTTTTTGGCATTTTTGCTAGGAATTAATGTGCAAAAATGGTCAAAAAATGGGTCAAAACTTAAAACTGAGAGTATGAACAATTTGTTGCAAATGTCTCTCTTTTTAACCAATAACACGATTTTTTTTTCAATTTATCACTTTCCTTGCCATATTTTTCAAAACATGTAATAAACCTTATATACCGATTTAAAGTATAATAAAAGCCGTATCCAGAAATGCATAAATATGGAAAATCGGCTAAGTTGTGGAAAAGTTATGGTTCCTCAGAGATGAGGAAGATATCAATATTTGTTCAAAACGATGATTTTGACCATTTATCACTATTGTGGTCATATTTTCTAAAATAGTGGTCAAAATCAAGTGTGGTAAAGTTTTTTATACTCATTTTGATACCAGAAATCGATTGGGCACAAAAAATTCCGATTTTAAAATTTTAAATTTTTTGGCATTTTTGCTAGGAGTTAATATGCAAAAATGTTCAAAAAATGGGCAAAAATTTAAAACTGAGAGTATGAACAATTTGTTGCAAATGTCTCTATTTTTAACCAATAACACGATTTTTTTTTTCAATTTATCACTTTCCTTGCCATATTTTTCAAAACATGTAATAAACCTTATATACCGATTTAAAGTATAATAAAAGCCGTATCCAGAAATGCATAAATATGGAAAATCGGCTAAGTTGTGGAAAAGTTATGGTTCCTCAGAGATGAGGAAGATATCAATATTTGTTCAAAACGATGATTTTGACCATTTATCACTATTGTGGAAATATTTTCTAAAATATGGGTCAAAACCAAGTGTGGTAAAGTTTTAATACTCATTTTAATACCAGAAATCGGTTCGGCACAAAAAATTCCGATTTTAAAATTTCCACTTTTTTGGCATTTTTGCTAAGAGTTAATGAGCAAAAATGGTGAAAAAATGGGCCAAAATGTAAATCTGACAGTATGAACAATTTTTTGAGGTACATTTCAAATATGAACAATACTATTGACAGAAATGCATAAATTTTGAAAATCGGCTGATTTTTAGCTAAGTTATGGCTTCTCAAAGTTGCCGAAGTCTCAAATTTGTGAACCAAAAAACACGTTTTATTTTCAATTTTTACTTTCCTTGCCATATTTTACAAAACATGTAATAAACCTTATATACCGATTTCAAGTATAATAAAAGCCGAATCCAGAAATGGATAAATATGTAAAATCGGCTTAGTTGTGGAAATGTTATGGTTCCTCAGAGATGAGGAAGATATCAATTTTTGTTTAAATTGATGATTTTGTCCATTTATAACTTTTGTGGCCATATTTTCTAAAATATGGGTCAAAATCAAGTGTGGTAAATTTTTTTTATACTCATATTAATACCAGAAATCGATTGGGCTGAAAAAATTCCTATTTTAAAATTTTCAATTTTTTGGCATTTTTGCTAGGAATTAATGTGCAAAAATGGTCAAAAAATGGGTCAAAACTTAAAACTGAAAGTATTTTAATTTTTTTGACGTAGATTCAAAATATGATCAATACTATTGACAGAAATGCAAAAATTTTGAATATCGGTAGATTTTTAGACAAGTTATGGCTTCTCAAAGTTGCCGAAGTCTCAATTTTGTGAACCAAATAGCACGTTTTTTTTCAATTTATCACTTTTCTTGCCATATTTTTCAAAACATGTAATAAACTTTATATTCCGATTTAGAATAATATTAAAGCCGTATTCAGAAATGCATAAATGAGGAAAATCGGCTAAGTTGTCGAAAAGTTATGGTTCGTCAAAGATGGGGAAGATATCAATTTTTGTTTAAATTGATGATTTTGTCCATTTGTAACTATAGTGGCTATATTTTTAAAAATATTGGTCAAAATCAAGTGTGGTAAAGTTTTTTTATACTCATATTAATACCAGAAATCGATAGGGCACAAAAAATTCCGATTTTAAAAATTTCACTTTTTGGCATTTTTGGTAGGAGTTAATGTGCAAAAATGGTGAAAAAATGGGACAAAATTTAAAACTGACAGTATGAACAATTTTTTGATGTACATTTAATATATGATCAATACTATTGACAGAAATGCATAAATTTTGAAAATCGGCTGAATTTTAGCTAAGTTATGGCTTCTCAAAGTTGCCGAAGTCTCAATTTTGTGAACCAAAGAACACGTTTTATTTTCAATTTTTACTTTCCTTGCCATATTTTAGAAAACATGTAACAAACCTTATCTACCGATTTAAAGTATAATAAAAGCCGTATCCAGAAATGCATAAATGAGGAAAATCGGCTAAGTTGTGGAAAACTTATGGTTCCTCAGAGATGAGGAAGATATCAATATTTGTTCAAATCGATGATTTTGACCACTTATCACTATTGTGGTAATGTTTTCTAAAATATGGATCAAAATCAAGTGTGGTAAAGTTTTTATACTCATTTTAATACCAGAAATCGATTGGGCACAAAAAATTCAGATTTTCAAATTTTCACTTTTTTGGCATTTTTGCTAGGAATTAATGTGCAAAAATGGTCAAAAAATGGGTCAAAACTTAAAACTGAAAGTATTCTAATTTTTTTGACGTAGATTCAAAATATGATCAATACTATTGACAGAAATGCAAAAATTTTGAAAATCAGTAGATTTTTAGATAAGTTATGGCTTCTCAAAGTTGCAAATGTCTCTATTTTTTAAACCAAAAACACGTTTTCTTCAATTTATCACTTTCCTTGCCATATTTTTCAAAACATGTAATAAACCTTATATACCGATTTAAAGTATAATAAAAGCCGTATCCAGAAATGCATAAATATGGAAAATCGGCTAAGTTGTGGAAAAGTTATGGTTCCTCAGAGATGAGGAAGATATCAATATTTGTTCAAAACGATGATTTTGACCATTTATCACTATTGTGGAAATATTTTCTAAAATATGGGTCAAAACCAAGTGTGGTAAAGTTTTTATACTCATTTTAATACCAGAAATCGGTTGGGCACAAAAAATTCCGATTTTAAAATTTCCACTTTTTTGGCATTTTTGCTAAGAGTTAATGTGCAAAAATGGTGAAAAAATGGGCCAAAATGTAAAACTGACAGTATGAACAATTTTTTGAGGTACATTTCAAATATGATCAATACTATTGACAGAAATGCATAAATTTTGAAAATTGGCTGATTTTTAGATAAGTTATGGCTTCTCAAAGTTGCAAATGTCTCAATTTTTTAAACCAAAAACACGTTTTTTTCAATTTATCACTTTACTTGCCATATTTTTCAAAACATGTAACAAACCTTATATACCGATTTAAAATATAATAAAAGCCGTACCCAAAAATGCCAATATATGGAAAATCGGCTAAGTTGTGGAAAAGTTATGGTTCCTCAAAGATGAGGAAGATATCATTTTTTGTGGAAAACAATCAAATTGACTATTTATCACTATTTTTGATGTACATTCAAAATATGATCAATACCATTCACAGAAAAGCAAAAATTTTGAAAATCGGTTGATTTTTAGCTAAGTTATTACTTCTCAAAGTTGCCGAAGTCTCAATTTTGTGAACCAAAAATGACGTTTTTTTCAATTTATCACTTTCCGTGCCATATTTTTCAAAACATGTAATAAACATTATATACCGATTTAAAGTATAATAAAAGCCGTACCCAGAAATGCCAAAATATGGAAAATCGGCTAAGTTGTGGAAAAGTTATGGTTCCTCAGAGATGAGGAAGATATCAATATTTGTTCAAAACGATGATTTTGACCATTTATCACTATTGTGGAAATATTTTCTAAAATATGAGTCAAAATCAAGTGTGGTAAAGTTTTTTATACTCATTTTAATACCAGAAATCGATTGGGCACAAAAAATTCCGATTTTAAAATTTTCAATTTTTTGGCATTTTTGCTAGGAGTTAATGTGCAAAAATGGTCAAAAAATGGGACAAAATTTAAAACTGACAGTATAACAATGTTTTGATGTACATTTAAAATATGATCAATACTATTGACAGCAATGCATAAATTTTGAAAATCGGCTGATTTTTAGCTAAGTTATGGCTACTCAAAGTTGCCAAAGTCTCAATTTTTTGAACCAAAAAACACGTTTTATTTTCAATTTTTACTGTCCTTGCCATATTTTACAAAACAAGTAATAAACCTTATATACCGATTTAAAGTATAATAAAAGCCGTATCCAGAAATGCATAAATGAGGAAAATCGGCTAAGTTGTGGAAAAGTTATGGTTCCTCAAAGATGAGCAAGATATCAATTTCTGTTCAAAACGATGATTTTGACCATTTATCACTATTGTGGTCATATTTTCTAAAATAGGGGTCAAAATCAAGTGTGGTAAAGTTTTTTATACTCATTTTAATACCAGAAATCGAGTGGGGACAAAAAATTCCGATTTTAAAATTTTAAATTTTTTGGCATTTTTGCTAGGAGTTAATGTGTGTTCATAAATCTATGAACAGAGACCAAAAGAATCAACGCGATGCGACATGTGAAACCACACAGAGCGATAAGGCATAAGGTTCAAGAACGCCTACAATTACTCGCACGCTGCGTGAACAGCATAGATAAAATAAAAGGTCAGAGTTGTTTGTGACACTTAGCACTTAGGCATAGTATAATTTATGACTCCTGGCACACATCAGAAAGAGAAGGCTGGATGCATTTGCAAACATCTCAGCGTTGGTCCAAAATTACTTAAGAAGGCTATATAAGCAGAAAACAAATCATAATAAAGGCAGTATGAAATTGTTACTCAACAAACTATCACGTTCATTTGGTCCTTCGAGCTATCTCTTGGTTTCCCCCACCAGTGGTAAGAAACTCTTAGAAGCAACCAGCGCCTGACTTACAACCAGGCTATAAAAAAAAACAACATTCCTTTGCCGTTTTCCCCCACCAGTGGTAAGAAACGCAGGATTGCAGAATATCAACTCTACCGATAGTGCATATACTACGGACGGAGATCACCAGCAACATCTAGTAGAGACGGTAATAGGGGCTTTTCAAAAAAGAGCACTCCCCTCATACAGAAAGCAGAGAAAACCCTAGAAGATATTGTCAAGAGACTAAATCTCTAGGTACATATATATAAAAGTGCATTCTACCCATTGTTATTTGAACAAGAATTGTTGTGAGTAGAGGCACAGCACAGTCAACAAGGCGACTAAACTAATTTCCTCCCACGGTTCAGTAACAACAGAAAAAATTTTCTGATAAAATAATGGGCGTCAATCGAGTAGAAATCGTTGATGAACAGATGGAGCTGAATGAAAAGATTTCGCAGTTATCGGTAAGCTTAGCCGATAAGCCGATTACGAAATCAAAAACAGCAGACGCACTTAAAACAATTTGAAAAGACAACCCCGCAGACGTTGCTTCCCGAGGAATAGAAGCAGCTAAATTGATTAACTTCGATTTATGGTGGCAAGGGCCGAAATGGCTAGTTGCACCAAAAGAACTATGGCCAAAGCTTTCCACTGAAGAGGCAAAAACCAACAACTCATTTGTTAGCTTCAAGCAACAAGACGAATTCGTCATCGAATTGACACAACGGTATTCAAGTTAACTCAAGCTGAAAAGGATAATAGCTTACGTAATGCGAATTTTAAAAGCATCAAAATATGGATGAACTCACTTGTCGGTTACAGAATTAAGAGCCGCAAGTGATCGCATAATTTATCTATGCCAAAGACAGCAATTCCCAGATGAAATACAGCGCTTGGAACATGACGAGAATATCAAAAGTACGAGTAGAATTGCTAATCTAAATCCGTTCGTAGATTCATCTGGAATACTACGAGTAGGCGGCAGGCTGACAAAAGCCAATCTACCATACGATACAAAGCACCCTAAAATTCTGATGAAATCGGATCTGTCGCAGCTCATTATTAAAGACTGTCATCATCTGACACTTCATGGCGGGATGCAGCTTGTGGAAAATATGATCCAACGTCAATACTGGATCATATCAGTAAAGAAACAATTGAAGAACTACATCAGGAACTGCGCCACGTGCATTCGTTATCGACAGCAAGCCGCAAAGCAAATAATGGGTAACTTGCCGGCAGAACGTGTAACTACGTCGTCACCATTTACTCATACAGGAGTAGACTATGCTGGCCCCTTTTCGATGAAATGCTCAAAAGGAAGAGGTCAAAAGCAATTTAAAGGTTACATCGCCGTATTCGTATGCTTCGCTACTAAAGCCATACATTTGGAAGCTGTAAGCGACATGACAACACAAGCTTTCCTAGCAGCTCTTCGCCGATTTATATCACGACGAGGAAAGTGTTCTCATTTATATTCGGATAACGGAACAAATTTCATAGGCGCAAACAGATGCCTGGATGCCGACTTCAAAAAGGCAATAAAAGAAAACAGCTCGTTAGCGCCCATATTAGCCCATAAATTGGCACACTTCGGTGGAATTTGGGAAGCAGGAGTAAAGTCGACGAAACACCACACGAAACAAAACGAACAATAGGAGAAGTAAAACTCACATTGGAAGAGATGACTACGCTGTTAACTCAAATAGAAGCCGTTTTAAACTCCAGACCACTATACATAGCAAATGATAGTGAAGAAGTCTTGACACCAGGGCATTTTTTGATCGGAAAGCCGTTACTAGCCATACCAGCTCCAGAAGAGAAGGTATTTCTTACCTCATTGAATAAATGGAAGCTTGTGCAAAAAATCCAAGGAGACTTTTGGAAACGTTGGAAGGAGGAATATCTTCACACCCTGCAACAAAGAAACAAGTGGAAACTTTCCGGGCCCAACCTAAAAGAAGGAGATGTAGTCATCATAAAAAATGAAGATACACACCCGTCAAGATGGCCAGTGGCAAAAATAACCCAAACTCATCCTGGTAAAGATGGTAAAGTTCGGGTAATAACGGTAAAAACAGCAAATGGGATCCTAAAGAGACCGATTCATAAAGTATGCCGTTGAGTAAGTGCTGACGAGGATCCAGGAAACAAGCCAAGATGTAATTTAACTCAAGCTAAAACATGTACGACGCATCTATTGAAATAAACTTTTGGCATGCTTCTGATACTTCCATTGATATTATCCGCGCCAGTAAATCACAAGAGCATACAGATCGACACAATTCCAGAGAGAGCAGCCATATACTTGGATCCCATCGGTCAAGTGGATGTCGTCGCAACGAGCTGGAACCTCGTAATCTACTTTAAGGTGAAGCCATTACTGGATACGACTGATCGAATGGATATGACTTTGATGCAAGTAAATAATTGGTGTCCAAAATTAGAACACTTTAAGATGGATTGCACACATATCGTTAACAACATGAGGAAACAAGTATCACTCATTAAAGATACGAACAATCATATGTTTGGGTTCAAAAATACACGAGTCAAAAGAGCCCCTCTCGAGTTCATAGCAAGTTTCTACCAAGATTTGATGGGTATAATGGATGCAGAAGACCGGAGAATTATCGAAGCAAACATGAGATCGCTTCTGGAAAATCAGCATGACTTGAACCATATGATAAAAATGCAAACGACGGTTGTAGAATCTACATTAAACATATTGACTCTTACCACATATGAAGTAAACGAACAATTCAAACACATCGAAGAGCATGTAAACAATCTGACAAGTATTGTTCGAGAAACTGTCCACTTATATAGAGAATCAATTAGATTCTTCATGCTTACAAAACAATTAAGCATGGCAATAGCGGAGTGCGAAAGAATTCAAGCAGACTTAGTGGAACTTTTAATCGACATAAATCTCGGCAAATTGAACCCTGATTTGATAACTCCAACACAGATGAATACAGAACTATTAAAGATAAGGGAGCAGTTATCAGGAAAATACAAGTTACCAGGAAAGAGTGCCAATGAGATCCAAGCTATTTATATGCTACTCACAGCTACTGGGACAATCATCGACGATAACATAGTCCTTAGCGTTAAAATTCCACTGCTTAACAGCCAATCGTCACAGATCTATAAGGTGATGTACCTATACCCTTCAGCACACACAACCACATAATGATAACATCAGTCCGAGGAGCGTATTTGATATATAACTTCCTAATAGACTCGTATCACATCATGTCCGACGACGCCTTAAACAAATGTGCCAAACCTGAACCCAGTGCATACATTTGTGAAGACACCTGGGCATGGTCAAGCGCTAAAGATAAAAGTTGTGAGGTATCACCTTTAAAACCATCTAGTGACTATCAATGCACTTTCATCGATGCTAAGTCAACTCCACTATGGATCAAGTTGGAATCGGCAAATAAATGGCTATTCAAGACATTCGGTAAAACTACAGCCGATATAAAATGCAAAGAAAAGCATGAAATCATTGACGACCTACCTCTTCAAGGAATACTCTCCTTAGACACAGGATGTAGACTACGTTCGCAAAGAATTACACTATTCGCATCCGAAAAGATTAAGAGCAAAGCAACGAAGGTTATGGTGATTCCATTAACAAAAGAGATTGGAGAAATCGCGGAATTTTCACTAAAACCATTAGGAGTCCGAGTAATTAACAACACATTGGAAATTGATGGTCTTCAAAAAGAGATAAAATCCCTCAAGGCACAGAACATAAAGCTGAGGAGTCTGGATTTTCGCCATCCCAACACATACAGTGGACTCTTATTCCTCGTCATAATATCAATAATTATCATCACTCTAATGTGGTGGAAATTTGGAAGATGCCACCGCAACTCACAATCCCGAGTCGTAGTGACATTGGCGGGCCGCCGGCAGGATGTTCTTAAATCTATGAACAGAGACCAAAAGAATCAACGCGATGCGACATGTGAAACCACACAGAGCGATAAGGCATAAGGTTCAAGAACGCCTACAATTACTCGCACGCTGCGTGAACATGAGCAGCATAGATAAAATAAAAGGTCAGAGTTGTTTGTGACACTTAGCACTTAGGCATAGTATAATTTATGACTCCTGGCACACATCAGAAAGAGAAGGCTGAATGCATTTGTAAACATCTCAGCGTTGGTCCAAAATTACTTAAGAAGGCTATATAAGCAGAAAAAAAATCATAATAAAGGAAGTATGAAATTGTTACTCAACGAACTATCACGTTCAAAGTGCAAAAATGGTCAAAAAATGGGCCAAAATTTTAAACTGACAGTATGAACAATTTTTTGATGCACATTTAAAATATGATAAATACCATTGACAGAAATGCAAAAATTTTGAATATCGGTTGATTTTTAGCTAAGTTATGGCTTCTCAAAGTTGTCGAAGTCTCAATTTTGTGAACCAAAAACTCGTTTTATTTTAAATTTTTACTTTCCTTGCTAAATTTTACAAAACATGTAATAAACCATATATTCCGATTTAAAGTATAATAAAAGCCGTATCCAGATATGCATAAATATGGAAAATCGGCTAAGTTGTGGAAAAGTTATGGTTCCTCGGAGATGAGGAAGATATCAATATTTGTTCAAAAAGATGATTTTGACGATTTTTCACTATTGTGGTCATATTTTCTAAAATATGGGTCAAAATCAAGTGTGGTAAAGTTTTTTTATACTCATTTTAATACCAGAAATCGACTTGGCACAAAAAATTCCGATTTTATAATTTTCAATTTTTTGGCATTTTTGCTAGGAGTTAATGTGCAAAAATTGTCAAAAAATGGGTCAAAAATTGAAACTGAAAGTATTTTAATTTTTTGACGTAAATTCAAAATATGATAAATACCATTGACAGAAATGCAAAAATTTTGAATATCGGTTGATTTTTAGCTAAGTTATGGCTTCTCAAAGTTGCCGAAGTCTCAATTTTGTGAACCAAATAGCACGTTTTTTTCAATTTGCCATATATTTCAAAACATGTAATAAACTTTATATTCCGATTTAGAGTAATATTAAAGCCGTATCCAGAAATGCAATAAATGAGGAAAATCGGCTAAGTTGTGGAAATGTTATGGTTCCTCAAAGATGAGGAAGATATCAATTTTTGTTTAAAACGATGATTTTGTCCATTTATAACTTTTGTGGCCATATTTTCTAAAATATGGGTCAAAATCAAGTGTGGTAAAGATTTTTAAACTCATTTTGATACCAGAAATCGATTGGGCAAAAAAATTCCGATTTTAAAATTTTCCATTTTTTGGCATTTTTGCTAGGAGTTAATGTGCAAAAATGGTAAAAAAAATGGGCCAAAATTTTAAACAGACAGTATGAACAATTTTTCGATGTACATTTAAAATATGATCAATAATATTGACAGAAATGCATAAATTTTGAAAATCAGCTGAATTTTAGCTAAGTTATGGCTTCTCAAAGTTGCCGAAGTCTCAATTTTGTGAACCAAAAACACGTTTTATTTTCAATTTTTACTTTCCCTGCCAAATTTTACAAAACATGTAATAAACCTTATATTCCGATTTAAAGTATAATAAAAGCCGTATCCAGATATGCATAAATATGGAAAATCGGCTAAGTTGTGGAAAAGTTATGGTTCCTCGGAGATGAGGAAGATATCAATATTTGTTCAAAAAGATGATTTTGACGATTTTTCACTATTGTGGTCATATTTTCTAAAATATGGGTCAAAATCAAGTGTGGTAAAGTTTTTTTATACTCATTTTAATACCAGAAATCGATTTGGCACAAAAAATTCCGATTTTAACATTTTCACTTTTCTGTCATTTTTGCTAGGAGTTAATGTGCAAAAATTGTCAAAAAATGGGTCAAAAATTGAAACTGAAAGTATTTTAATTTTTTTGACGTAGATTCAAAATATGATAAATACCATTGACAGAAATGCAAAAATTTTGAATATCGGTTGATTTTTAGCTAAGTTATGGCTTCTCAAAGTTGCCGAAGTCTCAATTTTGTGAACCAAATAGCACGTTTTTTTCAATTTATCACTTTTCTTGCCATATATTTCAAAACATGTAATAAACTTTATATTCCGATTTAGAGTAATACTGAAGCCGTATCCAGAAATGCATAAATGAGGAAAATCGGCTAAGTTGTGGAAATGTTATGGTTCCTCAAAGATGAGGAAGATATCAATTTTTGTTTAAAACGATGATTTTGTCCATTTATAACTTTTGTGGCCATATTTTCTAAAATATGGGTCAAAATCAAGTGTGGTAAAGTTTTTTATACTGATTTTGATACCAGAAATCCATTGGGCAAAAAAATTCCGATTTTAAAATTTTCACTTTTCTGTCATTTTTGCTAGGAGTTAATGTGCGCAAATGGTCAAAAAATGGGTCAAAATTAAAAACTGACAGTATGAACAATTTTTTGATGTACATTTAAAATATGATCAATACCATTGACAGTAGTGCATAAATTTTGAATATCGGTTGATTTTTAGCTAAGTTATGGCTTCTCAAAGTTGCCGAAGTCTCCATTTTGTGAACCAAAAACACGTTTTATTTTCAATTTTTACTTTCCTTGCCAAATTTTACAAAACATGTAATAAACCTTATATACCGATTGAAAGTATAATAAAAGCCGTATCCAGAAATGCATAAATATGGAAAATCGGCTAAGTTGTGGAAAAGTTATGGTTCCTCGGAGATGAGGAAGATATCAATAATTGTTCAAAACGATGATTTTGACCATTTATCACTATTGTGGTCATATTTTCTGAAATATGGGTCAAAATCAAGTGTGGTAAAGTTTTTTTATACTCATTTTAATACCAGAAATCGATTGGGCACAAAAAATTCCTATTTTAAAATTATCACTTTTTTGTCATTTTTGCTAGGAGTTAATGTGCAAAAATTGTCAAAAAATGGGTCAAAAATTGAAACTGAAAGTATTTTAATTTTTTGACGTAAATTCAAAATATGATAAATACCATTGACAGAAATGCAAAAATTTTGAATATCGGTTGATTTTTAGCTAAGTTATGGCTTCTCAAAGTTGCCGAAGTCTCAATTTTGTGAACCAAATAGCACGTTTTTTTCAATTTATCACTTTTCTTGCCATATATTTTAAAACATGTAATAAACTTTATATTCCGATTTAGAGTAATATTAAAGCCGTATCCAGAAATGCAATAAATGAGGAAAATCGGCTAAGTTGTGGAAATGTTATGGTTCCTCAAAGATGAGGAAGATATCAATTTTTGTTTAAAACGATGATTTTGTCCATTTATAACTTTTGTGGCCATATTTTCTAAAATATGGGTCAAAATCAAGTGTGGTAAAGTTTTTTATACTCATTTTGATACCAGAAATCGATTGGGCAAAAAAATTCCGATTTTAAAATTTTCCATTTTTTGGCATTTTTGCTAGGAGTTAATGTGCAAAAATGGTCAAAAAATGGGCCAAAATTTTAAACAGACAGTATGAACAATTTTTCGATGTACATTTAAAATATGATCAATACTATTGACAGAAATGCATAAATTTTGAAAATCAGCTGAATTTTAGCTAAGTTATGGCTTCTCAAAGTTGCCGAAGTCTCAATTTTGTGAACCAAAAACACGTTTTATTTTCAATTTTTACTTTCCCTGCCAAATTTTACAAAACATGTAATAAACCTTATATTCCGATTTAAAGTATAATAAAAGCCGTATCCAGATATGCATAAATATGGAAAATCGGCTAAGTTGTGGAAAAGTTATGGTTCCTCGGAGATGAGGAAGATATCAATATTTGCTCAAAAAGATGATTTTGACGATTTTTCACTATTGTGGTCATATTTTCTAAAATATGGGTCAAAATCAAGTGTGGTAAAGTTTTTTTATACTCATTTTAATACCAGAAATCGATTTGGCACAAAAAATTCCGATTTTAAAATTTTCACTTTTCTGTCATTTTTGCTAGGAGTTAATGTGCAAAAATTGTCAAAAAATGGGTCAAAAATTGAAACTGAAAGTATTTTAATTTTTTGACGTAGATTCAAAATATGATAAATACCATTGACAGAAATGCAAAAATTTTGAATATCGGTTGATTTTTAGCTAAGTTATGGCTTCTCAAAGTTGCCGAAGTCTCAATTTTGTGAACCAAATAGCACGTTTTTTTTCAATTTATCACTTTTCTTGCCATATATTTCAAAACATGTAATAAACTTTATATTCCGATTTAGAGTAATATTGAAGCCGTATCCAGAAATGCATAAATGAGGAAAATCGGCTAAGTTGTGGAAATGTTATGGTTCCTCAAAGATGAGGAAGATATCAATTTTTGTTTAAAACGATGATTTTGTCCATTTATAACTTTTGTGGCCATATTTTCTAAAATATGGGTCAAAATCAAGTGTGGTAAAGTTTTTTATACTGATTTTGATACCAGAAATCCATTGGGCAAAAAAATTCCGATTTTAAAATTTTCAATTTTTTGGCATTTTTGCTAGGAGTTAATGTGCGCAAATGGTCAAAAAATGGGTCAAAATTAAAAACTGACAGTATGAACAATTTTTTGATGTACATTTAAAAAATGATCAATACTATTGACAGAAATGCATAAATTTTGAAAATCAGCTGAATTTTAGCTAAGTTATGGCTTCTCAAAGTTGCCGAAGTCTCAATTTTGTGAACCAAAAACACCTTTTATTTTCAATTTTTACTTTCCTTGCCAAATTTTACAAAACATGTAATAAACCTTATATTCCGATTTAAAGTATAATAAAAGCCGTATCCAGATATGCATAAATATGGAAAATCGGCTAAGTTGTGGAAAAGTTATGGTTCCTCGGAGATGAGGAAGATATCAATATTTGTTCAAAAAGATGATTTTGACGATTTTTCACTATTGTGGTCATATTTTCTAAAATATGGGTCAAAATCAAGTGTGGTAAAGTTTTTTTATACTCATTTTAATACCAGAAATCGATTTGGCACAAAAAATTCAGATTTTAAAATTTTCACTTTTCTGTCATTTTTGCTAGGAGTTAATGTGCAAAAATTGTCAAAAAATGGGTCGAAAATTGAAACTGAAAGTATTTTAATTTTTTTGACGTAGATTCAAAATATGATAAATACCATTGACAGAAATGCAAAAATTTTGAATATCGGTTGATTTTTAGCTAAGTTATGGCTTCTCAAAGTTGCCGAAGTCTCAATTTTGTGAACCAAATAGCACGTTTTTTTCAATTTATCACTTTTCTTGCCATATATTTCAAAACATGTAATAAACTTTATATTCCGATTTAGAGTAATATTAAAGCCGTATCCAGAAATGCATAAATGAGGAAAATCGGCTAAGTTGTGGAAATGTTATGGTTCCTCAAAGATGAGGAAGATATCAATTTTTGTTTAAAACGATGATTTTGTCCATTTATAACTTTTGTGGCCATATTTTCTAAAATATGGGTCAAAATCAAGTGTGGTAAAGTTTTTTATACTGATTTTGATACCAGAAATCCATTGGGCAAAAAAATTCCGATTTTAAAATTTTCAATTTTTTGGCATTTTTGCTAGGAGTTAATGTGCGCAAATGGTCAAAAAATGGGTCAAAATTAAAAACTGACAGTATGAACAATTTTTTGATGTACATTTAAAATATGATCAATACCATTGACAGTAGTGCATAAATTTTGAATATCGGTTGATTTTTAGCTAAGTTATGGCTTCTCAAAGTTGCCGAAGTCTCAATTTTGTGAACCAAATAGCACGTTTTTTTCAATTTATCACTTTTCTTGCCATATATTTCAAAACATGTAATAAACTTTATATTCCGATTTAGAGTAATATTAAAGCCGTATTCAGAAATGCATAAATAAGGAAAATCGGCTAAGTTGTGGAAATGTTATGGTTCCTCAAAGATGAGGAAGATATCAATTTTTGTTTAAAACGATGATTTTGTCCATTTATAGCTTTTGTGGCCTTATTTTCTAAAATATGGGTCAAAATCAAGTGTGGTAAAGTTTTTTATACTCATTTTAATACCAGAAATCGATTGGGCACAAAAAATTCAGATTTTAAAATTTTCAATTTTTTGGCATTTTTGCTAGGAGTTAATGTGCAAAAATGGTCAAAAAATGGGCCAAAATTTTAAACAGACAGTATGAACAATTTTTTGATGTACATTTAAAATATGATCAATACTATTGACAGAAATGCATAAATTTTGAAAATCAGCTGAATTTTAGCTAAGTTATGGCTTCTCAAAGTTGCCGAAGTCTCAATTTTGTGAACCAAAAACACGTTTTATTTTCAATTTTTACTTTCCTTGCCAAATTTTACAAAACATGTAATAAACCTTATATTCCGATTTAAAGTATAATAAAAGCCGTATCCAGATATGCATAAATATGGAAAATCGGCTAAGTTGTGGAAAAGTTATGGTTCCTCGGAGATGAGGAAGATATCAATATTTGTTCAAAAAGATGATTTTGACGATTTTTCACTATTGTGGTCATATTTTCTAAAATATGGGTCAAAATCAAGTGTGGTAAAGTTTTTTTATACTCATTTTAATACCAGAAATCGATTTGGCACAAAAAATTCCGATTTTAAAATTTTCACTTTTCTGTCATTTTTGCTAGGAGTTAATGTGCAAAAATTGTCAAAAAATGGGTCAAAAATTGAAACTGAAAGTATTTTAATTTTTTGACGTAGATTCAAAATATGATAAATACCATTGACAGAAATGCAAAAATTTTGAATATCGGTTGATTTTTAGCTAAGTTATGGCTTCTCAAAGTTGCCGAAGTCTCAATTTTGTGAACCAAATAGCACGTTTTTTTTCAATTTATCACTTTTCTTGCCATATTTTTCAAAACATGTAATAAACTTTATATTCCGATTTAGAGTAATATTAAAGCCGTATCCAGAAATGCATAAATGAGGAAAATCGGCTAAGTTGTGGAAATGTTATGGTTCCTCAAAGATGAGGAAGATATCAATTTTTGTTTAAAACGATGATTTTGTCCATTTATAACTTTTGTGGCCATATTTTCTAAAATATGGGTCAAAATCAAGTGTGGTAAAGTTTTTTATACTCATTTTAATACCAGAAATCGATTGGGCACAAAAAATTCCGATTTTAAAATTTTCAATTTTTTGGCATTTTTGCTAGGAGTTAATGTGCGCAAATGGTCAAAAAATGGGTCAAAATTAAAAACTGACAGTATGAACAATTTTTTGATGTACATTTAAAATATGATCAATACCATTGACAGAAATGCATAAATTTTGAAAATCGGCTGATTTTTAGCTAAGTTATGGCTTCTCAAAGTTGCCGAAGTCTCAATTTTGTGAACCAAAAACACGTTTTATTTTCAATTTTTTACTTCCTTGCTTAATTTTACAAAACATGTAATAAACCTTATATTCCGATTTAAAGTATAATAAAAGCCGTATCCAGAAATGCATAAATATGGAAAATCGGCTAAGTTGTGGAAAAGTTATGGTTCCTCGGAGATGAGGAAGATATCAATATTTGTTCAAAAAGATGATTTTGACCATTTATCACTATTGTGGTCATATTTTCTAAAATATGGGTCAAAATCAAGTGTGGTAAAGTTTTTTTATACTCATTTTAATACCAGAAATCGATTTGGCACAAAAAATTCCGATTTTAAAATTTTCACTTTTCTGTCATTTTTGCTAGGAGTTAATGTGCAAAAATTGTCAAAAAATGGGTCAAAAATTGAAACTGAAAGTATTTTAATTTTTTTGACGTAGATTCAAAATATGATAAATACCATTGACAGAAATGCAAAAATTTTGAATATCGGTTGATTTTTAGCTAAGTTATGGCTTCTCAAAGTTGCCGAAGTCTCAATTTTGTGAACCAAATAGCACGTTTTTTTCAATTTATCACTTTTCTTGCCATATTTTTCAAAACATGTAATAAACTTTATATTCCGATTTAGAGTAATATTAAAGCCGTATCCAGAAATGCATAAATAAGGAAAATCGGCTAAGTTGTGGAAATGTTATGGTTCCTCAAAGATGAGGAAGATATCAATTTTTGTTTAAAACGATGATTTTGTCCATTTATAACTTTTGTGGCCATATTTTCTAAAATATGGGTCAAAATCAAGTGTGGTAAAGTTTTTTTATACTCATTTTAATACCAGAAATCGATTGGGCACAAAAAATTCCGATTTTAAAATTTTCACTTTTTTGTCATTTTTGCTAGGAGTTAATGTGCAAAAATTGTCAAAAAATGGGTCAAAAATTGAAACTGAAAGTATTTTAATTTTTTTGACGTAGATTCAAAATATGATAAATACCATTGACAGAAATGCAAAAATTTTGAAAATCGGTTGATTTTTAGCTAAGTTATGGCTTCTCAAAGTTGCCGAAGTCTCAATTTTGTGAACCAAAAAACACGTTTTATTTTCAATTTTTTACTTCATTGCCAAATTTTAACAAAACATGTAATAAACCTTATATACCGATTTAAAGTATAATAAAAGCCGTATTCAGAAATGCATAAATATGGAAAATCGGCTAAGTTGTGGAAAAGTTATGGTTCCTCAAAGATGAGGAAGATATCAATTTTTGTTCAAAACGATGATTTTGACCATTTATCACTATTGTGGTCATATTTTCTAAAATATGGGTCAAAATCAAGTGTGGTAAAGTTTTTTATACTCATTTTAATACCAGAAATCGATTGGGCACAAAAAATTCCGATTTTAAAATTTTCACTTTTTTGTCATTTTTGCTAGGAGTTAATGTGCAAAAATTGTCAAAAAATGGGTCAAAAATTGAAACTGAAAGTATTTTAATTTTTTTGACGTAGATTCAAAATATGATAAATACCATTGACAGAAATGCAAAAATTTTGAATATCGGTTGATTTTTAGCTAAGTTATGGCTTCTCAAAGTTGCCGAAGTCTCAATTTTGTGAACCAAATAGCACGTTTTTTTCAATTTATCACTTTTCTTGCCATATTTTTCAAAACATGTAATAAACTTTATATTCCGATTTAGAGTAATATTAAAGCCGTATCCAGAAATGCATAAATAAGGAAAATCGGCTAAGTTGTGGAAATGTTATGGTTCCTCAAAGATGAGGAAGATATCAATTTTTGTTTAAAACGATGATTTTGTCCATTTATAACTTTTGTGGCCATATTTTCTAAAATATGGGTCAAAATCAAGTGTGGTAAAGTTTTTTATACTCATTTTAATACCAGAAATCGATTGGGCACAAAAAATTCCGATTTTAAAATTTTCACTTTTTTGACATTTTTGCTAGGAGTTAAAGTGCAAAAATTGTCAAAAAATGTGTCAAAAATTGAAACTGAAAGTATTTTAATTTTTTTGACGTAGATTCAAAATATGATAAATACCATTGACAGAAATGCAAAAATTTTGAATATCGGTTGATTTTTAGCTAAGTTATGGCTTCTCAAAGTTGCCGAAGTCTCAATTTTGTGAACCAAATAGCACGTTTTTTTCAATTTATCACTTTTCTTGCCATATTTTTCAAAACATGTAATAAACTTTATATTCCGATTTAGAGTAATATTAAAGCCGTATTCAGAAATGCATAAATAAGGAAAATCGGCTAAGTTGTGGAAATGTTATGGTTCCTCAAAGATGAGGAAGATATCAATTTTTGTTTAAAACGATGATTTTGTCCATTTATAGCTTTTGTGGCCTTATTTTCTAAAATATGGGTCAAAATCAAGTGTGGTAAAGTTTTTTATACTCATTTTAATACCAGAAATCGATTGGGCACAAAAAATTCCGATTTTAAAATTTTCACTTTTTTGTCATTTTTGCTAGGAGTTAATGTGCAAAAATTGTCAAAAAATGGGTCAAAAATTGAAACTGAAAGTATTTTAATTTTTTTGACGTAGATTCAAAATATGATAAATACCATTGACAGAAATGCAAAAATTTTGAATATCGGTTGATTTTTAGCTAAGTTATGGCTTCTCAAAGTTGCCGAAGTCTCAATTTTGTGAACCAAATAGCACGTTTTTTTCAATTTATCACTTTTCTTGCCATATTTTTCAAAACATGTAATAAACTTTATATTCCGATTTAGAGTAATATTAAAGCCGTATTCAGAAATGCATAAATAAGGAAAATCGGCTAAGTTGTGGAAATGTTATGGTTCCTCAAAGATGAGGAAGATATCAATTTTTGTTTAAAACGATGATTT
This sequence comes from Drosophila quadrilineata, assembly GCA_018150725.1. Classification (NCBI taxonomy): domain Eukaryota; kingdom Metazoa; phylum Arthropoda; class Insecta; order Diptera; family Drosophilidae; genus Drosophila; species Drosophila quadrilineata. Next base: position 210,511 of record JAECWN010000294.1, read on the forward strand.
TGTCCATTTATAGCTTTTGTGGCCTTATTTTCTAAAATATGGGTCAAAATCAAGTGTGGTAAAGTTTTTTATACTCATTTTAATACCAGAAATCGATTGGGCACAAAAAATTCCGATTTTAAAATTTTAAATTTTTTGGCATTTTTGCTAGGAGTTAATGTGCGCAAATGGTCAAAAAATGGGCCAAAATTTTAAACAGACAGAATGAACAATTTTTTGATGTACATTTAAAATATGATCAATACTATTGACAGAAATGCATACATTTTGAAAATCAGCTGAATTTTTAGCTAAGTTATGGCTTCTCAAAGTTGCCGAAGTCTCAATTTTGTGAACCAAAAACACGTTTTATTTTCAATTTTTACTTTCCTTGCCAAATTTTACAAAACATGTAATAAACCTTATATTCCGATTTAAAGTATAATAAAAGCCGTATCCAGATATGCATAAATATGGAAAATCGGCTAAGTTGTGGAAAAGTTATGGTTCCTCGGAGATGAGGAAGATATCAATATTTGTTCAAAAAGATGATTTTGACGATTTTTCACTATTGTGGTCATATTTTCTAAAATATGGGTCAAAATCAAGTGTGGTAAAGTTTTTTTATACTCATTTTAATACCAGAAATCGATTTGGCACAAAAAATTCCGATTTTAAAATTTTCACTTTTCTGTCATTTTTGCTAGGAGTTAATGTGCAAAAATTGTCAAAAAATGGGTCAAAAATTGAAACTGAAAGTATTTTAATTTTTTTGACGTAGATTCAAAATATGATAAATACCATTGACAGAAATGCAAAAATTTTGAATATCGGTTGATTTTTAGCTAAGTTATGGCTTCTCAAAGTTGCCGAAGTCTCAATTTTGTGAACCAAATAGCACGTTTTTTTCAATTTATCACTTTTCTTGCCATATATTTCAAAACATGTAATAAACTTTATATTCCGATTTAGAGTAATATTAAAGCCGTATCCAGAAATGCATAAATGAGGAAAATCGGCTAAGTTGTGGAAATGTTATGGTTCCTCAAAGATGAGGAAGATATCAATTTTTGTTTAAAACGATGATTTTGTCCATTTATAGCTTTTGTGGCCTTATTTTCTAAAATATGGGTCAAAATCAAGTGTGGTAAAGTTTTTTATACTCATTTTGATACCAGAAATCGATTGGGCACAAAAAATTCCGATTTTAAAATTTTCAATTTTTTGGCATTTTTGCTAGGAGTTAATGTGCAAAAATGGTCAAAAAATGGGTCAAAATTAAAAACTGACAGTATGAACAATTTTTTGATGTACATTTAAAATATGATCAATACCATTGACAGTAGTGCATAAATTTTGAATATCGGTTGATTTTTAGCTAAGTTATGGCTTCTCAAAGTTGCCGAAGTCTCAATTTTGTGAACCAAAAACACGTTTTATTTTCAATTTTTACTTTCCTTGCCAAATTTTACAAAACATGTAATAAACCTTATATTCCGATTTAAAGTATAATAAAAGCCGTATCCAGAAATGCATAAATATGGAAAATCGGCTAAGTTGTGGAAAAGTTATGGTTCCTCGGAGATGAGGAAGATATCAATATTTGTTCAAAAAGATGATTTTGACGATTTTTCACTATTGTGGTCATATTTTCTAAAATATGGGTCAAAATCAAGTGTGGTAAAGTTTTTTTATACTCATTTTAATACCAGAAATCGATTTGGCACAAAAAATTCCGATTTTAAAATTTTCACTTTTCTGTCATTTTTGCTAGGAGTTAATGTGCAAAAATTGTCAAAAAATGGGTCAAAAATTGAAACTGAAAGTATTTTAATTTTTTTGACGTAGATTCAAAATATGATAAATACCATTGACAGAAATGCAAAAATTTTGAATATCGGTTGATTTTTAGCTAAGTTATGGCTTCTCAAAGTTGCCGAAGTCTCAATTTTGTGAACCAAATAGCACGTTTTTTTCAATTTATCACTTTTCTTGCCATATTTTTCAAAACATGTAATAAACTTTATATTCCGATTTAGAGTAATATTAAAGCCGTATCCAGAAATGCATAAATGAGGAAAATCGGCTAAGTTGTGGAAATGTTATGGTTCCTCAAAGATGAGGAAGATATCAATTTTTGTTTAAAACGATGATTTTGTCCATTTATAACTTTTGTGGCCTTATTTTCTAAAATATGGGTCAAAATCAAGTGTGGCAAAGTTTTTTATACTGATTTTGATACCAGAAATCCATTGGGCAAAAAAATTCCGATTTTAAAATTTTCAATTTTTTGGCATTTTTGCTAGGAGTTAATGTGCGCAAATGGTCAAAAAATGGGTCAAAATTAAAAACTGACAGTATGAACAATTTTTTGATGTACATTTAAAATATGATCAATACCATTGACAGTAGTGCATAAATATTGAATATCGGTTGATTTTTAGCTAAGTTATGGCTTCTCAAAGTTGCCGAAGTCTCAATTTTGTGAACCAAAAACACGTTTTATTTTCAATTTTTACTTTCCTTGCCAAATTTTACAAAACATGTAATAAACCTTGTTGGAGATCAAAAGTCTGCACAGTGCTGAAAGAATGAATTCCAAATAGAAATCAGAACACACGACGAACAATGTGAACACGACAAACGTTTATTTAAGAAAGAGGAGGAATTAATAATCGACATACACAAGTATACATAATTGGTGGCTTATAATCGATAACGATTCAATTCGTGCATTAAGTGTTGGTAAACGTAAATTGATTTGAACTTGCAAACTTTAACACTTCTTCTCAAGTTCAATGCTTATAATAAGTTACATATTTCTTATTCAGTTAATCCAAGTAATTTAACAAACTTATTATGTTTTTCCTTTTGCAAATTCTTTGTAAAGATATCAGATACGTTATCATTTGTGGGAACATACGAAAGACATACAATTTTCTTTGTTAAGACCTGCCGTATATAATGATACTTGATATCAATGTGCTTGGTGCGCTTATGATGAACGGGATTAGCTGCGATCTGCTGCGCACTAAGATTGTCTCCATTGATTTCAACCGACTCCGCTGGCGAATGAAAACTTATCTCCTCCAGAAGACGACGAAGATATACTGCCTCTTTTGCAGCTGTTGACAAGGCGACATATTCAGCCTCTGTGCTGCTCTGGGCGAACACTCCTTGTTTTTTGGATTCCCACGAGAATGTTGATCCTCCAAGGTAAAAACCGTAACCAGTATACGATTTTCTGTCTAGGCTGTCATTTGCCCAGTCTGCATCGACAAACGCATGCAGATGTTGACCAGTTTTGCGATAGTGCAGCTTCAAGTCAATCGTCTTTGCCAGGTATCGCAAAATGTGTTTTGCTGCAGGCATGTGTTCGAGATGCGGATCCGTATTTCGCTGGGCTAACTTGCTCACTGAATGAGATATATCGGGCCGTGTTGATATGGCCAGATACGTAAGTGATCCTATTAACGATTGGTACTCAGTGACATCTGCTTTGTTGCATTTGCCTTCGCTGCAACTGATTCGAAATCCGGGGTCTAGGGGCGTCGATACTGAGCGACATGTGCTCATACTATATTTCTCTAGCAAATTCTTTATGTACTGCTTTTGACATATAGATATAGCACCTACATCTCCTTTACGCTGAATTTATATTCCTAAAAAGTGATGTAACTGACCATTATCGTGGATATCGAATGTTTCCTGTAACTTCTTCTTAATGTAGACTAAATCAGACTGTTTTGAACAAGCTATAATTAGATCGTCTACATAAACAGCTATCAGATTGTACAAATCCTGACTAATCTTTTTATACAAGCATGGCTCATTTTGAGTAGCTTCGAATCCTTGTCTTTTTAGTACCTCATCAAGTGTACCATTCCAGACTCTACCAGATTGCTTAAGTCCGTATAAAGCCTTCTTCAATTTCAGGACTCGATCCGGATACCCTTTGCTCACAAAGGGTTCAGGCTGTTTCATATAAATATCTTCGCTAAGCTCACTGTTCAAATATGCGTTTGAAACATCCATTTGATGTAAGAATAACTCTTTTTCAGCTGCGACTGCTAACAGTAATCTAATATTTTCATAGCGTATAACTGGCGAAAATGTTTCAGTAAAGTTTATCCCGTACTGCTGGCTGCAACCTTTAGCTACAAGTCTTGATTTATACCTCTCGATGTTACCCTGATCATTTCTTTTAATCCGAAAAACCCACATGCAACCAATAGCTTTTGCATTTGGCGGAAGGTCGACCAACGCCCACGTGTTGTTTGCAATCAGCGCTGCGTACTCCGACTTCATGGATGTCTCCCACTCAAACGCATGTTTGCCATGCAATGCTTGCTTAACTGTGTTTGGCGTTTCCATATCATAATAGGCAACCATATTGTGCAGCTCGTTGTACATTTTTCTTGGCCTTCCTGGTTGTCCAGTTCGGATAATCCTGGGCCTACCAGGACCACGGTGAACAACTGCTCATCAGCTTGACTGCTTGAAGAATCTGAATCGCCGAAACTCTGATACAGCTCCTGGTCGTCATTTGATTGGCCTATTTCACTGTCTTCGGAAACTGACTCTTGGCCATGGGTGTCATCTTGGACCGCTTGCTCGGAAAAGACATCTCGACATCTCGACACATTACTCGCCGGAGCTTCTTCAGACCTTTGTTTCTTGTGCGTATTGCTGCTAATGATAAAAGAATGAATATTATTTACTGGTGCAGAACCAGCTTCGACTGGTTGTGATTCTCCTTCGACAAACTTAACATCACGACGCTCAACCACTTGTTTCGTCTCTTTGTCGAAAAGACGGTATGCCTTGGCAGTTAGAGAATACCCAACGAATACGTATTCTTTGCCCTTGGCTCTAAACTTCTTGTGCTGCATCTTGTCTAGCGCATAGACCGGAGAACCAAATATACGGAAATGATTTACGGATGGCCTTCGTCCGCTCCAGACTTCATAAGGAGTAACGCCATCCAGCGCCTTCGAAGGAGCCCTATTTCGTATATACGTTGCAGTTGCAACAGCCTCAGCCCACAGCGATTCTTGCACGTTTGCGTGAACCATCATAGCACGCGCCATTTCCACGAGCGTGCGGTTCGCTCTCTCGGCCACACCGTTTTGTTGAGGCGTATAAGGAACAGTTAATTGTCTCTTAATACCACACTTCTTTAAGAACGCATCGAATTTGCCATTAATGTACTCTCTACCGTTGTCACTACGAATTGCCTTTATTTTCGTTTGCAATTGACACTCCACTAAATTTTTAAATGTCTCAAATTTCTCGAATGCTTCATCTTTGGATTTCATAAAATACACGAAAATTCTTTTCGACCGATCGTCTATAAACGTTATGAAATACTTAGCACCACCAACTGAAGGAACATTTATTGGACCGCATACATCAGTATGTATCAAATCTAAACAATGCGACGCACCTTTTGTGCTTTCTTGGAATGGCAATGCACATATTTTAGATAAATTGCACGTGTTGCAATTTATTTCGGCCGGAAAGTTCTTTAAGTCAATACCGTGTACGCACTCACTTTTAATTAAATCATTCAGACTTCTAAAATTCAAATGTCCGTATCGATTGTGCCAAACAATTGCTTTTTCCTGCATGGAAAACAGCTGATGTGTACTTACATCGTTAAATAAAAACAAATTTTCTTTTAGTTCCGCTTTTAATAACACTTCTCCATTTTTGCATTTTACTGAAGCGTATTTGTCTTTAAAAATTACCGAATGCCCGAATTTCAATGCCTTGCTGACCGAATAGAAATTGATATGCAAAGATGGCACGTACAAAACGTCGTTCAACAAAATATCACAATTTGGTGTTTTTTATTTTTACTTTGCCTTTGCCCGCTGAATCTATGTATTTATCAGCCGCTAACATTATTTGCTCTGTTTTCTCTTCATACGACACAAACAAATCTTTCTGGAAACACATATGCGTTGTCGCGCCACTGTCGAGACACCAAGTACCGTATTTTGAGAGTTCTTTTTGCACTGCGGCGTACGCAGCATACGAGCATTTATGTTTTTTGTCTCGCTCTTCTTCACTCTTGGCTTTGCACTGCACCGCTTTGTGTCCGCGCCTTTTACATTTAAAACAAATTCCGGTGAATTTTGCATTTTTCCTTTCACGATGTTCATTTTTATTTTCTTTTTGTCCGTTTTCGTACCCACATAGAATGCTTGCTGGCTATTGCCTATTTCACAATTTTGTGCAAGTCTATCAGCCTCTGCTAATAACTTCGCCTTAATTATTTCGAACGATGGCAATGAGTCTCTCGTTTCCATGGCTACCACGAAATGTTCAAATTCTGAGCTTAAACTTGAGAGTAATATAATTACTTTTAGCTCATCTTGCAAATCAATGCTTACTTCTCTTAATTTATCCACAACCTCAATAAAAGAGTTTACGTATTGCGCCATGTTACCGTTTATGTCCAATTTCATATTTAACAGCTTTTTATAAAGCGACACTTTATGAATAGGTCCCGTTGGTACATGCACTTGGCGTAATCTGTCCCACGCTTCTTTTGAAGAGTTCAAATTTTTAACATAACTTAATTGCGAAACAGTTACATTTAACACAATCAACGCGAGCGCCTTTTGATCTAACAAGATCGTATTTGGAGTCTCTTCTTTGACTTCCAATTGTCCGCTAACGACACTCCATAGTTCTTGGTGTATCAAAACACTTTTCATTTGAATGCACCACACATCATAGTTTTGCTCACTTAACTTTTCTATTTGAAATTGACTCATTTTCTTTCACTTTATGGACTGGGCCCATAACCAATGTTGGAGATCAAAAGTCTGCACAGTGCTGAAAGAATGAATTCCAAATAGAAATCAGAACACACGACGAACGATGTGAACACGACAAACGTTTATTTAAGAAAGAGGAGGAATTAATAATCGACATACACAAGTATACATAATTGGTGGCTTATAATCGATAACGATTCAATTCGTGCATTAAGTGTTGGTAAACGTAAATTGATTTGAACTTGCAAACTTTAACAAACCTTATATTCCGATTTAAAGTATAATAAAAGCCGTATCCAGAAATGCATAAATATGGAAAATCGGCTAAGTTGTGGAAAAGTTATGGTTCCTCGGAGATGAGGAAGATATCAATATTTGTTCAAAACGATGATTTTGACCATTTATCACTATTGTGGTCATATTTTCTGAAATATGGGTCAAAATCAAGTGTGGTAAAGTTTTTTTATACTCATTTTAATACCAGAAATCGATTGGGCACAAAAAATTCCGATTTTAAAATTTTCACTTTTTTGTCATTTTTGCTAGGAGTTAATGTGCAAAAATTGTCAAAAAATGGGTCAAAAATTGAAACTGAAAGTATTTTAATTTTTTTGACGTAGATTCAAAATATGATAAATACCATTGACAGAAATGCAAAAATTTTGAATATCGGTTGATTTTTAGCTAAGTTATGGCTTCTCAAAGTTGCCGAAGTCTTAATTTTGTGAACCAAATAGCACGTTTTTTTTCAATTTATCACTTTTCTTGCCATATTTTTCAAAACACGTAATAAACTTTATATTCCGATTTAGAGTAATATTAAAGCCGTATTCAGAAATGCATAAATAAGGAAAATCGGCTAAGTTGTGGAAATGTTATGGTTCCTCAAAGATGAGGAAGATATCAATTTTTGTTCAAAAATATGATTTTGACGATTTTTCACTATTGTGGTCATATTTTCTAAAATATGGGTCAAAATCAAGTGTGGTAAAGTTTTTTTATACTAGTTTTAATACCAGAAATCGATTTGGCACAAAAAATTCCGATTTTAAAATTTTCACTTTTCTGTCATTTTTGCTAGGAGTTAATGTGCAAAAATTGTCAAAAAATGGGTCAAAAATTGAAACTGAAAGTATTTTAATTTTTTTGACGTAGATTCAAAATATGATAAATACCATTGACAGAAATGCAAAAATTTTGAATATCGGTTGATTTTTAGCTAAGTTATGGCTTCTCAAAGTTGCCGAAGTCTCAATTTTGTGAACCAAATAGCACGTTTTTTTCAATTTATCACTTTTCTTGCCATATTTTTCAAAACATGTAATAAACTTTATATTCCGATTTAGAGTAATATTAAAGCCGTATTCAGAAATGCATAAATAAGGAAAATCGGCTAAGTTGTGGAAATGTTATGGTTCCTCAAAGATGAGGAAGATATCAATTTTTGTTTAAAACGATGATTTTGTCCATTTATAGCTTTTGTGGCCTTATTTTCTAAAATATGGGTCAAAATCAAGTGTGGTAAAGTTTTTTATACTCATTTTAATACCAGAAATCGATTGGGCACAAAAAATTCCGATTTTAAAATTTTAAATTTTTTGGCATTTTTGCTAGGAGTTAATGTGCGCAAATGGTCAAAAAATGGGTCAAAATTAAAAACTGACAGTATGAACAATTTTTTGATGTACATTTAAAATATGATCAATACCATTGACAGTAGTGCATAAATATTGAATATCGGTTGATTTTTAGCTAAGTTATGGCTTCTCAAAGTTGCCGAAGTCTCAATTTTGTGAACCAAAAACACGTTTTATTTTCAATTTTTACTTTCCTTGCCAAATTTTACAAAACATGTAATAAACCTTATATTCCGATTTAAAGTATAATAAAAGCCGTATCCAGAAATGCATAAATATGGAAAATCGGCTAAGTTGTGGAAAAGTTATGGTTCCTCGGAGATGAGGAAGATATCAATATTTGTTCAAAACGATGATTTTGACCATTTATCACTATTGTGGTCATATTTTCTGAAATATGGGTCAAAATCAAGTGTGGTAAAGTTTTTTTATACTCATTTTAATACCAGAAATCGATTGGGCACAAAAAATTCCGATTTTAAAATTTTCACTTTTTTGTCATTTTTGCTAGGAGTTAATGTGCAAAAATTGTCAAAAAATGGGTCAAAAATTGAAACTGAAAGTATTTTAATTTTTTTGACGTAGATTCAAAATATGATAAATACCATTGACAGAAATGCAAAAATTTTGAATATCGGTTGATTTTTAGCTAAGTTATGGCTTCTCAAAGTTGCCGAAGTCTCAATTTTGTGAACCAAATAGCACGTTTTTTTTCAATTTATCACTTTTCTTGCCAAATTTTACAAAACATGTAATTAACCTTATATTCCGATTTAAAGTATAATAAAAGCCGTATCCAGATATGCATAAATATGGAAAATCGGCTAAGTTGTGGAAAAGTTATGGTTCCTCGGAGATGAGGAAGATATCAATATTTGTTCAAAAAGATGATTTTGACGATTTTTCACTATTGTGGTCATATTTTCTAAAATATGGGTCAAAATCAAGTGTGGTAAAGTTTTTTTATACTCATTTTAATACCAGAAATCGATTTGGCACAAAAAATTCCGATTTTAAAATTTTCACTTTTCTGTCATTTTTGCTAGGAGTTAATGTGCAAAAATTGTCAAAAAATGGGTCAAAAATTGAAACTGAAAGTATTTTAATTTTTTTGACGTAGATTCAAAATATGATAAATACCATTGACAGAAATGCAAAAATTTTGAATATCGGTTGATTTTTAGCTAAGTTATGGCTTCTCAAAGTTGCCGAAGTCTTAATTTTGTGAACCAAATAGCACGTTTTTTTTCAATTTATCACTTTTCTTGCCATATTTTTCAAAACGTAATAAACTTTATATTCCGATTTAGAGTAATATTAAAGCCGTATCCAGAAATGCATAAATAAGGAAAATCGGCTAAGTTGTGGAAATGTTATGGTTCCTCAAAGATGAGGAAGATATCAATTTTTGTTTAAAACGATGATTTTGTCCATTTATAGCTTTTGTGGCCTTATTTTCTAAAATATGGGTCAAAATCAAGTGTGGTAAAGTTTTTTATACTCATTTTAATACCAGAAATCGATTGGGCACAAAAAATTCAGATTTTAAAATTTTCAATTTTTTGGCATTTTTGCTAGGAGTTAATGTGCAAAAATGGTCAAAAAATGGGCCAAAATTTTAAACAGACAGTATGAACAATTTTTTGATGTACATTTAAAATATGATCAATACTATTGACAGAAATGCATAAATTTTGAAAATCAGCTGAATTTTAGCTAAGTTATGGCTTCTCAAAGTTGCCGAAGTCTCAATTTTGTGAACCAAATAGCACGTTTTTTTCAATTTATCACTTTTCTTGCCATATTTTTCAAAACATGTAATAAACTTTATATTCCGATTTAGAGTAATATTAAAGCCGTATTCAGAAATGCATAAATAAGGAAAATCGGCTAAGTTGTGGAAATGTTATGGTTCCTCAAAGATGAGGAAGATATCAATTTTTGTTTAAAACGATGATTTTGTCCATTTATAGCTTTTGTGGCCTTATTTTCTAAAATATGGGTCAAAATCAAGTGTGGTAAAGTTTTTTATACTCATTTTAATACCAGAAATCGATTGGGCACAAAAAATTCAGATTTTAAAATTTTTAATTTTTTGGCATTCTTGCTAGGAGTTAATGTGCAAAAATGGTCAAAAAATGGGTCAAAAATTGAAACTGAAAGTATTTTAATTTTTTTGACGTAGATTCAAAATATGATAAATACCATTGACAGAAATGCAAAAATTTTGAATATCGGTTGATTTTTAGCTAAGTTATGGCTTCTCAAAGTTGCCGAAGTCTCAATTTTGTGAACCAAATAGCACGTTTTTTTTCAATTTATCACTTTTCTTGCCATATTTTTCAAAACATGTAATAAACTTTATATTCCGATTTAGAGTAATATTAAAGCCGTATTCAGAAATGCATAAATAAGGAAAATCGGCTAAGTTGTGGAAATGTTATGGTTCCTCAAAGATGAGGAAGATATCAATTTTTGTTTAAAACGATGATTTTGTCCATTTATAACTTTTGTGGCCATATTTTCTAAAATATGGGTCAAAATCAAGTGTGGTAAAGTTTTTTATACTCATTTTAATACCAGAAATCGATTGGGCACAAAAATTCAGATTTTAAAATTTTCACTTTTTTGGCATTTTTGCTAGGAGTTAATGTGCAAAAATGGTCAAAAAATGGGCCAAAATTTTAAACTGACAGTATGAACAATTTTTTGATGTACATTTAAAATATGATCAATACTATTGACAGAAATGCATAAATTTTGAAAATCGGCTGAATTTTAGCTAAGTTATGGCTTCTCAAAGTTGCCGAAGTCTCAATTTTGTGAACCAAAAACACGTTTTATTTTCAATTTTTACTTTCCTTGCCAAATTTTACAAAACATGTAATAAACCTTATATACCGATTTAAAGTATAATAAAAGCCGTATCCAGAAATGCATAAATATGGAAAATCGGCTAAGTTGTGGAAAAGTTATGGTTCCTCGGAGATGAGGAAGATATCAATATTTGTTCAAAACGATGATTTTGACGATTTATCACTATTGTGGTCATATTTTCTAAAATATGGGTCAAAATCAAGTGTGGTAAAGTTTTTTTATACTCATTTTAATACCAGAAATCGATTGGGCACAAAAAATTCCGATTTTAAAATTTTCACTTTTTTGTCATTTTTGCTAGGAGTTAATGTGCAAAAATTGTCAAAAAATGGGTCAAAAATTGAAACTGAAAGTATTTTAATTTTTTTGACGTAGATTCAAAATATGATAAATACCATTGACAGAAATGCAAAAATTTTGAATATCGGTTGATTTTTAGCTAAGTTATGGCTTCTCAAAGTTGCCGAAGTCTCAATTTTGTGAACCAAATAGCACGTTTTTTTCAATTTATCACTTTTCTTGCCATATTTTTCAAAACATGTAATAAACTTTATATTCCGATTTAGAGTAATATTAAAGCCGTATCCAGAAATGCATAAATAAGGAAAATCGGCTAAGTTGTGGAAATGTTATGGTTCCTCAAAGATGAGGAAGATATCAATTTTTGTTTAAAACGATGATTTTGTCCATTTATAACTTTTGTGGCCTTATTTTCTAAAATATGGGTCAAAATCAAGTGTGGTAAAGTTTTTTATACTCATTTTAATACCAGAAATCGATTGGGCACAAAAAATTCCGATTTTAAAATTTTCAATTTTTTGGCATTTTTGCTAGGAGTTAATGTGCAAAAATGGTCAAAAAATGGGCCAAAATTTAAAACTGACAGTATGAACAATTTTTTGATGTACATTTAAAATATGATCAATACTATTGACAGAAATGCATAAATTTTGAAAATCGGCTGATTTTTAGCTAAGTTATGGCTTCTCAAAGTTGCCGAAGTCTCAATTTTGTGATCCAAAAACACGTTTTATTTTCAATTTATCACTTTTCTTGCCATATATTTCAAAACATGTAATAAACTTTATATTCCGATTTAGAGTAATATTAAAGCCGTATCCAGAAATGCATAAATGAGGAAAATCGGCTAAGTTGTGGAAATGTTATGGTTCCTCAAAGATGAGGAAGATATCAATTTTTGTTTAAAACGATGATTTTGTCCATTTATAACTTTTGTGGCCATATTTTCTAAAATATGGGTCAAAATCAAGTGTGGTAAAGTTTTTTATACTCATTTTAATACCAGAAATCGATTGGGCACAAAAAATTCCGATTTTAAAATTTTCACTTTTTTGTCATTTTTGCTAGGAGTTAATGTGCAAAAATTGTCAAAAAATGGGTCAAAAATTGAAACTGAAAGTATTTTAATTTTTTTGACGTAGATTCAAAATATGATAAATACCATTGACAGAAATGCAAAAATTTTGAATATCGGTTGATTTTTAGCTAAGTTATGGCTTCTCAAAGTTGCCGAAGTCTCAATTTTGTGAACCAAATAGCACGTTTTTTTCAATTTATCACTTTTCTTGCCATATTTTTCAAAACATGTAATAAACTTTATATTCCGATTTAGAGTAATATTAAAGCCGTATCCAGAAATGCATAAATGAGGAAAATCAGCTAAGTTGTGGAAATGTTATGGTTCCTCAAAGATGAGGAAGATATCAATTTTTGTTTAAAACGATGATTTTGTCCATTTATAACTTTTGTGGCCATATTTTCTAAAATATGGGTCAAAATCAAGTGTGGTAAAGTTTTTTATACTCATTTTAATACCAGAAATCGATTGGGCACAAAAAATTCCGATTTTAAAATTTTCACTTTTTTGGCATTTTTGCTAGGAGTTAATGTGCAAAAATGGTCAAAAAATGGGTCAAAAATTGAAACTGAAAGTATTTTAATTTTTTTGACGTAGATTCAAAATATGATAAATACCATTGACAGAAATGCAAAAATTTTGAATATCGGTTGATTTTTAGCTAAGTTATGGCTTCTCAAAGTTGCCGAAGTCTCAATTTTGTGAACCAAATAGCACGTTTTTTTCAATTTATCACTTTTCTTGCCATATTTTTCAAAACATGTAATAAACTTTATATTCCGATTTAGAGTAATATTAAAGCCGTATCCAGAAATGCATAAATGAGGAAAATCAGCTAAGTTGTGGAAATGTTATGGTTCCTCAAAGATGAGGAAGATATCAATTTTTGTTTAAAACGATGATTTTGTCCATTTATAACTTTTGTGGCCATATTTTCTAAAATATGGGTCAAAATCAAGTGTGGTAAAGTTTTTTTATACTCATTTTAATACCAGAAATCGATTGGGCACAAAAAATTCCGATTTTAAAATTTTCACTTTTTTGTCATTTTTGCTAGGAGTTAATGTGCGAAAATGGTCAAAACATGGGTCAAAATTTAAAACTGACAGTATGATCAATTTTTTGATGTACATTTAAAATATGATCAATACCATTGACAGTAGTGCATAAATATTGAATATCGGTTGATTTTTAGCTAAGTTATGGCTTCTCAAAGTTGCCGAAGTCTCAATTTTGTGAACCAAAAACACGTTTTATTTTCAATTTTTACTTTCCTTGCCAAATTTTACAAAACATGTAATAAACCTTATATTCCGATTTAAAGTATAATAAAAGCCGTATCCAGAAATGCATAAATATGGAAAATCGGCTAAGTTGTGGAAAAGTTATGGTTCCTCGGAGATGAGGAAGATATCAATATTTGTTCAAAACGATGATTTTGACCATTTATCACTATTGTGGTCATATTTTCTAAAATATGGGTCAAAATCAAGTGTGGTAAAGTTTTTTTATACTCATTTTAATACCAGAAATCGATTGGGCACAAAAAATTCCGATTTTAAAATTTTCACTTTTTTGTCATTTTTGCTAGGAGTTAATGTGCAAAAATTGTCAAAAAATGGGTCAAAAATTGAAACTGAAAGTATTTTAATTTTTTTGACGTAGATTCAAAATATGATCAATACCATTGACAGAAATGCAAAAATTTTGAAAATCGGTTGATTTTTAGCTAAGTTATGGCTTCTCAAAGTTGCCGAAGTCTCAATTTTGTGAACCAAAATAGCACGTTTTTTTCAATTTATCACTTTTCTTGCCATATTTTTCAAAACATGTAATAAACTTTATATTCCGATTTAGAGTAATATTAAAGCCGTATCCAGAAATGCATAAATATGGAAAATCGGCTAAGTTGTGGAAAAGTTATGGTTCCTCGGAGATGAGGAAGATATCAATATTTGTTCAAAACGATGATTTTGACCATTTATCACTATTGTGGTCATATTTTCTAAAATATGGGTCAAAATCAAGTGTAGTAAAGTTTTTTAAACTCATTTTAATACCAGAAATCGATTGGGCACAAAAAATTCCGATTTTAAAATTTTCACTTTTTTGTCATTTTTGCTAGGAGTTAATGTGCAAAAATTGTCAAAAAATGGGTCAAAAATTGAAACTGAAAGTATTTTAATTTTTTTGACGTAGATTCAAAATATGATAAATACCATTGACAGAAATGCAAAAATTTTGAAAATCGGTTGATTTTTAGCTAAGTTATGGCTTCTCAAAGTTGCCGAAGTCTCAATTTTTTGAACCAAATAGCACGTTTTTTTCAATTTATCACTTTTCTTGCCATATTTTTCAAAACATGTAATAAACTTTATATTCCGATTTAGAGTAATATTAAAGCCGTATTCAGAAATGCATAAATAAGGAAAATCGGCTAAGTTGTGGAAATGTTATGGTTCCTCAAAGATGAGGAAGATATCAATTTTTGTTTAAAACGATGATTTTGTCCATTTATAGCTTTTGTGGCCTTATTTTCTAAAATATGGGTCAAAATCAAGTGTGGTAAAGTTTTTTATACTCATTTTAATACCAGAAATCGATTGGGCACAAAAAATTCAGATTTTAAAATTTTCAATTTTTTGGCATTTTTGCTAGGAGTTAATGTGCGCAAATGGTCAAAAAATGGGTCAAAATTAAAAACTGACAGTATGAACAATTTTTTGATGTACATTTAAAATATGATCAATACCATTGACAGTAGTGCAAAAATTTTGAATATCGGTTGATTTTTAGCTAAGTTATGGCTTCTCAAAGTTGCCGAAGTCTCAATTTTGTGAACCAAATAGCACGTTTTTTTCAATTTATCACTTTTCTTGCCATATTTTTCAAAACATGTAATAAACTTTATATTCCGATTTAGAGTAATATTAAAGCCGTATTCAGAAATGCATAAATAAGGAAAATCGGCTAAGTTGTGGAAATGTTATGGTTCCTCAAAGATGAGGAAGATATCAATTTTTGTTTAAAACGATGATTTTGTCCATTTATAGCTTTTGTGGCCTTATTTTCTAAAATATGGGTCAAAATCAAGTGTGGTAAAGTTTTTTATACTCATTTTAATACCAGAAATCGATTGGGCACAAAAAATTCCGATTTTAAAATTTTCAATTTTTTGGCATTTTTGCTAGGAGTTAATGTGCAAAAATGGTCAAAAAATGGGCCAAAATTTTAAACAGACAGTATGAACAATTTTTTGATGTACATTTAAAATATGATCAATACTATTGACAGAAATGCATAAATTTTGAAAATCGGTTGATTTTTAGCTAAGTTATGGCTTCTCAAAGTTGCCGAAGTCTCAATTTTGTGAACCAAAAACACGTTTTATTTTCAATTTTTTACTTCCTTGCCAAATTTTACAAAACATGTAATAAACCTTATATTCCGATTTAAAGTATAATAAAAGCCGTATCCAGATATGCATAAATATGGAAAATCGGCTAAGTTGTGGAAAAGTTATGGTTCCTCGGAGATGAGGAAGATATCAATATTTGTTCAAAACGATGATTTTGACCATTTATCACTATTGTGGTCATATTTTCTAAAATATGGGTCAAAATCAAGTGTGGTAAAGTTTTTTTATACTCATTTTAATACCAGAAATCGATTGGGCACAAAAAATTCCGATTTTAAAATTTTCACTTTTCTGTCATTTTTGCTAGGAGTTAATGTGCAAAAATTGTCAAAAAATGGGTCAAAAATTGAAACTGAAAGTATTTTAATTTTTTTGACGTAGATTCAAAATATGATAAATACCATTGACAGAAATGCAAAAATTTTGAATATCGGTTGATTTTTAGCTAAGTTATGGCTTCTCAAAGTTGCCGAAGTCTCAATTTTGTGAACCAAATAGCACGTTTTTTTTCAATTTATCACTTTTCTTGCCATATATTTCAAAACATGTTATAAACTTTATATTCCGATTTAGAGTAATATTAAAGCCGTATCCAGAAATGCATAAATGAGGAAAATCGGCTAAGTTGTGGAAATGTTATGGTTCCTCAAAGATGAGGAAGATATCAATTTTTGTTTAAAACGATGATTTTGACTATTTATCACTATTGTGGTCATATTTTCTAAAATATGGGTCAAAATCAAGTGTAGTAAAGTTTTTTAAACTCATTTTAATACCAGAAATCGATTGGGCACAAAACATTCCGATTTTAAAATTTTCAATTTTTTGGCATTTTTGCTAAGAGTTAATGTGCAAAAATGGTCAAAAAATGGGCCAAAATTTAAAACTGACAGTATGAACAATTTTTTGATGTACATTTAAAATATGATCAATACCATTGACAGAAATGCATAAATTTTGAAAATCGGCTGATTTTTAGCTAAGTTATGGCTTCTCAAATTTGCCGAAGTCTCAATTTTGTGAACCAAATAGCACGTTTTTTTTCAATTTATCACTTTTCTTGCCATATTTTTCAAAACATGTAATAAACTTTATATTCCGATTTAGAGTAATATTAAAGCCGTATCCAGAAATGCATAAATATGGAAAATCGGCTAAGTTGTGGAAAAGTTATGGTTCCTCAGAGATGAGGAAGATATCAATATTTGTTCAAAACGATGATTTTGACCACTTATCACTATTGTGGTCATATTTTCTAAAATATGGGTCAAAATCAAGTGTGGTAAAGTTTTTTATACTCATTTTAATACCAGAAATCGATTGGGCACAAAAAATTCCGATTTTAAAATTTTCACTTTTTTGTCATTTTTGCTAGGAGTTAATGTGCAAAAATTGTCAAAAAATGGGTCAAAAATTGAAACTGAAAGTATTTTAATTTTTTTGACGTAGATTCAAAATATGATAAATACCATTGACAGAAATGCAAAAATTTTGAAAATCGGTTGATTTTTAGCTAAGTTATGGCTTCTCAAAGTTGCCGAAGTCTCAATTTTTTGAACCAAATAGCACGTTTTTTTCAATTTATCACTTTTCTTGCCATATTTTTCAAAACATGTAATAAACTTTATATTCCGATTTAGAGTAATATTAAAGCCGTATTCAGAAATGCATAAATAAGGAAAATCGGCTAAGTTGTGGAAATGTTATGGTTCCTCAAAGATGAGGAAGATATCAATTTTTGTTTAAAACGATGATTTTGTCCATTTATAACTTTTGTGGCCTTATTTTCTAAAATATGGGTCAAAATCAAGTGTGGTAAAGTTTTTTATACTCATTTTAATACCAGAAATCGATTGGGCACAAAAAATTCAGATTTTAAAATTTTCAATTTTTTGGCATTTTTGCTAGGAGTTAATGTGCAAAAATGGTCAAAAAATGGGCCAAAATTTTAAACAGACAGTATGAACAATTTTTTGATGTACATTTAAAATATGATCAATACTATTGACAGAAATGCATAAATTTTGAATATCGGTTGATTTTTAGCTAAGTTATGGCTTCTCAAAGTTGCCGAAGTCTCAAATTTGTGAACCAAAAACACGTTTTATTTTCAATTTTTACTTTCCTTGCCAAATTTTACAAAACATGTAATAAACCTTATATACCGATTTAAAGTATAATAAAAGCCGTATCCAGAAATGCATAAATATGGAAAATCGGCTAAGTTGTGGAAAAGTTATGGTTCCTCGGAGATGAGGAAGATATCAATATTTGTTCAAAACGATGATTTTGACCATTTATCACTATTGTGGTCATATTTTCTGAAATATGGGTCAAAATCAAGTGTGGTAAAGTTTTTTTATACTCATTTTAATACCAGAAATCGATTGGGCACAAAAAATTCCGATTTTAAAATTTTCACTTTTTTGTCAATTTTGCTAGGAGTTAATGTGCAAAAATGGTCAAAAAATGGGTCAAAATTTAAAACTGACAGTATGATCAGTTTTTTTGATGTACATTTAAAATATGATCAATACCATTGACAGAAGTGCATAAATATTGAATATCGGTTAATTTTTAGCTAAGTTATGGCTTCTCAAAGTTGCCGAAGTCTCAATTTTGTGAACCAAAAACACGTTTTATTTTCAATTTTTACTTTCCTTGCCAAATTTTACAAAACATGTAATAAACCTTATATACCGATTTAAAGTATAATAAAAGCCGTATCCAGAAATGCATAAATATGGAAAATCGGCTAAGTTGTGGAAAGTTATGGTTCCTCGGAGATGAGGAAGATATCAATATTTGTTCAAAACGATGATTTTGACCATTTATCACTATTGTGGTCATATTTTCTAAAATATGGGTCAAAATCAAGTGTGGTAAAGTTTTTTATACTCATTTTAATACCAGAAATCGATTGGGCACAAAAAATTCCGATTTTAAAATTTTCACTTTTTTGTCATTTTTGCTAGGAGTTAATGTGCAAAAATTGTCAAAAAATGGGTCAAAAATTGAAACTGAAAGTATTTTAATTTTTTGACGTAGATTCAAAATATGATAAATACCATTGACAGAAATGCAAAAATTTTGAATATCGGTTGATTTTTAGCTAAGTTATGGCTTCTCAAAGTTGCCGAAGTCTCAATTTTGTGAACCAAATAGCACGTTTTTTTCAATTTATCACTTTTCTTGCCATATTTTTCAAAACATGTAATAAACTTTATATTCCGATTTAGAGTAATATTAAAGCCGTATTCAGAAATGCATAAATAAGGAAAATCGGCTAAGTTGTGGAAAGTTATGGTTCCTCGGAGATGAGGAAGATATCAATATTTGTTCAAAACGATGATTTTGACCATTTATAACTTTTGTGGCCATATTTTCTAATATAGGGTCAAAATCAAGTGTGGTAAAGTTTTTTATACTCATTTTAATACCAGAAATCGATTGGGCAGAAAAAATTCCGATTTTAAAATTTTCAATTTTTTGGCATTTTTGCTAGGAGTTAATGTGCAAAAATGGTCAAAAAATGGGCCAAAATTTTAAACAGACAGTATTAACAATTTTTTGATGTACATTTAAAATATGATCAATACTATTGGCAGAAATGCATAAATTTTGAAAATCAGCTGAATTTTAGCTATGTTATGGCTTCTCAAAGTTGCCGAAGTCTCAATTTTGTGAACCAAAAACACGTTTTATTTTCAATTTTACTTTCCTTGCCAAATTTTACAAAACATGTAATAAACCTTATATACCGATTTAAAGTATAATAAAAGCCGTATCCAGATATGCATAAATATGGAAAATCGGCTAAGTTGTGGAAAAGTTATGGTTCCTCGGAGATGAGAAAGATATCAATATTTGTTCAAAATGATGATTTTGACCATTTATCACTATTGTGGTCATATTTTCTAAAATATGGGTCAAAATCAAGTGTAGTAAAGTTTTTTAAACTCATTTTAATACCAGAAATCGATTGGGCACAAAAAATTCCGATTTTAAAATTTTCAATTTTTTGGCATTTTTGCTACGAGTTAATGTGCAAAAATGGTCAAAAAATGGGCCAAAATTTAAAACTGACAGAATGAAAATTTTTTGATGTACATTTAAAATATGATCAATACCATTGACAGAAATGCATAAATTTTGAAAATCGGCTGATTTTTAGCTAAGTTATGGCTTCTCAAAGTTGCCGAAGTCTCAATTTTGTGAACCAAATAGCACGTTTTTTTCAATTTATCACTTTTCTTGCCATATTTTTCAAAACATGTAATAAACTTTATATTCCGATTTAGAGTAATATTAAAGCCGTATCCAGAAATGCATAAATATGGAAAATCGGCTAAGTTGTGGAAATGTTATGGTTTCTCAAAGATGAGGAAGATATCAATATTTGTTCAAAACGATGATTTTGACCATTTATCTCTATTATGGTCATATTTTCTAAAATATAGGTCAAAATCAAGTGTGGTAAAGTTTTTTTATACTCATTTTAATACCAGAAATCGATTGGGCACAAAAAATTCCGATTTTAAAATTTTACTTTTTTGGCATTTTTGCTAGGAGTTAATGTGCAAAAATTGTCAAAAAATGGGTCAAAAATTGAAACTGAAAGTATTTTAATTTTTTTTGACGTAGATTCAAAATGTGATAAATACCATTGACAGAAATGCAAAAATTTTGAAAATCGGTTGATTTTTAGCTAAGTTATGGCTTCTCAAAGTTGCCGAAGTCTCAATTTTTTGAACCAAATAGCACTTTTTTTTCAATTTATCACTTTTCTTGCCACATTTTTCTAAACATGTAATAAACTTTATATTCCGATTTAGAGTAATATTAAAGCCGTATTCAGAAATGCATAAATAAGGAAAATCGGCTAAGTTGTGGAAATGTTATGGTTCCTCAAAGATGAGGAAGATATCAATTTTTTTTTTAAAACGATGATTTTGTCCATTTATAACTTTTGTGGCCATATTTTCTAATATAGGGTCAAAATCAAGTGTGGTAAAGTTTTTTATACTCATTTTAATACCAGAAATCGATTGGGCAGAAAAAATTCCGATTTTAAAATTTTCACTTTTTTGTCATTTTTGCTAGGAGTTAATGTGCAAAAATGGTCAAAAAATGGGCCAAAATTTAAAACTGACAGTATGAACAATTTTTTGATGTACATTTAAATTATGATCAATACTATTGACAGAAATGCATAAATTTTGAAATTCAGCTGAATTTTCGCTAAGTTATGGATTCTCAAAGTTGCTGAAGTCTTAATTTTGTGAACCAAAAACACGTTTTATTTTCAATTTTTACTTTCCTTGCCAAATTTTACAAAACATGTAATAAACCTTATATACCGATTTAAAGTATAATAAAAGCCGTATCCAGAAATGCATAAATATGGAAAATCGGCTAAGTTGTGGAAAAGTTATGGTCCCTCGGAGATGAGGAAGATATCAATATTTGTTAAAAACGATGATTTTGACGATTTATCACTATTGTGGTCATATTTTCTAAAATATGGGTCAAAATCAAGTGTGGTAAAGTTTTTTTATACTCATTTTAATACCAGAAATCGATTGGGCACAAAAAATTCCGATTTTTAAATTTTCACATTTTTGTCATTTTTGCTAGGAGTTAATGTGCAAAAATTCTCAAAAAATGGGTCAAAAATTGAAACTGAAAGTATTTTAATATTTTTGAAGTAGATTTAAAATATGATAAATACCATTGACAGAAATACAAAAATTTTGAATATCGGTTGATTTTTAGCTAAGTTATGGCTTCTCAAAGTTGCCGAAGTCTCAATTTTGTGAACCAAATGGCACGTTTTTTTCAATTTATCACTTTCCTTGCCATATTTTACAAAACATGTAATAAATTTTATATTCCGATTTAGAGTAATATTAAAGCCGTATCCAGAAATGCATAAATATGGAAAATCGGCTAAGTTGTGGAAAAGTTATGGTTCCTCAGAGATGAGGAAGATATCAATATTTGTTCAAAACGATGATTTTGACCATTTATCACTATTGTGGTCATATTTTTTAAAATATAGGTCAAAATCAAGTGTAGTAAAGTTTTTTAAACTCATTTTAATACCAGAAATCGATTGATCAGAAAAAATCACGTTTTTAAAATTTTCAATTTTTTGGAATTTTTGCTACGAGTTAATGTGCAAAAATGGTCAAAAAATGGGCCAAAATTTAAAACTGACAGTATGAACAATTTTTTGATGTACATTTAAAATATGATAAATACCATTGACAGAAATGCATAAATTTTGAATATCGGTTGATTTTTAGCTAAGTTATGGCTTCTCAAAGTTGCCGAAGTCTCAATTTTGTGAACCAAATAGCACGTTTTTTTCAATTTATCACTTTCCTTGCCATATTTTTCAAAACATGTAATAAACTTTATATTCCGATTTAAAGTAATATTAAAGCCGTATCCAGAAATGCATAAATGAGGAAAATCGGCTAAGTTGTGGAAAAGTTTTGGTGCCTCGAAGATGAGGAAGATATCAATATTTGTTCAAAACGATGATTTTGACCATTTATCACTATTGTGGTCATATTTTCTAAAATATGGGTCAAAATCAAGTGTGGTAAAGTTTTTTAAACTCATTTTAATACCAAAAATCGATTGGGCAGAAAAAAGTCCGATTTTAAAATTTTCAATTTTTTGGCATTTTTGCTAGGAGTTAATGTGCAAAAATTGTCAAAAAAATGTTTAAAAAATTGAAACTGAAAGTATTTTAATTTTTTTGACGTAGATTCAAAATATGATAAATACCATTGACAGAAGTGCATAAATTTTGAAAATCGGTTGATTTTTAGCTAAGTTATGGCTTCTCAAAGTTGCCGAAGTCTCAATTTTGTGAACCAAATAGCACGTTTTTTTCAATTTATCACTTTTCTTTGCCATATTTTTCAAAACATGTAATAAACTTTATATACCGATTTAAAGTAATATTAAAAGCCGTATCCAGAAATGCATAAATGAGGAAAATCGGCTAAGTTGTGGAAAAGTTTTGGTGCCTCGAAGATGAGGAAGATATCAATATTTGTTCAAAACGATGATTTTGTCCATTTATAACTTTTGTGGCCATATTTTCTAAAATATGGGTCAAAATCAAGTGTGGTAAAGTTTTTTATTACTCATTTTGATACCAGAAATCGATTGGGCAGAAAAAATTCCGATTTTAAAATTTTCACTTTTTTGGCATTTTTGCTAGGAGTTAATGTGCACAAATGGTCAAAAAATGTGTCAAAAATTTTGAAAATGTATTTTAAAACTGACAGTATGCGAATTACATTAAAAAATATAAAAAATTTTTTATTTAGATATTTTATTTTTTCTCAAATAACATATAATAAACCTTATATACCGATTTAAAGTATAATAAAAGCCGTATCCAGAAATGCATAAATATGGAAAATCGGCTAAGTTGTGGAAAAGTTATGGTTCCTCGAAGATGAGGAAGATATAAATTTTTGTTCAAAACGATGATTTTGACCATTAATCACTATTGTGGTCATATTTTCTAAAATATGGGTCAAAATCAAGTGTAGTAAAGTTTTTATACTCATTTGGTTGGTCTAAGGAATTCAATGACCCTTATACGACTAAACAGCTTTATGTCTCTCTAGTACGTCCCATCCTCGAGTATGGGGCCTGTTTGTGGTCTCCACAGTATCAGACTTATAAAGACAAAATCGAATCGGTGCAAAAGAAGTTTCTAATTTTCGCACTAAGAAACTTAAACTGGTCACCACAACTTAACCTTCCGCCATATCCTAGTAGATTACTATTAATTAATCTTCCTTCCCTTTCACACCGTCGCACTATGCTGGGTGTAACTTTCATTCTAAAACTTATCAATGGTGATATTAACTCTCCTTTCTTGATTAACAAATTAAACTTTTCAATTCCTATTAGATCAACCCGTTTCTATTCCTTATTAACAATTAGCACTTGCCCTACTAATTACCTTATGCATGAACCATTTAGAGTACTATGTTCTGAGTTTAACAGACTTTACGGGGTTATTAGATTAGAGTCTTCTATTTCTACCAATAAAGCCTTAATCTTAGAACATTTACGCACACATTAATCAATTAATCTCTGGTGGTGGTCATTGATTTGATTGGGTTTTCCTGGGTTTCCCCAATCCTAGCAACGAATGTTGAATCAATTTACATTTACTCACCCCAGAACTATTTATTTATTATTTTTATTTTGTATTTTCCTTCAATTTAATTCTAATTTTATATTTTTAAATATTTAATATATATAATTTAATTATTTTTAAATTTAATTTTAATTTTACATTTAATTTTAAATTTCTGTCGACTGTGTATAGTTGACATTAAATAAATAAATAAATAAATAAAAAATTTTAATACCAGAAATCGATTGGGCAAAAAAATCCGATTTTAAAATTTTCAATTTTTTGGCATTTTTGCTAGGAGTCAATGGGCGAAAATGGTCAAAAAATGGGTCAAAATTAAAAACTGACAGTATGAACAATTTTTTGATGTACATTTAAAATATGATCAATACCATTGACAGAAGTGCATAAATTTTGAAAATCGGTTGATTTTTAGCTAAGTTATGGCTTCTCAAAGTTGCCGAAGTCTCCATTTTGTGAACCAAAAACACATTTTATTTTCAATTTTTACTTTCCTTGCCAAATTTTACAAAACATGTTATAAACCTTATATACCGATTTAAAGTATAATAGAAACCGTATCCAGAAATGCATAAATATGGAAAATCGGCTAAGTTGTGGAAAAGTTATGGATCCTCGGAGATGAGGAAGATATCAATTTTTTTTTTAAAACGATGATTTTGTCCATTTATAACTTTTGTGGCCATATTTTCTAATATAGGGTCAAAATCAAGTGTGGTAAAGTTTTTTATACTCATTTTAATACCAGAAATCGATTGGGCAGAAAAAATTCCGATTTTAAAATTTTCACTTTTTTGTCATTTTTGCTAGGAGTTAATGTGTAAAAATGGTCAAAAAATGGGCCAAAATTTAAAACTGACAGTATGAACAATTTTTTGATGTATATTTAAAATATGATCAATACCATTGACAGAAGTGCATAAATTTTGAAAATCGGTTGATTTTTAGCTAAGTTATGGCTTCTCAAAGTTGCCGAAGTCTCCATTTTGTGAACCAAAAACACATTTTATTTTCAATTTTTACTTTCCTTGCCAAATTTTACAAAACATGTTATAAACCTTATATACCGATTTAAAGTATAATAGAAACCGTATCCAGAAATGCATAAATATGGAAAATCGGCTAAGTTGTGGAAAAGTTATGGATCCTCGGAGATGAGGAAGATATAAATTTTTTTTTTAAAACGATGATTTTGTCTATTTATAACTTTTGTGGCCATATTTTCTAATATAGGGTCAAAATCAAGTGTGGTAAAGTTTTTTATACTCATTTTAATACCAGAAATCGATTGGGCAGAAAAAATTCCGATTTTAAAATTTTCACTTTTTTGTCATTTTTGCTAGGAGTTAATGTGCAAAAATGGTCAAAAAATGGGCCAAAATTTAAAACTGACAGTATGAACAATTTTTTGATGTACATTTAAATTATGATCAATACTATTGACAGAAATGCATAAATTTTGAAATTCAGCTGAATTTTAGCTAAGTTATGGATTCTCAAAGTTGCCGAAGTCTTAATTTTGTGAACCAAAAACACGTTTTATTTTCAATTTTTACTTTCCTTGCCATATTTTACAAAACATGTAATAAACCTTATATACCGATTTAAAGTATAATAAAAGCCGTATCCAGAAATGCATAAATATGGAAAATCGGCTAAGTTGTGGAAAAGTTATGGTCCCTCGGAGATGAGGAAGATATCAATATTTGTTAAAAACGATGATTTTGACGATTTATCACTATTGTGGTGATATTTTCTAAAATATGGGTCAAAATCAAGTGTGGTAAAGTTTTTTTATACTCATTTTAATACCAGAAATCGATTGGGCACAAAAAATTCCGATTTTAAAATTTTCACATTTTTGTCATTTTTGCTAGGAGTTAATGTGCAAAAATTCTCAAAAAATGGGTCAAAAATTGAAACTAAAAGTATTTTAATATTTTTGAAGTAGATTTAAAATATGATAAATACCATTGACAGAAATACAAAAATTTTGAATATCGGTTGATTTTTAGCTAAGTTATGGCTTCTCAAAAATGCCGAAGTCTCAAATTTGTGAACCAAATGGCACGTTTTTTTCAATTTATCACTTTCCTTGCCATATTTTACAAAACATGTAATAAATTTTATATTCCGATTTAGAGTAATATTAAAGCCGTATCCAGAAATGCATAAATGAGGAAAATCGGCTAAGTTGTGGAAAAGTTATGGTTCCTCAGAGATGAGGAAGATATCAATATTTGTTCAAAACGATGATTTTGACCATTTATCACTATTGTGGTCATATTTTTTAAAATATAGGTCAAAATCAAGTGTAGTAAAGTTTTTTAAACTCATTTTAATACCAGAAATCGATTGATCAGAAAAAATCACGTTTTTAAAATTTTCAATTTTTTGGAATTTTTGCTACGAGTTAATGTGCAAAAATGGTCAAAAAATGGGCCAAAATTTAAAACTGACAGTATGAACAATTTTTTGATGTACATTTAAAATATGATAAATACCATTGACAGAAATGCATAAATTTTGAATATCGGTTGATTTTTAGCTAAGTTATGGCTTCTCAAAGTTGCCGAAGTCTCAATTTTGTGAACCAAATAGCACGTTTTTTTCAATTTATCACTTTCCTTGCCATATTTTTCAAAACATGTAATAAACTTTATATTCCGA
Source organism: Drosophila quadrilineata (assembly GCA_018150725.1). Classification (NCBI taxonomy): domain Eukaryota; kingdom Metazoa; phylum Arthropoda; class Insecta; order Diptera; family Drosophilidae; genus Drosophila; species Drosophila quadrilineata. The sequence goes on from JAECWN010000294.1 coordinate 237,455, forward strand.
TTTAAAGTAATATTAAAGCCGTATCCAGAAATGCATAAATGAGGAAAATCGGCTAAGTTGTGGAAAAGTTTTGGTGCCTCGAAGATGAGGAAGATATCAATATTTGTTCAAAACGATGATTTTGACCATTTATCACTATTGTGGTCATATTTTCTAAAATATGGGTCAAAATCAAGTGTGGTAAAGTTTTTTTAAACTCATTTTAATACCAGAAATCAATAAGGCACAGAAAATTCCGATTTTGAAATTTTCAATTTTTTGGCATTTTTGCTAGGAGTTAATGTGCAAAAATGGTCAAAAGTGGGCCAAAATTTAAAACTGACAGTATGAACAATTTTTTGATGTACATTTAAAATATGATCAATACTATTGACAGAAATGCATAAATTTTGAAAATCGGCTGATTTTTAGCTAAGTTATGGCTTCTCAAAGTTGCCGAAGTCTCAATTTTGTGAACCAAAAACACATTTTATTTTCAATTTTTACTTTCCTTGCCAAATTTTACAGAACATGTAATAAACCTTATATACCGATTTAAAGTATAATAGAAACCGTATCCAGAAATGCATAAACATGGAAAATCGGCTAAGTTGTGGAAAAGTTATGGATCCTCGGAGATGAGGAAGATATCAATATTTGTTCAAAACGATGATTTTGACGATTTATCACTATTGTGGTCATATTTTCTAAAATATGGGTCAAAATCAAGTGTGGTAAAGTTTTTTTATACTCATTTTAATACCAGAAATCGATTAGGCACTAAAAATTCTGATTTTTATATTTTCACTTTTTTGTCATTTTTGCTAGGAGTTAATGTGCAAAAATTGTCAAAAAAATGTTTAAAAAATTGAAACTGAAAGTATTTTAATTTTTTTGACGTAGATTCAAAATATGATAAATACCATTGACAGAAGTGCATAAATTTTGAAAATCGGTTGATTTTTAGCTAAGTTATGGCTTCTCAAAGTTGCCGAAGTCTCAATTTTGTGAACCAAATAGCACGTTTTTTTCAATTTATCACTTTTCTTTGCCATATTTTTCAAAACATGTAATAAACTTTATATTCCGATTAAGAGTAATATTAAAGCCGTATCCAGAAATGCATAAATGAGGAAAATCGGCTAAGTTGTGGAAATGTTATGGTTCCTCGAAGATGAGGAAGATATCAATTTTTGTTTAAAACGATGATTTTGTCCATTTATAACTTTTGTGGCCATATTTTCTAAAATATGGGTCAAAATCAAGTGTGGTAAAGTTTTTAATACTCATTTTGATACCAGAAATCGATTGGGCAGAAAAAATTCCGATTTTAAAATTTTCACTTTTTTGGCATTTTCGCTAGGAGTTAATGTGCGCAAATGGTCAAAAAATGTGTCAAAAATTAAAAACTGACAGTATGAACATGTAATAAACCTTATATACCGATTTAAAGTATAATAAAAGCCGTATTCAGAAATGCATAAATATGGAAAATCGGCTAAGTTGTGGAAAAGTTATGGTTCCTCGAAGATGAGGAAGATATAAATTTTTGTTCAAAACGATGATTTTGACCATTAATCACTATTGTGGTCATATTTTCTAAAATATGGGTCAAAATCAAGTGTAGTAAAGTTTTTTATACTCATTTGGTTGGTCTAAGGAATTCAATGACCCTTATACGACTAAACAGCTTTATGTCTCTCTAGTACGTCCCATCCTCGAGTATGGGTCCTGTTTGTGGTCTCCACAGTATCAGACTTATAAAGACAAAATCGAATCGGTGCAAAAGAAGTTTCTAATTTTCGCACTAAGAAACGTAAACTGGTCACCACAACTTAACCTTCCGCCATATCCTAGTAGATTACTATTAGTTAATCTTCCTTCCCTTTCACACCGTCGCACTATGCTGGGTGTAACTTTCATTCTAAAACTTATCAATGGTGATATTAACTCTCCTTTCTTGATTAACAAATTAAACTTTTCAATTCCTATTAGATCAACCCGTTTCTATTCCTTATTAACAATTAGCACTTGCCCTACTAATTACCTTATGCATGAACCATTTAGAGTACTATGTTCTGAGTTTAACAGACTTTACGGGGTTATTAGATTAGAGTCTTCTATTTCTACCAATAAAGCCTTAATCTTAGAACATTTACGCACACATTAATCAATTAATCTCTGGTGGTGGTCATTGATTTGATTGGGTTTTCCTGGGTTTCCCCAATCCTAGCAACGAATGTTGAATCAATTTACATTTACTCACCCCAGAACTATTTATTTATTATTTTTATTTTGTATTTTCCTTCAATTTAATTCTAATTTTATATTTTTAAATATTTAATATAATTTAATATTTTTTAAATTTAATTTTAATTTTACATTTAATTTTAAATTTCTATCGACTGTGTATAGTTGACATTAAATAAATAAATAAATAAATAAAAAATTTTAATACCAGAAATCGATTGGGCAAAAAAATTCCAATTTTAAAATTTTCAATTTTTTGGCATTTTTGCTAGGAGTCAATGTGCGAAAATGGTCAAAAAATGGGTCAAAATTAAAAACTGACAGTATGAACAATTTTTTGATGTACATTTAAAATATGATCAATACCATTGACAGAAGTGCATAAATTTTGAAAATCGGTTGATTTTTAGCTAAGTTATGGCTTCTCAAAGTTGCCGAAGTCTCCATTTTGTGAACCAAAAACACATTTTATTTTCAATTTTTACTTTCCTTGCCAAATTTTACAAATCATGTTATAAACCTTATATACCGATTTAAAGTATAATAGAAACCGTATCCAGAAATGCATAAATATGGAAAATCGGCTAAGTTGTGGAAAAGTTATGGATCCTCGGAGATGAGGAAGATATCAATATTTGTTCAAAAAGATGATTTTGATGATTTATCACTATTGTGGTCATATTTTCTAAAATATGGGTCAAAATCAAGTGTGGTAAAGTTTTTTTATACTCATTTAAATACCAGAAATCGATTAGGCACTAAAAATTCTGATTTTAATATTTTCACTTTTTTGTCATTTTTGCTAGGAGTTAATGTGCAAAAATTGTCAAAAAAATGTCTAAAAAATTTAAACTGAAAGTATTTAAATTTTTTTGACGTAGATTCAAATTATGATAAATACCATTGACAGAAATGCAAAAATTTTGAATATCGGTTGATTTTTAGCTAAGTTATGGCTTCTCAAAGTTGCCGAAGTCTCAATTTTGTGAACCAAATAGCACGTTTTTTTCAATTTATCACTTTCCTTGCCATATTTTTCAAAACATGTAATAAACTTTATATTCCGATTTAGAGTAATATTAAAGCCGTATCCAGAAATGCATAAATGAGGAAAATCGGCTAAGTTGTGGAAATGTTATGGTTCCTCAAAGATGAGGAAGATATCAATTTTAGTTTAAAACGATGATTTTGTCCATTTATAACTTTTGTGGCAATATTTTCTAAAATATGGGTCAAAATCAAGTGTGGTAAAGTTTTTAATACTCATTTTGATACCAGAAATCGATTGGGCAGAAAAAATTCCGATTTTGAAATTTTCACTTTTTTGGCATTTTCGCTAGGAGTTAATGTGCGCAAATGGTCAAAAAATGTGTCAAAAATTAAAAACTGACAGTATGAACAATTTTTTGATGTACATTTAAAATATGATCAATACCATTGACAGAAGTGCATAAATTTTGAAAATCGGTTGATTTTTAGCTAAGTTATGGCTTCTCAAAGTTGCCGAAGTCTAAATTTTGTGAACCAAAAAACACGTTTTTTTTCAATTTTTTACTTCCTTGCCAAATTTTTTAAAACATGTAATAAACCTTATATACCGATTTAAAGTATAATAAAAGCCGTATCCAGAAATGCATAAATATGGAAAATCGGCTAAGTTGTGGAAAAGTTATGGTTCCTCGAAGATGAGGAAGATATCAATTTTTGTTCAAAACGATGATTTTGACCATTAATCACTATTGTGGTCATATTTTCTAAAATATGGGTCAAAATCAAGTGTAGTAAAGTTTTTTATACTCATTTGGTTGGTCTAAGGAATTCAATGACCCTTATACGACTAAACAGCTTTATGTCTCTCTAGTACGTCCTATCCTCGAGTATGGGTCCTGTTTGTGGTCTCCACAGTATCAGACTTATAAAGACAAAATCGAATCGGTGCAAAAGAAGTTTCTAATTTTCGCACTAAGAAACTTAAACTGGTCACCACAACTTAACCTTCCGCCATATCCTAGTAGATTACTATTAATTAATCTTCCTTCCCTTTCACACCGTCGCACTATGCTGGGTGTAACTTTCATTCTAAAACTTATCAATGGTGATATTAACTCTCCTTTCTTGATTAACAAATTAAACTTTTCAATTCCTATTAGATCAACCCGTTTCTATTCCTTATTAACAATTAGCACTTGCCCTACTAATTACCTTATGCATGAACCATTTAGAGTACTATGTTCTGAGTTTAACAGACTTTATGGGGTTATTAGATTAGAGTCTTCTATTTCTACCAATAAAGCCTTCATCTTAGAACATTTACGAACACATTAATCAATTAATCTCTGGTGGTGGTCATTGATTTGATTGGGTTTTCCTGGGTTTCCCCAATCCTAGCAACGAATGTTGAATCAATTTACATTTACTCACCCCAGAACTATTTATTTATTATTTTTATTTTGTATTTTCCTTCAATTTAATTCTAATTTTATATTTTTAAATATTTAATATATATAATTTAATTATTTTTAAATTTAATTTTAATTTTACATTTAATTTTAAATTTCTGTCGACTGTGTATAGTTGACATTAAATAAATAAATAAATAAATAAAAAATTTTAATACCAGAAATCGATTGGGCAAAAAAATTCCGATTTTAAAATTTTCAATTTTTTGGCATTTTTGCTAGGAGTCAATGTGCGAAAATGGTCAAAGTTAAAAACTGACAGTATGAACAATTTTTTGATGTACATTTAAAATATGATCAATACCATTGACAGAAGTGCATAAATTTTGAAAATCGGTTGATTTTTAGCTAAGTTATGGCTTCTGAAAGTTGCCGAAGTCTCAATTTTGTGAACCAAATAGCACGTTTTTTTCAATTTATCACTTTTCTTTGCCATATTTTTCAAAACATGTAATAAACTTTATATTCCGATTAAGAGTAATATTAAAACCGTATCCAGAAATGCATAAATGAGGAAAATCGGCTAAGTTGTGGAAATGTTATGGTTCCTCGAAGATGAGGAAGATATCAATTTTTGTTTAAAACGATGATTTTGTCCATTTATAACTTTTGTGGCCATATTTTCTAAAATATGGGTCAAAATCAAGTGTGGTAAAGTTTTTAATACTCATTTTGATACCAGAAATCGATTGGGCAGAAAAAATTCCGATTTTAAAATTTTCACTTTTTTGGCATTTTCGCTAGGAGTTAATGTGCAAAAATGGTCAAAAAATGTGTCAAAAATTAAAAACTGACAGTATGAACAATTTTTTGATGTACATTTAAAATATGATCAATACCATTGACAGAAGTGCATAAATTTTGAAAATCGGTTGATTTTTAGCTAAGTTATGGCTTCTCAAAGTTGCCGAAGTCTAAATTTTGTGAACCAAAAACACGTTTTTTTTTCAATTTTTTACTTCCTTGCCAAATTTTTTAAAACATGTAATAAACCTTATATACCGATTTAAAGTATAATAAAAGCCGTATCCAGAAATGCATAAATATGGAAAATCGGCTAAGTTGTGGAAAAGTTATGGTTCCTCGAAGATGAGGAAGATATCAATTTTTGTTCAAAACGATGATTTTGACCATTAATCACTATTGTGGTCATATTTTCTAAAATATGGGTCAAAATCAAGTGTAGTAAAGTTTTTTATACTCATTTGGTTGGTCTAAGGAATTCAATGACCCTTATACGACTAAACAGCTTTATGTCTCTCTAGTACGTCCCATCCTCGAGTATGGGTCCTGTTTGTGGTCTCCACAGTATCAGACTTATAAAGACAAAATCGAATCGGTGCAAAAGAAGTTTCTAATTTTCGCACTAAGAAACTTAAACTGGTCACCACAACTTAACCTTCCGCCATATCCTAGTAGATTACTATTAATTAATCTTCCTTCCCTTTCACACCGTCGCACTATGCTGGGTGTAACTTTCATTCTAAAACTTATCAATGGTGATATTAACTCTCCTTTCTTGATTAACAAATTAATCTTTTCAATTCCTATTAGATCAACCCGTTTCTATTCCTTATTAACAATTAGCACTTGCCCTACTAATTACCTTATGCATGAACCATTTAGAGTACTATGTTCTGAGTTTAACAGACTTTACGGGGTTATTAGATTAGAGTCTTCTATTTCTACCAATAAAGCCTTAATCTTAGAACATTTACGCACACATTAATCAATTAATCTCTGGTGGTGGTCATTGATTTGATTGGGTTTTCCTGGGTTTCCCCAATCCTAGCAACGAATGTTGAATCAATTTACATTTACTCACCCCAGAACTATTTATTTATTATTTTTATTTTGTATTTTCCTTCAATTTAATTCTAATTTTATATTTTTAAATATTTAATATAATTTAATATTTTTTAAATTTAATTTTAATTTTACATTTAATTTTAAATTTCTATCGACTGTGTAAAGTTGACATTAAATAAATAAATAAATAAATAAATAAATAAAAAATTTTAATACCAGAAATCGATTGGGCAAAAAAATTCCGATTTTAAAATTTTCAATTTTTTGGCATTTTTGCTAGGAGTCAATGTGCGAAAATGGTCAAAAAATGGGTCAAATTTAAAAACTGACAGTATGAACAATTTTTTGATGTACATTTAAAATATGATCAATACCATTGACAGAAGTGCATAAATTTTGAAAATCGGTTGATTTTTAGCTAAGTTATGGCTTCTCAAAGTTGCCGAAGTCTAAATTTTGTGAACCAAAAACACGTTTTTTTTTCAATTTTTTACTTCCTTGCCAAATTTTTTAAAACATGTAATAAACCTTATATACCGATTTAAAGTATAATAAAAGCCGTATCCAGAAATGCATAAATATGGAAAATCGGCTAAGTTGTGGAAAAGTTATGGTTCCTCGAAGATGAGGAAGATATCAATTTTTGTTCAAAACGATGATTTTGACCATTAATCACTATTGTGGTCATATTTTCTAAAATATGGGTCAAAATCAAGTGTAGTAAAGTTTTTATACTCATTTGGTTGGTCTAAGGAATTCAATGACCCTTATACGACTAAACAGCTTTATGTCTCTCTAGTACGTCCCATCCTCGAGTATGGGTCCTGTTTGTGGTCTCCACAGTATCAGACTTATAAAGACAAAATCGAATCGGTGCAAAAGAAGTTTCTAATTTTCGCACTAAGAAACTTAAACTGGTCACCACAACTTAACCTTCCGCCATATCCTAGTAGATTACTATTAATTAATCTTCCTTCCCTTTCACACCGTCGCACTATGCTGGGTGTAACTTTCATTCTAAAACTTATCAATGGTGATATTAACTCTCCTTTCTTGATTAACAAATTAATCTTTTCAATTCCTATTAGATCAACCCGTTTCTATTCCTTATTAACAATTAGCACTTGCCCTACTAATTACCTTATGCATGAACCATTTAGAGTACTATGTTCTGAGTTTAACAGACTTTACGGGGTTATTAGATTAGAGTCTTCTATTTCTACCAATAAAGCCTTAATCTTAGAACATTTACGCACACATTAATCAATTAATCTCTGGTGGTGGTCATTGATTTGATTGGGTTTTCCTGGGTTTCCCCAATCCTAGCAACGAATGTTGAATCAATTTACATTTACTCACCCCAGAACTATTTATTTATTATTTTTATTTTGTATTTTCCTTCAATTTAATTCTAATTTTATATTTTTAAATATTTAATATAATTTAATATTTTTTAAATTTAATTTTAATTTTACATTTAATTTTAAATTTCTATCGACTGTGTAAAGTTGACATTAAATAAATAAATAAATAAATAAATAAATAAAAAATTTTAATACCAGAAATCGATTGGGCAAAAAAATTCCGATTTTAAAATTTTCAATTTTTTGGCATTTTTGCTAGGAGTCAATGTGCGAAAATGGTCAAAAAATGGGTCAAATTTAAAAACTGACAGTATGAACAATTTTTTGATGTACATTTAAAATATGATCAATACCATTGACAGAAATGCAAAAATTTTGAATTACGGTTGATTTTTAGCTAAGTTATGGATTCTCAAAGTTGCCGAAGTCTCAATTTTGTGAACCAAAAAACACGTTTTTTTAAATTTTTTACTTCCTTGCCAAATTTTTTAAAACATGTAATAAACCTTATATACCGATTTAAAGTATAATAAAAGCCGTATTGAGAAATGGATAAATATGGAAAATCGGCTAAGTTGTGGAAAAGTTATGGTTCCTCGGAGATGGGGAAGATATCAATATTTGTTCAAAACGATGATTTTGACGATTTATCACTATTGTGGAAATATTTTCTAAAATATGGGTCAAAATCAAGTGTGGTAAAGTTTTTTATACTCATTTTAATACCAGAAATCGATTGGGCAGAAAAAATTCCGATTTTAAAATTTTCAATTTTTTGGCATTTTTGCTAGGAGTTAATGTGCAAAAATGGTAAAAAAATGGGCAAAAATTTAAAACTGACAGTATGAACAATTTTTTGATGTACATTAAAATTATGATCAATACTATTGACAGAAATGCATAAATTTTGAAAATCAGCTGATTTTTAGCTAAGTTATGGCTTCTCAAAGTTGCAGAAGTCTCAATTTTGTGAACCAAATGGCACGTTTTTTTCAATTTATCACTTTCCTTGCCATATTTTTCAAAACATGTAATAAACCTTATATACCGATTTAAAGTATAATAAAAGCCGTATCCAGAAATGCATAAATATGGAAAATCGGCTAAGTTGTGGAAAAGTTATGGTCCCTCGGAGATGAGGAAGATATCAATATTTGTTCAAAACGATGATTTTGACAATTTATCACTATTGTGGTGATATTTTCTAAAATATGGGTCAAAATCAAGTGTGGTAAAGTTATTTTATACTCATTTTAATACCAGAAATCGATTGGGCACAAAAAATTCCGATTTTAAAATTTTCACTTTTTTATCATTTTTGCTAGGAGTTAATGTGCAAAAATTCTCAAAAAATGGGTCAAAAATTGAAACTGAAAGTATTTTAATATTTTTGACGTAGATTCAAAATATGATAAATACCATTGACAGAAATGCAAAAATTTTGAATATCGGTTGATTTTTAGCTAAGTTATGGCTTCTCAAAGTTGCCGAAGTCTCAATTTTGTGATCCAAATGGCACGTTTTTTTCAATTTATCACTTTCCTTGCCATATTTTTCAAAACATGTAATAAACGTTATATTCCGATTTAGAGTAATATTAAAGCCGTATCCAGAAATGCATAAATATGGAAAATCGGCTAAGTTGTGGAAAAGTTATGGTTCCTCGGAGATGGGGAAGATATCAATATTTGTTCAAAACGATGATTTTGACCATTTATCACTATTCTGGTCATATTTTTTAAAATATAGGTCAAAATCAAGTGTGGTAAAGTTTTTTAAACTCATTTTAATACCAAAAATCGATTGGGCAGAAAAAAGTCCGATTTTTAAATTTTCAATTTTTTGGCATTTTTGCTAGGAGTTAATGTGCGCAAATGGTCAAAAAATGGGTCAAAATTAAAAACTGACAGTATGAACAATTTTTTGATGTACATTTAAAATATGATCAATACCATTGACAGAATTGCATAAATTTTGGAAATCGGCTGATTTTTAGCTATTTTATGGCTTCTCAAAGTTGCCGAAGTCTAAATTTTGTGAACCAAAAAACACGTTTTTTTCAATTTATCACTTTCCTTGCCATATTTTTCAAAACATGTAATAAACCTTATATACCGATTTAAAGTATAATAAAAGCCGTATCCAGAAATGCATAAATATGGAAAATCGGCTAAGTTGTGGAAAAGTTATGGTCCCTCGGAGATGAGGAAGATATCAATATTTGTTCAAAACGATGATTTTGACGATTTATCACTATTGTGGTGATATTTTCTAAAATATGGGTCAAAATCAAGTGTGGTAAAGTTATTTTATACTCATATTAATACCAGAAATCGATTGGGCACAAAAAATTCCGATTTTCAAATTTTCACTTTTTTGTCATTTTTGCTAGGAGTTAATGTTCAAAAATGGTCAAAAAATGGGCCAAAATTTTAAACAGACAGTATGAACAATTTTTTGATGTACATTAAAATTATGATCAATACTATTGACAGAAATGCATAAATTTTGAAAATCAGCTGATTTTTAGCTAAGTTATGGCTTCTCAATGTTGCCGAAGTCTCAATTTTGTGAACCAAAAACACGTTTTATTTTCAATTTTTACTTTCCTTGCCAAATTTTACAAAACATGTAATAAACCTTATATACCGATTTAAAGTATAATAAAAGCCGTATCCAGAAATGCATAAATATGGAAAATCGGCTAAGTTGTGGAAAAGTTATGGTCCCTCGGAGATGAGGAAGATATCAATATTTGTTCAAAACGATGATTTTGACGATTTATCACTATTGTGGTGATATTTTCTAAAATATGGGTCAAAATCAAGTGTGGTAAAGTTTTTTTATACTCATTTTAATACCAGAAATCGATTGGGCACAAAAAATTCCGATTTTAAAATTTTCACTTTTTTGTCATTTTTGCTAGGAGTTAATGTGCAAAAATTCTCAAAAAATGGGTCAAAAATTGAAACTGAAAGTATTTTAATATTTTTGACGTAGATTCAAAATATGATAAATACCATTGACAGAAATGCAAAAATTTTGAATATCGGTTGATTTTTAGCTAAGTTATGGCTTCTCAAAGTTGCCGAAGTCTCAATTTTGTGAACCAAATGGCACGTTTTTTTCAATTTATCACTTTCCTTGCCATATTTTTCAAAACATGTAATAAACGTTATATTCCGATTTAGAGTAATATTAAAGCCGTATCCAGAAATGCATAAATATGGAAAATCGGCTAAGTTGTGGAAAAGTTATGGTTCCTCGGAGATGAGGAATATATCAATATTTGTTCAAAACGATGATTTTGACCATTTATCACTATTGTGGTCATATTTTTTAAAATATAGGTCAAAATCAAGTGTGGTAAAGTTTTTTATACTCATTTTAATACCACAAATCGATTGGGCAAAAAAATTCCGATTTTAAAATTTTCAATTTTTTGGCATTTTTGCTAGGAGTTAATGTGCAAAAATGGTAAAAAAAATGGGCCAAAATTTAAAACTGACAGTATGAACAATTTTTTGATGTACATTCAAAATATGATCAATACTATTGACAGAAATGCATAAATTTTGAAAATCGGCTGATTTTTAGCTAAGTTATGGCTTCTCAAAGATGCCGAAGTCTCAATTTTGTGAACCAAAAAACACGTTTTATTTTCAATTTTTACTTTCCTTGCCATTTTTTACAAAACATGTAATAAGCCTTATATACCGATTTAAAGTATAATAAAAGCCGTATCCAGAAATGCATAAATGAGGAAAATCGGCTAAGTTGTGGAAAAGTTTTGGTGCCTCGAAGATGAGGAAGATATCAATATTTGTTCAAAACGATGATTTTGACGATTTATCACTATTGTGGTGATATTTTCTAAAATAGGGGTCAAAATCAAGTGTGGTAAAGTTTTTTATACTCATTTTTATACCAGAAATCGATTGGGCAGAAAAAATTCCGATTTTTAAATTTTCAATTTTTTGGCATTTTTGCTAGGAGTTAATGTGCGCAAATGGTCAAAAAATGGGTCAAAATTAAAAACTGACAGTATGAACAATTTTTTGATGTACATTTAAAATATGATCAACACCATTGACAGAATTGCATAAATTTTGAAAATCGGCTGATTTTTAGCTAAGTTATGGCTTCTCAAAGTTGCCGAAGTCTCAATTTTGTGAACCAAAAACACGTTTTATTTTCAATTTTTACTTTTCTTGCCAAATTTTACAAAACATGTAATAAACCTTATATACCGATTTAAAGTAAAATAGAAGCCGTATCCAGAAATGCATAAATGAGGAAAATCGGCTATGTTGTGGAAAAGTTATGGTTCCTCAAAAATGAGGAAGATCTCAATTTTATTTCAAAAAGATGATTTTGACCATTTATCACTATTGTGGTCATTTTTTTTTAGAATATGGGTCAAAATCAAGTGTGGTAAAGTTTTTTATACTCATTTTGATACCAGAAATCGATTGGGCAGAAAAAATTCCGATTTTTAAATTTTCAATTTTTTGGCATTTTTGCTAGGAGTTAATGTGCGCAAATGGTCAAAAAATGGGTCAAAATTAAAAACTGACATTATGAACAATTTTTTGATGTACATTTAAAATATGATCAATACCATTGACAGAATTGCATAAATTTTGAAAATCGGCTGATTTTTAGCTATGTTATGGCTTCTCAAAGTTGCCGAAGTCTCAATTTTGTGAACCAAACAACACGTTTTCTTCAATTTTTTACTTCCTTGCCAAATTTTTCAAAGCATGTTATAAACCTTATATACCGATTTAAAGTATAATAAAAGCCGTATCCAGAAATGCATAAATGAGGAAAATCGGCTAAGTTGTGGAAAAGTTTTGGTGCCTCGAAGATGAGGAAGATATTAATATTTGTTCAAAACGATGATTTTGACGATTTATCACTATTGTGGTGATATTTTCTAAAATAGGGGTCAAAATCAAGTGTGGTAAAGTTTTTTATACTCATTTTTATACCAGAAATCGATTGGGCAGAAAAAATTCCGATTTTTAAATTTTCAATTTTTTGGCATTTTTGCTAGGAGTTAATGTGCGCAAATGGTCAAAAAATGGGTCAAAATTAAAAACTGACAGTATGAACAATTTTTTGATGTACATTTAAAATATGATCAACACCATTGACAGAATTGCATAAATTTTGAAAATCGGCTGATTTTTAGCTAAGTTATGGCTTCTCAAAGTTGCCGAAGTCTCAATTTTGTGAACCAAAAACACGTTTTATTTTAAATTTTTACTTTCCTTGCCAAATTTTACAAAACATGTAATAAACCTTATATACCGATTTAAAGTAAAATAGAAGCCGTATCCAGAAATGCATAAATGAGGAAAATCGGCTAAGTTGTGGAAAAGTTATGGTTCCTCAAAAATGAGGAAGATCTCAATTTTATTTCAAAACGATGATTTTGACCATTTATCACTATTGTGGTCATTTTTTTTTAGAATATGGGTCAAAATCAAGTGTGGTAAAGTTTTTTATACTCATTTTGATACCAGAAATCGATTGGGCAGAAAAAATTCCGATTTTTAAATTTTCAATTTTTTGGCATTTTTGCTAGGAGTTAATGTGCGCAAATGGTCAAAAAATGGGTCAAAATTAAAAACTGACATTATGAACAATTTTTTGATGTACATTTAAAATATGATAAATACCATTGACAGAAATGCAAAAATTTTGAATATCGGTTGATTTTTAGCTATGTTATGGCTTCTCAAAGTTGCCAAAGTCTCAATTTTGTGAACCAAACAACACGTTTTTTTCAATTTATCACTTTCTTTGCCATAATTTTCAAAACATGTAATAAACTTTATATTCCGATTTAGAGTAATATTAAAGCCGTATCCAGAAATGCATAAATGAGGAAAATCGGCTAAGTTGTGGAAAAGTTTTGGTGCCTCGAAGATGAGGAAGATATCAATTTTTGTTCAAAACGATGACTTTGACCATTTATCACTATTGTGGTGATATTTTCTAAAATATGGGTCAAAATCAAGTGTGGTAAAGTTGTTTTATACTCATTTTAATACCAGAAATCGATTGGGCAAAAAAATTCCGATTTTAAAATTTTCAATTTTTTGTCATTTTTGCTAGGAGTCAATGTGCGCAAATGGTCAAAAAATGGGTCAAAATTAAAAACTGACAGTATGAACAATTTTTTGATGTACATTTAAATTATGATCAATACCATTGACAGAATTGCATAAATTTTGAAAATCGGCTGATTTTTAGCTATGTTATGGCTTCTCAAAGTTGCCGAAGTCTCCATTTTGTGAACCAAACAACACGTTTTTTTTCAATTTTTTACTTCCTTGCCAAATTTTTCAAAGCATGTTATAAACCTTATATGCCGATTTAAAGTATAATAAAAGCCGTATCCAGATATGCATAAATGAGGAAAATCGGCTAAGTTGTGGAAAAGTTATGGTTCCTCGAAGATGAGGAAGATATCAATTTTTGTTCAAAACGATGATTTTGACCATTTATCACTATTGTGGTCATATTTTCTAAAATATGGGTCAAAATCAAGTGTGGTAAAGTTTTTTAAACTCATTTTAATACCAAAAATCGATTGGGCAGAAAAAAGTCCGATTTTAAAATTTTCAATTTTTTGGCATTTGTGCTAGGAGTTAATGTGCAAAAATGGTCAAAAAATGGGCCAAAATTTAAAACTGACAGTATGAACAATTTTTTGATGTACATTTAAAATATGATCAATACTATTGACAGAAATGCATAAATTTTGAAAATCGGCTGATTTTTAGCTAAGTTATGGCTTCTCAAAGTTCCCGAAGTCTCAATTTTCTGAACCAAAAACACGTTTTATTTTCAATTTTTTTTTCCTTGCCATACTTTACAAAACATGTAATAAACCTTATATACCGATTTAAAGTATAATAAAAGCCGTATCCAGAAATGTATAAATGAGGAAAATCGGTTAAGTTGTGGAAAAGTAATGGTTCCTCAGAGATGAGGAAGAGATCAATATTTGTTCAAAACAATGATTTTGTCCATTTATAACTTTTGTGGCCATATTTTCTAAAATATGGGTCAAAATCAAGTGTGGTAAAGTTTTTTATACTCATTTTAATACCAGAAATCGATTGGGCACAAAAAATTCCGATTTTAAAATTTTCACATTTTTGGCATTTTTGCTAGGAGTTAATGTGCAAAATCTGTCAAAAAATAAGTTAAAAATTGAAACTGAAAGTATTTTAATTTTTTTGACGTAGATTCAAAATATGATAAATACCATTGACAGAAATGCAAAAATTTTGAATATCGGTTGATTTTTAGCTAAGTTATGGCTTCTCAAAGTTGCCGAAGTCTCAATTTTGTGAACCAAATAGCACGTTTTTTCAATTTATCACTTTCCTTGCCAAATTTTTCAAAACATGTTATAAACCTTATATACCGATTTAAAGTATAATAAAAGCCGTATCCAGAAATGCATAAATGAGGAAAATCGGCTAAGTTGTGGAAAAGTTTTGGTACCTCGAAGATGAGGAAGATATCAATTTTTGTTCAAAACGATGATTTTCACCATTTATCACTACTGTGGTCATATTTTCTAAAATATGGGTCAAAATCAAGTGTGGTGAAGTTTTTTAAACTCATTTTAATACCAAAAATCGATTGGGCAGAAAAAAGTCCGATTTTAAAATTTTCAATTTTTTGGCATTTTTGCTAGGAGTTAATGTGCAAAAATTCTCAAAAAAAAGGCCAAAATTTAAAACTGACAGTATGAACAATTTTTTGACATACATTTAAAATATGATCAATACCATTGACAGAAATGCATAAATTTTGAAAATCGGCTGATTTTTAGCTAAGTTATGGCTTCTCAAAGTTGCCGAAGTCTCAATTTTGTGAACCAAACAACACGTTTTTTTCAATTTTTTACTTCTTTGCCAAATTTTTCAAAGCATGTTATAAACCTTATATACCGATTTAAAGTATAATTAAAGCCGTATCCAGAAATGCATAAATGAGGAAAATCGGCTAAGTTGTGGAAAAGTTTTGATGCCTCGAAGATGAGGAAGATATCAATTTTTGTTCAAATCGATGATTTTGACCATTTATCACTATTGTGGTCATATTTTCTAAAATATGGGTCAAAATCAAGTGTGGTGAAGTTTTTTAAACTCATTTTAATACCAAAAATCGATTGGGCAGAAAAAAGTCCGATTTTAAAATTTTCAATTTTTTGGCATTTTTGCTAGGAGTTAATGTGCAAAAATTCTCAAAAAAATGGGCCAAAATTTAAAACTGACAGTATGAACAATTTTTTGACATACATTTAAAATATGATCAATACCATTGACAGAAATGCATAAATTTTGAAAATCGGCTGATTTTTAGCTAAGTTATGGCTTCTCAAAGTTGCCGAAGTCTCAATTTTGTGAACCAAAAAAACACGTTTTATTTTCAATTTTTACTTTCCTTGCCATATTTTACAAAACATGTAATAAACCTTATATACCGATTTAAAGTATAATAAATGCCGTATCCAGAAATGGATAAATATGTAAAATCGGCTAAGTTGTGGAAATGTTATGGTTCCTCAAAGATGAGGAATATATCAATTTTTGTTAATGTGCAAAAACGGTCAAAAAATGGGCCAAAATCTAAAACAGACAGTATGAAAATTTTTTGGATGTACATTTAAAATATGATCAATACTATTGACAGAAATGCATAAATTTTGAAAATCGGCTGATTTTTAGCTAAGTTATGGCTTCTCAAAGTTCCCGAAGTCTCAATTTTCTGAACCAAAAACACGTTTTATTTTCAATTTTTTTTTTCCTTGCCATACTTTACAAAACATGTAATAAACCTTATATACCGATTTAAAGTATAATAAAAGCCGTATCCAGAAATGTATAAATGAGGAAAATCGGTTAAGTTGTGGAAAAGTAATGGTTCCTCAGAGATGAGGAAGAGATCAATATTTGTTCAAAACAATGATTTTGTCCATTTATAACTTTTGTGGCCATATTTTCTAAAATATGTGTCAAAATCAAGTGTGGTAAAGTTTTTTATACTCATTTTAATACCAGAAATCGATTGGGCACAAAAAATTCCGATTTTAAAATTTTCACTTTTTTGGCATTTTTGCTAGGAGTTAATGTGCAAAATCTGTCAAAAAATAAGTTAAAAATTGAAACTGAAAGTATTTTAATTTTTTTGACGTAGATTCAAAATATGATAAATACCATTGACAGAAATGCAAAAATTTTGAATATCGGTTGATTTTTAGCTAAGTTATGGCTTCTCAAAGTTGCCGAAGTCTCAATTTTGTGAACCAAATAGCACGTTTTTTCAATTTATCACTTTCCTTGCCAAATTTTTCAAAACATGTTATAAACCTTATATACCGATTTAAAGTATAATAAAAGCCGTATCCAGAAATGCATAAATGAGGAAAATCGGCTAAGTTGTGGAAAAGTTTTGGTACCTCGAAGATGAGGAAGATATCAATTTTTGTTCAAAACGATGATTTTCACCATTTATCACTACTGTGGTCATATTTTCTAAAATATGGGTCAAAATCAAGTGTGGTGAAGTTTTTTAAACTCATTTTAATACCAAAAATCGATTGGGCAGAAAAAAGTCCGATTTTAAAATTTTCAATTTTTTGGCATTTTGCTAGGAGTTAATGTGCAAAAATTCTCAAAAAAAGGCCAAAATTTAAAACTGACAGTATGAACAATTTTTTGACATACATTTAAAATATGATCAATACCATTGACAGAAATGCATAAATTTTGAAAATCGGCTGATTTTTAGCTAAGTTATGGCTTCTCAAAGTTGCCGAAGTCTCAATTTTGTGAACCAAACAACACGTTTTTTCAATTTTTTACTTCTTTGCCAAATTTTTCAAAGCATGTTATAAACCTTATATACCGATTTAAAGTATAATTAAAGCCGTATCCAGAAATGCATAAATGAGGAAAATCGGCTAAGTTGTGGAAAAGTTTTGATGCCTCGAAGATGAGGAAGATATCAATTTTTGTTCAAATCGATGATTTTGACCATTTATCACTATTGTGGTCATATTTTCTAAAATATGGGTCAAAATCAAGTGTGGTGAAGTTTTTTAAACTCATTTTAATACCAAAAATCGATTGGGCAGAAAAAAGTCCGATTTTAAAATTTTCAATTTTTTGGCATTTTTGCTAGGAGTTAATGTGCAAAAATTCTCAAAAAAATGGGCCAAAATTTAAAACTGACAGTATGAACAATTTTTTGACATACATTTAAAATATGATCAATACCATTGACAGAAATGCATAAATTTTGAAAATCGGCTGATTTTTAGCTAAGTTATGGCTTCTCAAAGTTGCCGAAGTCTCAATTTTGTGAACCAAAAAAACACGTTTTATTTTCAATTTTTACTTTCCTTGCCATATTTTACAAAACATGTAATAAACCTTATATACCGATTTAAAGTATAATAAATGCCGTATCCAGAAATGGATAAATATGTAAAATCGGCTAAGTTGTGGAAAAGTAATGGTTCCTCAGAGATGAGGAAAATATCAATATTTGTTCAAAACGATGATTTTGACAATTTATCACTATTGTGGTCATATTTTCTAAAATATGGGTCAAAATCAAATGTGGTAAAGTTTTTTATACTCATTTTAATACCAGAAATCGATTGGGCACAAAAAATTCTGATTTTAAAATTTTCACTTTTTTGGCATTTTTGCTAGGAGTTAATGTGCAAAAATTGTCAAAAAATGGGTCTAAAATTGAAATTGAAAGTATTTTAATTTTTTGACGTAGATTCAAAATTTGATAAATACCATTGAGAGAAATGCAAAAATTTTGAAAATCGGTTGATTTTTAGCTAAGTTATTGCTTCTCAAAGTTGCAAATGTCTCCATTTTTTAAATCAAAAATACGTTTTTTTTCAATTTATCACTTTCCTTGCCTTATTTTTCAAAACATGTAATAAACTTTATATGCCGATTTAAAGTATAATTAAAGCCGTATCCAGAAATGCATAAATGAGGAAAATCGGCTAAGTTGTGAAAATGATATGGTTCCTCAAAGATGAGGAAGATATCAATTTTTGTTAATGTGCAAAAATGGTCAAAAAATGGGCCAAAATTTAAAACAGACAGTATGAAAAATTTTTGGATGTACATTTAAAATATGATCAATACTCTTGACAGAAATGCATAAATTTTGAAAATCGGCTGATTTTTAGCTAAGTTATGGCTTCTCAAAGTTGCCGAAGTCTCAATTTTGTGAACCAAAAACACGTTTTATTTTCAATTTTTACTTTCCTTGCCATATTTTACAAAACATGTAATAAACCTTATATACCGATTTAAAGTATAATAAAGGCTAAGTTGTGGAAAAGTAATGGTTCCTCAGAGATGAGGAAGATATCAATATTTGTTCAAAACGACGATAATGTCCATTTATAACTTTTGTGGCCATATTTTCTAAAATATGGGTCAAAATCAAGTGTGGTAAAGTTTTTTATACTCATTTTAATACCAGAAATCGATTGGGCACAAAAAATTCCGATTTTAAAATTTTCACTTTTTTGGCATTTTTGCTTGGAGTTAATGTGCAAAAATGGTCAAAAAATGGGCCAAAATTTAAAACTGACAGTATGAACAATTTTTTGACATACATTTAAAATATGATCAATGCCATTGACAGAAATGCATAAATTTTGAAAATAGGCTGATTTTTAGCTAAGTTATGGCTTCTCAAAGTTGCCGAAGTCTAAATTTTATGAACCACAAAACACGTTTTTTCAATTTTTTACTTCCTTGCCAAATTTTTCAAAACATGTAATAAACCTTATATACCGATTTAAAGTATAATAAATGCCGTATCCAGAAATGTATAAATATGTAAAATCGGCTAAGTTGTGGAAAAGTAATGGTTCTTCAGAGATGAGGAAGATATCAATATTTGTTCAAAACGATGATTTTGTCCATTTATAACTTTTGTGGCCATATTTTCTAAAATATGGGTCAAAATCAAGTGTGGTAAAGTTTTTTATACTCATTTTAATACCAGAAATCGATTGGGCACAAAAAATTCCGATTTTAATATTTTCACTTTTTTGGCATTTTTGCTAGGAGTTAATGTGCAAAATTTGTCAAAAAATAGATCAAAAATTGAAACTGAAAGTATTTTAATTTTTTTGATGAACATTTAAAATATGATCAATACTATTGACAGAAATGCATAAATTTTGAAAATCGGCTGATTTTTAGCTAAGTTATGGCTTCTCAAAGTTGCCGAAGTCTCAATTTTGTGAACCAAAAACACGTTTTATTTTCAATTTTTACTTTCCTTGCCATATTTTACAAAACATGTAATAAACCTTATATACCGATTTAAAGTATAATAAATGCCGTATCCAGAAATGTATAAATATGTAAAATCGGCTAAGTTGTGGAAAAGTAATGGTTCTTCAGAGATGAGGAAGATATCAATATTTGTTCAAAACGATGATTTTGTCCATTTATAACTTTTGTGGCCATATTTTCTAAAATATGGGTCAAAATCAAGTGTGGTAAAGTTTTTTATACTCATTTTAATACCAGAAATCGATTGGGCACAAAAATTCCGATTTTAATATTTTCACTTTTTTGGCATTTTTGCTAGGAGTTAATGTGCAAAATCTGTCAAAAAATAGATCAAAAATTGAAACTGAAAGTATTTTAATTTTTTTGATGAACATTTAAAATATGATCAATACTATTGACAGAAATGCATAAATTTTGAAAATCGGCTGATTTTTAGCTAAGTTATGGCTTCTCAAAGTTGCCGAAGTCTCAATTTTGTGAACCAAAAACACGTTTTATTTTCAATTTTTACTTTCCTTGCCATATTTTACAAAACATGTAATAAACCTTATATACCGATTTAAAGTATAATAAATGCCGTATCCAGAAATGTATAAATATGTAAAATCGGCTAAGTTGTGGAAAAGTAATGGTTCTTCAGAGATGAGGAAGATATCAATATTTGTTCAAAACGATGATTTTGTCCATTTATAACTTTTGTGGCCATATTTTCTAAAATATGGGTCAAAATCAAGTGTGGTAAAGTTTTTTATACTCATTTTAATACCAGAAATCGATTGGGCACAAAAAATTCCGATTTTAATATTTTCACTTTTTTGGCATTTTTGCTAGGAGTTAATGTGCAAAATCTGTAAAAAAATAGATCAAAAATTGAAACTGAAAGTATTTTAATTTTTTTGATGAACATTTAAAATATGATCAATACTATTGACAGAAATGCATAAATTTTGAAAATCGGCTGATTTTTAGCTAAGTTATGGCTTCTCAAAGTTGCCGAAGTCTCAATTTTGTGAACCAAAAACACGTTTTATTTTAAATTTTTACTTTCCTTGCCAAATTTTACAAAACATGTAATAAACCTTATATACCGATTTAAAGTATAATAGAAACCGTATCCAGAAATGCATAAATATGGAAAATCGGCTAAGTTGTGGAAAAGTTATGGTTCCTCGGAGATGAGGAAGATATCAATATTTGTTCAAAACGATGATTTTGACGATTTATCACTATTGTGGTGATATTTTCTAAAATATGGGTCAAAATCAAGTGTGGTAAAGTTTTTTATACTCATTTTAATACCAGAAATCGATTGGCCACAAAAAATTCCGATTTTAAAATTTTCACTTTTTTGGCATTTTTGCTAGGAGTTAATGTGCAAAATCTGTCAAAAAATAGATCAAAAATTGAAACTGAAAGTATTTTAATTTTTTTGACGTATATTCAAAATATGATAAATACCATTGACAGAAATGCAAAAATTTTGAATATCGGTTGATTTTTAGCTAAGTTATGGCTTCTCAAAGTTGCCGAAGTCTCAATTTTGTGAACCAAATAGCACGATTTTTTCAATTTATCACTTTCCTTGCCATATTTTTCAAAACATGTAATAAACTTTATATTCCGATTTAGAGTAATATTAAAGCCGTATCCAGAAATGCATAAATGAGGAAAATCGGCTAAGTTGTGGAAATGTTATGGTTCTTCAAAGATGAGGAAGATATCAATTTTTGTTTAAAACGATGATTTTGTCCATTTATAACTTTTGTGGCCATATTTTCTAAAATATGGGTCAAAATCAAGTGTGGTAAAGTTTTTTATACTCATTTTGATACCAGATATCGATTGGGCAAAAAAATTCCGATTTTAAAGTTTTCAATTTTTTGGCATTTTTGCTAGGAGTTAATGTGCGCAAATGGTCAAAAAGTGGGTCAAAATTAAAAACTGACAGTTTGAACAATTTTTTGATGTACATTTAAAATATGATCAATACCATTGACAGAAGTGCATAAATTTTGAAAATCGGTTGATGTTTAGCTAAGTTATGGCTTCTCAAAGTTGCCGAAGTCAAAATTTTATGAACAACAAAACACGTTTTTTCAATTTTTTACTTCCTTGCCAAATTTTTCAAAACATGTAATAAACCTTATATACAGATTTAAAGTATAATAAAAGCCGTATCCAGAAATGCATAAATGAGGAAAATCGGCTGATTTTTAGCTAAGTTATGGCTTCTCAAAGATGCCGAAGTCTCAATTTTGTGAACCAAAAACACGTTTTATTTTCAATTTTTACTTTCCTTGTCATATTTTACAAAACATGTAATAAACCTTATATACCCATTTAAAGTATAATAAAAGCCGTATCCAGAAATGGATAATAAACCTTATATACCGATTTAAACTATAATAAAAGCCGTATCCAGAAATGCATAAATGAGGAAAATCGGCTAAGTTGTGGAAAAGTTATAGTTCCTCAAAGATGAGGAAGATATCAGGTTTTGTGGAAAACGATGAAATTAACTATTTATCACCATTTTTGATGTACATTCAAAATATGATCAATACTATTGACAGAAATACATAAATTTTTAAAATCGGCTGATTTTCAGCTAAGTTATGGCTTCTCAAAGATGCCGAAGTCTCAATTTTGTGAACCAAAAACACGTTTTAGTTTCAATTTTTACTTTCCTTGTCATATTTTACAAAACATGTGATAAACCTTATATACCCATTTAAAGTATAATAAAAGCCGTATCCAGATATGGATAAATATGTAAAATCGGCTAAGTTGTGGAAAAGTAATGGTTCCTCAGAGATGAGGAAGATATCAATATTTGTTCAAAACGATGATTTTGTCCATTTATAACTTTTGTGGCCATATTTTCTAAAATATGAGTCAAAATCAAGTGTGGTAAAGTTTTTTTATACTCATTTTAATACCAGAAATCGATTGGGCACAAAAAATTCCGATTTTAAAATTTTCACTTTTTTGGCATTTTTGCTAGGAGTTATTGTGCAAAATCTGTCAAAAAATGGGTCGAAAATTGAAACTGAAAGTATTTTAATTTTTTTGACGTAGATTCAAAAAATGATAAATACCATTAAAAAAAATGCAAAAATTTTTAAAATCGGTTGATTTTTAGCTAAGTTATGGCTTCTCAAAGTTACAAATGTCTCAATTTGTTAAACCAAAAACACGTTTTTTTAATTTATCACTTTCTTTGCCATATTTTTCAAAACATGTAATAAACCTTATATACCGATTTAAAGTATAATAAAAGCCGTATTCAGAAATGCATAAATATGGAAAATCGGCAAAGTTGTGGAAAAGTTGATGATTTTGACCATTTATCACTATTGTGGTCATATTTTCTAAAATAGGGGTCAAAATAAAGTGAGGTAAAGTTTTTATACTCATTTTGATACCAGAAATCGATTGGGCACGAAAAATTCCGATTTTAAATTTTCAATTTTTTGGCATTTTTGCTAGGAGTTAATGTGCAAAAATCGTCAAAAAATGGGACAAAATTTAAAACTGACAGTATGAACAATTTTTTGATATACATTTAAAATATGATCAATACCATTGACAGAAATGCATAAATTTTGAAAATCGGTTGATTTTTAGCTAAGTTATGGCTTCTCAAAGTTGCTGAAGTCTCAATTTTGTGAACCAAAAATCACGTTTTATTTCAATTTTTAACTTCATTGCCAAATTTTACAAAACATGTAATAGACCTTATATACCGATTTAAAGTATAATAAAAGCCGT
Source organism: Drosophila quadrilineata (assembly GCA_018150725.1). Taxonomy (NCBI): domain Eukaryota; kingdom Metazoa; phylum Arthropoda; class Insecta; order Diptera; family Drosophilidae; genus Drosophila; species Drosophila quadrilineata. The sequence goes on from JAECWN010000294.1 coordinate 261,464, forward strand.
ATCCAGAAATACATAAATGAGGAAAATCGGCTTAGTTGTGGAAAAGTTATGGTTCCTCAAAGATGAGGAAGATATCAATATTTGTTCAAAACGATGATTTTGACGATTTATCACTATTGTGGTCATATTTTCTAAAATATGGGTCAAAATCAAGTGTGGTAAAGTTTTTTTATACTCATTTTAATACCAGAAATCGATTAGGCACAAAAATTCCGATTTTAAAAATTTTACTTTTTTGTCAATTTTGATAGGAGTTAATGTGCGAAAATGGTCAAAAAATGGATTAAAATTAAAAACTGACAGTATGAACAATTTTTTGATGTACATTTAAAATATGATCAATACCATTGACAGAAATGCATAAATTTTGAAAATCGGTTGATTTTTAGCTAAGTTATGGCTTCTCAAAGTTGCCGAAGTCTCAATTTTGTGAACCAAAAACACGTTTTATTTTCAATTTTTACTTTCCTTGCCAAATTTTACAAAACATGTAATAAACTTTATATACCGATTTAAAGTATAATAAAAGCCGTATCCAGAAATGCATAAATATGGAAAATCGGCTAAGTTGTGGAAAAGTTATAGTTCCTCAAAGATGAGGAAGATATCATTTTTTGTGGAAAACGATGAAATTGACTATTTATTACTATTTTTGATGTACATTCAAAATATGATCAATACTATTGACAGAAATGCATAAATTTTGAAAATCGGCTGATTTTTAGCTAAGTTATGGCTTCTCAAAGTTGCCGAAGACTCAATTTTGTGAACCAAAAACATGTTTTATTTTCAATTTTTCTTTTCCTTGCCAAATTTTACAAAACATGTAATAAACCTTATGTACCGATTTAAAGTATAATAGAAACCGTATCCAGAAATGCATAAATATGGAAAATCGGCTAAGTTGTGGAAAAGTTATGGTTCCTCGGAGATGAGGAAGATATCAATATTTGTTCAAAACGATGATTTTGACGATTTATCACTATTGTGGTGATATTTTCTAAAATATGGGTCAAAATCAAGTGTGGTAAAGTTTTTTATACTCATTTTAATACCAGAAATCGATTGGCCACGAACAATTCCGATTTTAAAATTTTCACTTTTTTGGCATTTTTGCTAGGAGTTAATATGCAAAATCTGTCAAAAAATAGATCAAAAATTTAAACTGAAAGTATTTTAATTTTTTTGACGTAGATTCAAAATATGATAAATACCATTGACAGAAATGCAAAAATTTTGAATATCGGTTTATTTTTAGCTAAGTTATGGCTTCTCAAAGTTGCCGAAGTCTCAATTTTGTGAACCAAATAGCACGTTTTTTTTAATTTATCACTTTCCTTGCCATATTTTTCAAAACATGTAATAAACTTTATATTCCGATTTAGAGTAATATTAAAGCCGTATCCAGAAATGCATAAATGAGGAAAATCGGCTAAGTTGTGGAAATGTTATGGTTCTTCAAATATGAGGAAGATATCAATTTTTGTTTAAAACGATGATTTTGTCCATTTATAACTTTTGTGGCCATATTTTCTAAAATATGGGTCAAAATCAAGTGTGGTAAAGTTTTTTAAACTCATTTTGATACCAGATTTCGATTGGGCAAAAAAATTCCGATTTTAAAGTTTTCAATTTTTTGGCATTTTTGCTAGGAGTTAATGTGCGCAAATGGTCAAAAAATGGGTCAAAATTAAAAACTGACAGTTTGAACAATTTTTTGATGTACATTTAAAATATGATCAATACCATTGACAGAAGTGCATAAATTTTGAAAATCGGTTGATGTTTAGCTAAGTTATGGCTTCTCAAAGTTGCCGAAGTCAAAATTTTATGAACCACAAAACACGTTTTTTCAATTTTTTACTTCCTTGCCAAATTTTTCAAAACATGTAATAAACCTTATATACAGATTTAAAGTATAATAAAAGCCGTATCCAGAAATGCATAAATGAGGAAAATCGGCTGATTTTTAGCTAAGTTATGGCTTCTCAAAGATGCCGAAGTCTCAATTTTGTGAACCAAAAACACGTTTTATTTTAAATTTTTACTTTCCTTGTCATATTTTACAAAACATGTAATAAGCCTTATATACCCATTTAAAGTATAATAAAAGCCGTATCCAGAAATGGATAATAAACCTTATATACCGATTTAAACTATAATAAAAGCCGTATCCAGAAATGCATAAATGAGGAAAATCGCCTAAGTTCTGGAAAATCTATGGCTCCTCAAAGATGAGGAAGATATCATGTTTTGTGGAAAACGATGAAATTAACTATTTATCACCATTTTTGATGTACATTCAAAATATGATCAATACTATTGACAGAAATGCATAAATTTTTAAAATCAGCTGATTTTCAGCTAAGTTATGGCTTCTCAAAGATGCCGAAGTCTCAATTTTGTGAACCAAAAACACGTTTTAGTTTCAATTTTTACTTTCCTTGCCAAATTTTACAAAACATGTAATAAACCTTATATACCCATTTAAAGTATAATAAAAGCCGTATCCAGATATGGATAAATATGTAAAATCGGCTAAGTTGTGGAAAAGTAATGGTTCCTCAGAGATGAGAAAGATATCAATATTTGTTCAAAACGATGATTTTGTCCATTTATAACTTTTGTGGCCATATTTTCTAAAATATGGGTCAAAATCAAGTGTGGTAAAGTTTTTTTATACTCATTTTAATACCAGAAATCGATTGGGCACAAAAAATTCCGATTTTAAAATTTTCACTTTTTTGGCATTTTTGCTAGGAGTTATTGTGCAAAATCTGTCAAAAAATGGGTTGAAAATTGAAACTGAAAGTATTTAAATTTTTTTGACGTAGATTCAAAATATGATAAATACCATTAAAAGAAATGCAAAAATTTTTAAAATCGGTTGATTTTTAGCTAAGTTATGGCTTCTCAAAGTGGCAAATGTCTCAATTTGTTAAACCAAAAACACGTTATTTCAATTTATCACTTTCTTTGCCATATTTTCCAAAACATGTAATAAACCTTATATACCGATTTAAAGTATAATAAAAGCCGTATTCAGAAATGCATAAATATGGAAAATCGGCTAAGTTGTGGAAAAGTTGATGATTTTGACCATTTATCACTATTGTGGTCATATTTCCTAAAATATGGGTCAAAATCAAGTGTGGTAAAGTTTTTTTATACTCATTTTAATACCAGAAATCGATTAGGCACAAAAATTCCGATTTTAAAAATTTTACTTTTTTGTCAATTTTGATAGGAGTTAATGTGCGAAAATGGTCAAAAAATGGATTAAAATTAAAAACTGACAGTATGAACAATTTTTTGATCTACATTTAAAATATGATCAATACCATTGACAGAAATGCATAAATTTTGAAAATCGGTTGATTTTTAGCTAAGTTATGGCTTCCCAAAGATGCCGAAGTCTCAATTTTGTGAACCAAAAACACGTTTTAGTTTCAATTTTTACTTTCCTTGCCATATTTTACAAAACATGTAATAAACCTTATATACCAATTTAAAGTATAATAAAAGCCGTATCCAGATATGGATAAATATGTAAAATCGGCTAAGTTGTGGAAAAGTAATGGTTCCTCAGAGATGAGAAAGATATCAATATTTGTTCAAAACGATGATTTTGTCCATGTATAACTTTTGTGGCCATATTTTCTAAAATATGAGTCAAAATCAAGTGTGGTAAAGTTTTTTTATACTCATTTTAATACCAGAAATCGATTGGGCACAAAAAATTCCGATTTTAAAATTTTCACTTTTTTGGCATTTTTGCTAGGAGTTATTGTGCAAAATCTGTCAAAAAATGGGTCGAAAATTGAAACTGAAAGTATTTTAATTTTTTTGACGTAGATTCAAAATATGATAAATACCATTAAAAGAAATGCAAAAATTTTTAAAATCGGTTGATTTTTAGCTAAGTTATGGCTTCTCAAAGTTGCAAATGTCTCAATTTGTTAAACCAAAAACACGTTATTTCAATTTATCACTTTCTTTGCCATATTTTTCAAAACATGTAATAAACCTTATATACCGATTTAAAGTATAATAAAAGCCGTATTCAGAAATGCATAAATATGGAAAATCGGCTAAGTTGTGGAAAAGTTAAAAAGGGAAATTTTTTTTTGATAATTTTGACCATTTATCACTATTGTGGTCATATTTTCTAAAATAGGGGTCAAAATCAAGTGTGGTAAAGTTTTTATACTCATTTTGATACCAGAAATCGATTGGGCACGAAAAATTCCGATTTTAAATTTTCAATTTTTTGGCATTTTTGCTAGGAGTTAATGTGCAAAAATCGTCAAAAAATGGGACAAAATTAAAAACTGACAGTATAAACAATTTTTTGATATACATTTAAAATATGATCAATACCATTGACAGAAATGCATAAATTTTGAAAATCGGTTGATTTTTAGCTAAGTTATGGCTTCTCAAAGTTGCTGAAGTCTAAATTTTGTGAGCCAAAAATCACGTTTTATTTCAATTTTTTACTTCATTGCCAAATTTTACAAAACATGTAATAGACCTTATATACCGATTTAAAGTATAATAAAAGCCGTATCCAGAAATACATAAATGAGGAAAATCGGCTTAGTTGTGGAAAAGTTATTGTTCCTCAAAGATGAGGAAGATATCAATCTTTGTTCAAAACGATGATTTTGACGATTTATCACTATTGTGGTCATATTTTCTAAAATATGGGTCAACATCAAGTGTGGTAAAGTTTTTTTATACTCATTTTAATACCAGAAATCGATTAGGCACAAAAATTCCGATTTTAAAAATTTTACTTTTTTCGCATTTTTGCTAGGAGTTAATGTGCAAAAATGGTCAAAAAATGGATTAAAATTAAAAACTGACAGTATGAACAATTTTTTGATGTACATTTAAAATATGATCAATACCATTGACAGAAATGCATAAATTTTGAAAATCGGTTGATTTTTAGCTAAGTTATGGCTTCTCAAAGTTGCCGAAGTCTCAATTTTGTGAACCAAAAACACGTTTTATTTTCAATTTTTACTTTCCTTGCCAAATTTTACAAAACATGTAATAAACCTTATATACCGATTTAAAGTATAATAAAAGCCGTATCCAGAAATGCATAAATATGGAAAATCGGCTAAGTTGTGGAAAAGTTATGGTTCCTCAAAGATGAGGAAGATATCATTTTTTGTGGAAAACGATGAAATTGACTATTTATCACTATTTTTGATGTACATTCAAAATATGATCAATACCATTGACAGAAATGCAAAATTTTTGAAAATCGGTTGATTTTTAGTTAAGTTATGGCTTCTCAAAGTTGCCGAAGTCTCAATTTTGTGAACCAAAAACACGTTTTATTTTCAATTTTTCTTTTCCTTGCCAAATTTTACAAAACATGTAATAAACCTTATATATCGATTTTAAGTATAATAAAAGCCGTATCCAGAAATGCATAAATATGGAAAATCGGCTAAGTTGTGGAAAAGTTATGGTTCCTCGGAGATGAGGAAGATATCAATATTTGTTCAAAACGATGATTTTGACGATTCATCACTATTGTGGTCATATTTTCTAAAATATGGGTCAAAATCAAGTGTGGTAAAGTTTTTTTATACTCATTTTAAAACCAGAAATCGATTAGGCACAAAAAATTCCGATTTTAAAATTTTCACTTTTTTGTCATTTTTGCTAGGAGTTAATGTGCGAAAATGGTCAAAAAATGGGTCAAAATTAAAAACTGACAGTATGAACAATTTTTTGATATACATTTAAAATATGATCAATACCATTGACAGAAATGCATAAATTTTGAAAATCGGTTGATTTTTAGCTAAGTTATGGCTTCTCAAAGTTGCCGAAGTCTCAATTTTGTGAACCAAAAACACGTTTTATTTTCAATTTTTACTTTCCTTGCCAAATTTTACAAAACATGTAATAAACCTTATATATCGATTTTAAAGTATAATAAAAGCCGTATCCAGAAATGCATAAATATGGAAAATCGGCTAAGTTGTGGAAAAGTTATGGTTCCTCGGAGATGAGGAAGATATCAATATTTGTTCAAAACGATGATTTTGACCATTTATCACTATTGTGGTCATATTTTCTAAAATATGGGTCAAAATCAAGTGTGGTAAAGTTTTTTATACTCATTTTAATACCAGAAATCGATTGGGTACAAAAAATTCCGATTTTAAAATTTTCACTTTTTTGTCATTTTTGCTAGGAGTTAATGTGCGAAAATGGTCAAAAAATGGGTCAAAATTAAAAACTGACAGTATAAACAAATTTTTGATATACATTTAAAATATGATCAATACCATTGACAGAAATGCATAAATTTTGAAAATCGGCTGATTTTTAGCTAAGTTATGGCTTCTCAAAGATGCCGAAGTCTCAATTTTGTGAACCAAAAACACGTTTTATTTTAAATTTTTACTTTCCTTGTCATATTTTACAAAACATGTAATAAACCTTATATACCCATTTAAAGTATAATAAAAGCCGTATCCAGAAATGGATAATAAACCTTATATACCGATTTAAACTATAATAAAAGCCGTATCCAGAAATGCATAAATGAGGAAAATCGTCTGATTTTTAGCTAAGTTATGGCTTCTCAAAGATGCCGAAGTCTCAATTTTGTGAACCAAAAACACGTTTTATTTTAAATTTTTACTTTCCTTGTCATATTTTACAAAACATGTAATAAACCTTATATACCCATTTAAAGTATAATAAAAGCCGTATCCAGAAATGCATAAATATGGAAAATCGGCTAAGTTGTGGAAAAGTTATGGTTCCTCGGAGATGAGGAAGATATCAATATTTGTTCAAAACGATGATTTTGACGATTCATCACTATTGTGGTCATATTTTCTAAAATATGGGTCAAAATCAAGTGTGGTAAAGTTTTTTATACTCATTTTAATACCAGAAATCGATTGGGTACAAAAAATTCCGATTTTAAAATTTTCACTTTTTTGTCATTTTTGCTAGGAGTTAATGTGCGAAAATGGTCAAAAAATGGGTCAAAATTAAAAACTGACAGTATAAACAAATTTTTGATATACATTTAAAATATGATCTATACCATTGACAGAAATGCATAAATTTTGAAAATCGGCTGATTTTTAGCTAAGTTATGGCTTCTCAAAGATGCCGAAGTCTCAATTTTGTGAACCAAAAACACGTTTTATTTTAAATTTTTACTTTCCTTGTCATATTTTACAAAACATGTAATAAACCTTATATACCGATTTAAAGTATAATAAAAGCCGTATCCAGAAATGGATAATAAACCTTTTATACCGATTTAAACTATAATAAAAGCCGTATCCAGAAATGCATAAATGAGGAAAATCGTCTGATTTTTAGCTAAGTTATGGCTTCTCAAAGATGCCGAAGTTCAATTTTGTGAACCAAAAACACGTTTTATTTTCAATTTTTACTTTCCTTGTCATATTTTACAAAACATGTAATAAACCTTATATACCCATTTAAAGTATAATAAAAGCCGTATCCAGAAATGGATAATAAACCTTATATACCGATTTAAACTATAATAAAAGCCGTATCCAGAAATGCATAAATGAGGAAAATCGGCTAAGTTCTGGAAAATCTATGGCTCCTCAAAGATGAGGAAGATATCATGTTTTGTGGAAAACGATGAAATTAACTATTTATCACCATTTTTGATGTACATTTAAAATATGATCAATACTATTGACAGAAATGCATAAATTTTTAAAATCAGCTGGATAATAATCCTTATATACCGATTTAAACTATAATAAAAGCCGTATCCAGAAATGCATAAATGAGGAAAATCGGTTAAGTTCTGGAAAATCTATGGCTCCTCAAAGATGGGAAGATATCATGTTTTTGGAAAACGATGAAATTAACTATTTATCACCTTTTTGATGTACATTCAAAATATGATCAATACTATTGACAGAAATGCATAAATTTTTAAAATCGGCTGATTTTCAGCTGTGGAAAAGTTATGGCTTATCAAAGATGCGGAAGTCTCAATTTTGTGAACCAAAAACGAAGTTTTTTTCCATTTATTACTTTCCTTGCCAAATTTTACAAAATATGTCAAAATAAACCTTATATACCGTTTTTATACTCATTTTGATACAGAAGCCGATTGGCATCCAGAAATGCATAATTTTAAAATTTTACTTTTGGCATTTGTGCTAGAAGTTATGGTTCCTCAAAAATGGGAAGATATCAATATTGTGGCAAAATTAAAAATTGACTATTTATCACTATTTTTGATGTACATTTCAAAATATGATAAATACCATTGACAGAAATGCAAAAATTTTGAAAATCGGTTGATTTTTAGCTAAGTTATGGCTTCTCAAAGTTGCAGAAGTCTCAATTTTGTAAACCAAATAACACGTTTTTTTTCAATTTTTTCACTTTCCTTGCCATATTTTTCAAAACATGTAATAAACCTTATATACCGATTTTAAAGTATAATAAAAGCCGTATCCAGAAATGCATAAATATGGAAAATCGGCTAAGTTGTGGAAAAGTAATGGTTCCTCAGTGATGAGGAAGATATCAATATTTGTTCAAAACGATGATTTTGACCATAAATCACTATTGTGGTCATATTTTCTAAAATAGGGGTCAAAATCAAGTGTGGTAAAGTTTTTTATACTCATTTTGATACCAGAAATCGATTGGGCACAAAAATTCCGATTTTAAAATTTTCACTTTTTTGTCATTTTTGCTAGGAGTTAATGTGCGAAAATGGTCAAAAAATGGGTCAAAATTAAAAACTGACAGTAAGAACAATTTTTTGATGTACATTTAAAATATGATAAATACCATTGACAGAAATGCAACAGTTTTGAAAATCGGTTGATTTTTAGCTAAGTTATGGCTTCTCAAAGTTGCAAAACTCTCATTTTTGTAAACCAAATAACACGTTTTTTTCAATTTTTGACTTTTTGCCATATTTTTCAAAAGATGTTATAAACCTTATATACCGATTTAAAGTATAATAAAAGCCGTATCCAGAAATGGATAAATATGGAAAATCGGCTAAGTTGTGGAAAAGTAATGGTTCCTCAGAGATGAGGAAGATATCAATATTTGTTCATAACGATGATTTTGTCCATTTATAACTATTGTGGCCATATTTTCTAAAATATGGGTCAAAATCAAGTGTGGTAAAGTTTTCTTATACTCATTTTAATACCAGAAATCGATTGGGCACAAAAAATTCCGATTTTAAAATTTTCACTTTTTTGGCATTTTTGCTAGGAGTTAATGTGCGAAAATGGTCAAAAAATGGGTCAAAATTAAAAACTGACAGTATGAACAATTTTTTGATGAACATTTAAAATATGATCAGTACTATTGACAGAAATGCATAAATTTTGAAAATCGGTTGATTTTTAGCTAAGTTATGGCTTTTCAAAGTTGCAAAAGTCTCAAAATTTTAAACAAAAAAACACGGTTTTTTTCAATTTATCACTTTCCTTGCCATATTTTTCAAAACATGTAATAAACCTTATTTACCGATTTAAAGTATAATAATAGCCGTATCCAGAAACGCATAAATGAGGAAAATCGGCTAAGTTGTGGAAAAGTTATGGTTCCTCAAAGATGAGGAAGATATCAATTTTTGTTCAAAACGATGATTTTGTCCATTTATAACTATTGTGGCCATATTTTCTAAAATATGGGTCAAAATCAAGTGTGGTAAAGTTTTTATACTCATTTTGATACCAGAAATCGATTGGGCACAAAAAATTCCGATTTTAAAATTTTCACTTTTTTGGCATTTTTGCTAGGAGTTAATGTGCGAAAATGGTCAAAAAATGGGTTAAAATTAAAAACTGACAGTAAGAACAATTTTTTAATGTACATTTAAAATATGATCAATACCATTGACAGAAATGCATAAATTTTGAAAATCGGTTGATTTTTAGCTAAGTTATGGCTTCTCAAAGTTGCAAAAGTCTCAATTTTTTAAACCAAATAACACGTTTTTTTCAATTTATCACTTTCCTTGCCATATTTTTCAAAACATGTAATAAACCTTATATACCGATTTAAAGTATAATAAAAGCCGTATCCAGAAATGGATAAATGAGGAAAATCGGCTAAGTTGTGGAAAAGTTATGGTTCCTCAAAGATGAGGAAGATATCAATTTTTGTTCAAAACGATGATTTTGACCATTTATCACTATTGTGGTCATATTTTCTAAAATATGGGTCAAAATCAAGTGTGGTAAAGTTTTTTATACTCATTTTGATACCAGAAATCGATTGGGCACAAAAAATTCCGATTTTAAAATTTTCACTTTTTTGGCATTTTTGCTAGGAGTTAATGTGCGAAAATGGTCAAAAAATGGGTTAAAATTAAAAACTGACAGTAAGAACAATTTTTTAATGTACATTTAAAAAATGATCAGTACCATTGACAGAAATGCATAAATTTTGAAAATCTGTTGATTTTTAGCTAAGTAATGGCTTCTCAAAGTTGCAAAAGTCTCAATTTTTTAAACCAAATAACACGGTTTTTTTCAATTTTTCACTTTCCTTGCCATATTTTTCAAAACATGTAATAAACCTTATATACCGATTTAAAGTATAATAAAAGCCGTATCCAGAAATGGATAAATGAGGAAAATCGGCTAAGTTGTGGAAAAGTTATGGTTCCTCAAAGATGAGGAAGATATCAATTTTTGTTCAAAACGATGATTTTGACCATTTATCACTATTGTGGCCATATTTTCTAAAATATGGGTCAAAATCAAGTGTGGTAAAGTTTTTTATACTCATTTTGATACCAGAAATCGATTGGGCACAAAAATTTCCGATTTTAAAATTTTCACTTTTTTGGCATTTTTGCTAGGAGTTAATGTGCGAAAATGGTCAAAAAATGGGTTAAAATTAAAAACTGACAGTATAAACAATTTTTTGATGTACATTTAAAATATGATCAGTACCATTGACAGAAATGCATAAATTTTGAAAATCGGTTGATTTTTAGCTAAGTTATGGCTTCTCAAAGTTGCAAAAGTCTCATTTTTTAAACCAAATAACACGTTTTTTTTCAATTTTTCACTTTCCTTGCCATATTTTTCAAAACATTTAATAAACCTTATATACCGATTTAAAGTATAATAAAAGCCGTATCCAGAAATGCATAAATGAGGAAAATCGGCTAAGTTGTGGAAAAGTTATGGTTCCTCAAAGATGGGGAAGATATCAATATTTGTTCAAAACGATGATTTTGTCCATTTATAACTATTGTAACCATTTTTTCTAAAATATGGGTCAAAATCAAGTGTGGTAAAGGTTTTTATACTCATTTTGATACCAGAAATCGATTGGGCACAAAAATTTCCGATTTTAAAATTTTCACTTTTTTGGCATTTTTGCTAGGAGTTAATGTGCGAAAATGGTCAAAAAATGGGTCAAAATTAAAAACTGACAGTAAGAACAATTTTTTAATGTACATTTAAAATATGATAAATACTATTGACAGAAATGCAAAAATTTTGAAAATCGGTTGATTTTTAGCTAAGTTATGGCTTCTTAAAGTTGCAAAAGTCTAATTTTTTTAAACCAATTAACACGTTTTTTTTTAATTTTTCACTTTCCTTGCCATATTTTTCAAAACATGTAATAAACCTTATATACCGATTTAAAGTATAATAAAAGCCGTATCCAGAAATGGATAAATGAGGAAAATCGGCTAAGTTGTGGAAAAGTTATGGTTCCTCAAAGATGAGGAAGATATCAATTTTTGTTCAAAACGATGATTTTGACCATTTATCACTATTGTGGCCATATTTTCTAAAATATGGGTCAAAATCAAGTGTGGTAAAGTTTTTTATACTCATTTTGATACCAGAAATCGATTGGGCACAAAAATTCCGATTTTAAAATTTTCACTTTTTTGGCATTTTTGCTAGGAGTTAATGTGCGAAAATGGTCAAAAAATGGGTTAAAATTAAAAACTGACAGTAAGAACAATTTTTTAATGTACATTTAAAATATGATCAATACCATTGACAGAAATGCATAAATTTTGAAAATCTGTTGATTTTTAGCTAAGTAATGGCTTCTCAAAGTTGCAAAAGTCTCAATTTTTTTAAACCAAATAACACGTTTTTTTCAATTTTTCACTTTCCTTGCCATATTTTTCAAAACATTTAATAAACCTTATATACCGATTTACAGTATAATAAAAGCCGTATCTTGAAATGAAAAAAAAGGAAAATCGGCTAAGTTGTGGAAAAGTTATGCTTCCTCAAAGATGGGTAAGATATCAATTTTTGTTTAAAACGATGATTTTGTCCATTTACAACTATTGTAACCATGTTTTCTAAAATATGGGATAAAATCAAGTGTGGTAAAGTTTTTTATACTCATCTTGATACCAGAAATCGATTGGGCACAAAAATTTCCGATTTTAAAATTTTCACTTTTTTGGCATTTTTGCTAGGAGTTAATGTGCGAAAATGGTCAAAAAATGGGTCAAAATTAAAAACTGACAGTATAAACAATTTTTTGATGTACATTTAAAATATGATCAGTACCATTGACAGAAATGCATAAATTTTGAAAATCGGTTGATTTTTAGCTATGTAATGGCTTCTCAAAGTTGCAAAAGTCTCATTTTTTTAAACCAATTAACACGTTATTTTTTAATTTTTCACTTTCCTTGCCATATTTTTCAAAACATTTAATAAACCTTATATACCGATTTAAAGTATAATAAAAGCCGTATCCAGAAATGGATAAATGAGGAAAATCGGCAAAGTTGTGGAAAAGTTATGGTTCCTCAGAGATGAGGAAGATATCAATATTTGTTTATAACGACGACTTTGTCCATTTATAACTATTGTGGCCATATTTTCTTAAATATGGGTCAAAATCAAGTGTGGTAAAGTTTTTTATACTCATTTTGATACCAGAAATCGATTGGGCACAAAAAATTCCGATTTTAAAATTTTCACTTTTTTGGCATTTTTGCTAGGAGTTAATGTGCGAAAATGGTCAAAAAATGGGTCAAAATTAAAAACTGACAGTAAGAACAATTTTTTAATGTACATTTAAAATATGATAAATACCATTGACAGAAATGCAAAAATTTTCAAACCGGTTGATTTTTAGCTAAGTTATGGCTTCTCAAAGTTGCAAAAGTCTCATTTTTTTAAACCAAATAACACGTTTTTTTTCAATTTTTCACTTTCCTTGCCATATTTTTCAAAACATGTAATAAACCTTATATACCGATTTAAAGTATAATAAAAGCCGTATCCAGAAATGGATAAATATGGAAAATCGGCTAAGTTGTGGAAAAGTAATGGTTCCTCAGAGATGAGGAAGATATCAATTTTTGTTCAAAACGATGATTTTGTCCATTTACAACTATTGTAACCATGTTTTCTAAAATATGGGTCAAAATCAAGTGTGGTAAAGTTTTTTATACTCATTTTGATACCAGAAATCGATTGGTCACCAAAAATTCCGATTTTAAAATTTTCACTTTTTTCGCATTTTTGCTAGGAGTTAATGTGCGAAAATGGTCAAAAAATGGGTCAAAATTAAAAACTGACAGTATAAACAATTTTTTGATGTACATTTAAAATATGATCAATACCATTGACAGAAATGCATAAATTTTGAAAATCGGTTGATTTTTAGCTAAGTAATGGCTTCTCAAAGTTGCAAAAGTCTCAATTTTTTAAAACCAAATAACACGTTTTTTTTTAATTTTTCACTTTCCTTGCCATATTTTTCAAAACATGTAATAAACCTTATATACCGATTTAAAGTATAATAAAAGCCGTATCCAGAAATGGATAAATGAGGAAAATCGGCTAAGTTGTGGAAAAGTTATGGTTCCTCAAAGATGAGGAAGATATCAATTTTTGTTCAAAACGATGATTTTGTCCATTTATCACTATTGTGGCCATATTTTCTAAAATATGGGTCAAAATCAAGTGTGGTAAAGTTTTTTATACTCATTTTGATACCAGAAATCGATTGGGCACAAAAAATTCCGATTTTAAAATTTTCACTTTTTTGGCATTTTTGCTAGGAGTTAATGTGCGAAAATGGTCAAAAAATGGGTCAAAATTAAAAACTGACAGTAAGAACAATTTTTTAATGTACATTTAAAATATGATAAATACCATTGACAGAAATGCATAAATTTTGAAAATCGGTTGATTTTTAGCTAAGTAATGGCTTCTCAAAGTTGCAAAAGTCTCATTTTTATAAACCAATTAACACGTTTTTTTTTAATTTTTCACTTTCCTTGCCATATTTTTTAAAACATGTAATAAACCTTATATACCGATTTAAAGTATAATAAAAGCCGTATCCAGAAATGGATAAATGAGGAAAATCGGCAAAGTTGTGGAAAAGTTATGGTTCCTCAGAGATGAGGAAGATATCAATATTTGTTCATAACGATGATTTTGTCCATTTATAACTATTGTGGCCATGTTTTCTAAAATATGGGTCAAAATCAAGTGTGGTAAAGTTTTTTATACTCATTTTGATACCAGAAATCGATTGGGCACAAAAATTTCCGATTTTAAAATTTTCACTTTTTTGGCATTTTTGCTAGGAGTTAATGTGCGAAAATGGTCAAAAAATGGGTCAAAATTAAAAACTGACAGTATAAACAATTTTTTGATGTACATTTAAAATATGATCAGTACCATTGACAGAAATGCATAAATTTTGAAAATCGGTTGATTTTTAGCTAAGTAATGGCTTCTCAAAGTTGCAAAAGTCTCATTTTTTTAAACCAATTAACACGTTATTTTTTAATTTTTCACTTTCCTTGCCATATTTTTCAAAACATTTAATAAACCTTATATACCGATTTAAAGTATAATAAAAGCCGTATCCAGAAATGGATAAATGAGGAAAATCGGCAAAGTTGTGGAAAAGTTATGGTTCCTCAGAGATGAGGAAGATATCAATATTTGTTTATAACGACGACTTTGTCCATTTATAACTATTGTGGCCATATTTTCTTAAATATGGGTCAAAATCAAGTGTGGTAAAGTTTTTTATACTCATTTTGATACCAGAAATCGATTGGGCACAAAAATTTCCGATTTTAAAATTTTCACTTTTTTGGCATTTTTGCTAGGAGTTAATGTGCAAAAATGGTCAAAAAATGGGTCAAAATTAAAAACTGACAGTATAAACAATTTTTTAATGTACATTTAAAATATGATAAATACCATTGACAGAAATGCAAAAATTTTCAAACCGGTTGATTTTTAGCTAAGTAATGGCTTCTTAAAGTTGCAAAACTCTCATTTTTATAAACCAATTAACACGTTTTTTTTTAATTTTTCACTTTCCTTGCCATATTTTTTAAAACATGTAATAAACCTTATATACCGATTTAAAGTATAATAAAAGCCGTATCCAGAAATGGATAAATATGGAAAATCGGCTAAGTTGTGGAAAAGTTATGGTTCCTCAGAGATGAGGAAGATATCAATATTTGTTTATAACGACGACTTTGTCCATTTATAACTGGTAAAGTTTTTTATACTCATTTTGATACCAGAAATCGATTGGTCACCAAAAATTCCGATTTTAAAATTTTTAATTTTTTGGCATTTTTGCTAGGAGTTAATGTGCGAAAATGGTCAAAAAATGGGTCAAAATTAAAAACTGACAGTATGAACAATTTTTTGATATACATTTAAAATATGATCAATACCATTGACAGAAATGCATAAATTTTGAAAATCGGTTGATTATTAGCTAAGTTATGGCTTCTCAAAGTTGCAGAAGTCTCAATTTTGTGAACCAAAAACACGTTTTATTTTCAATTTTTACTTTCCTTGCCAAATTTTACAAAACAAGTAATAAACCTTATATACCGATTTAAAGTATAATAAAAGCCGTATCCAGAAATGCATAAATATGGAAAATCGGCTAAGTTGTGGAAAAGTTATGGTTCCTCGGAGATGAGGAAGATATCAATATTTGTTCAAAACGATGATTTTGACGATTTATCACTATTGTGGTCATATTTTCTAAAATATGGGTCAAAAACAAGTGTGGTAAAGTTTTTTATAGTCATTTTAAAACCAGAAATCGATTGGGCACAAAAATTTCCGATTTTAAAATTTTCCCTTTTTCGGCATTTTTGCTAGGAGTTAATGTGCAAAATTTGTCAAAAAATGGGTCGAAAATTGAAACTGAAAGTATTTTAATTTTTTTGACGTAGATTCAAAATATGATAACTACCATTGACAGAAATCCAAAAGTTTTGAAAATCGGTTCATTTTTAGCTAAGTTATGGCTTCTCAAAGTTGCCGAAGTCTCAATTTTGTGAACCAAAAACACGTTTTATTTTCAATTTTTACTTTCCTTGCCAAATTTTACAAAACATGTAATAAACCTTATATACCGATTTTAAGTATAATAAAAGCCATATCCAGAAATGCATAAATATGGAAAATCGGCTAAGTTGTGGAAAAGTTATGGTTCCTCGGAGATGAGGAAGATATCAATATTTGTTCAAAACGATGATTTTGACGATTCATCACTATTGTGGTCATATTTTCTAAAATATGGGTCAAAATAAAGTGTGGTAAAGTTTTTTATACTCATTTTAAAACCAGAAATCGATTGGGCACAAAAAATTCCGATTTTAAAATTTTCACTTTTTTGTCATTTTTGCTAGGAGTTAATGTGCGAAAATGGTCAAAAAATGGGTCGAAAATTGAAACTGACAGTATGAAAATTTTTTGATATACATTTAAAATATGATCAATACCATTGACAGAAATGCATAAATTTTGAAAATCGGTTGATTATTAGCTAAGTTATGGCTTCTCAAAGTTGCCGAAGTCTCAATTTTGTGAACCAAAAACACGTTTTATTTTCAATTTTTACTTTCCTTGCCAAATTTTACAAAACAAGTAATAAACCTTATATACCGATTTAAAGTATAATAAAAGCCGTATCCAGAAATGCATAAATATGGAAATACGGCTAAGTTGTGGAAAAGTTATGGTTCCTCAAAGATGAGAAAGAGATCAATATTTGTTCAAAACGATGGTTTTGACCATTTATCACTATTGTGGTCATATTTTCTAAAAAAAGGGGTCAAAATCAAGAGTGGTAAAGTTTTTTATACTCATTTTGATACCAGAAATCGATTGGGGACAAAAAATTCCGATTTTAAAATATTCAATTTTTTGGCATTTTTGCTAAGAGTTAATGTGCAAAATTTGTCAAAAAATGGGTCGAAAATTGAAACTGAAAGTATTTGAATTTTTTTTTGACGTAGATTCAAAATATGATAACTACCATTGACAGAAATGCAAAAGTTTTGAAAATCGGTTCATTTTTAGCTAAGTTATGGCTTCTCAAAGTTCCAAACGTCTCAATTTTGTGAACCAAAAACACGTTTTATTTTCAATTTTTACTTTCCTTGCCAAATTTTACAAAACATGTAATAAACCTTATATACCGATTTAAAGTATAATAAAAGCCGTATCCAGAAATGCATAAATATGGAAAATCGGCTAAGTTGTGGAAAAGTTATGGTTCCTCAGAGATGAGGAAGATATCAATATTTGGTCAAAACGATGATTTTGACGATTCAACACTATTGTGGTCATATTTTCTAAAATATGGGTCAAAATCAAGTGTGGTAAAGTTTTTTTATACTCATTTTAATACCAGAAATCGATTGGGTACAAAAAATTCCGATTTTAAAATTTTCACTTTTTTGTCATTTTTGCTAGGAGTTAATGTGCGAAAATGGTCAAAAAATGGGTCAAAATTAAAAACTGACAGTATGAACAATTTTTTGATATACATTTAAAATATGATCAATACCATTGACAGAAATGCATAAATTTTGAAAATCGGTTGATTTTTAGCTAAGTTATGGCTTCTCAAAGTTGCCGAAGTCTCAATTTTGTGAACCAAAAACACGTTTTATTTTAAATTTTTACTTTCCTTGCCAAATTTTACAAAACATGTAATAAACCTTATATACCGATTTAAAGTATAATAAAAGCCGTATCCAGAAATGCATAAATATGGAAAATCGGCTAAGTTGTGGAAAAGTTATGGTTCCTCGGAGATGAGGAAGATATCAATATTTGTTCAAAACGATGATTTTGACGATTCATCACTATTGTGGTCATATTTTCTAAAATATGGGTCAAAATCAAGTGTGGTAAAGTTTTTTTATACTCATTTTAAAACCAGAAATCGATTAGGCACAAAAAATTCCGATTTTAAAATTTTCACTTTTTTGTCATTTTTGCTAGGAGTTAATGTGCGAAAATGGTCAAAAAATGGGTCAAAATTAAAAACTGACAGTATGAACAATTTTTTGATATACATTTAAAATATGATCAATACCATTGACAGAAATGCATAAATTTTGAAAATCGGTTTATTATTAGCTAAGTTATGGCTTCTCAAAGTTGCCGAAGTCTCAATTTTGTGAACCAAAAACACGTTTTATTTTCAATTTTTACTTTCCTTGCCAAATTTTACAAAACAAGTAACAAACCTTATATACCGATTTAAAGTATAATAGAAACCGTATCCAAAAATGCATAAATATGGAAAATCGGCTAAGTTGTGGAAAAGTAATGGTTGCTCAGAGATGAGGAAGATATCAATTTTTGTTTAAAACGATCATTTTGTCCATTTATAACTTTTGTGGCCATATTTTCTGAAATATGGGTCAAAATCAAGTGTGGTAAAGTTCTTTATACTCATTTTAAAACCAGAAATCGATTAGGCACAAAAAATTCCGATTTTAAAATTTTCACTTTTTTGTCATTTTTGCTAAGAGTTAATGTGCAAAAATGGTAAAAAAATGGGTGAAAATTAAAAACTGACAGTATGAACAATTTTTTGATGTACATTTAAAATATGATCAATACCATTGACAGAAATGCATAAATTTTGATAATCGGTTGATTTTTAGCTAAGTAATGGCTTCTCAAAGTTGCCGAAGTCTCAATTTTGTGAACCAAAAAACACGTTATATTTTCAATTTTTTCCTTGCCATACTTTTCAAAAGACGTAATAAACCTTATATACCGATTTAAAGTATAATAAAAGCCGTATCCAGAAATGGATAAATATGTAAAATCGGCTAAGTTGTGGAAGATATCAATATTTGTTCAAAACGAAGATTTTTACGATTTATCACTATTGTGGTCATATTTTCTAAAATATGTGTGAAAATCAAGTGTGGTAAAGTTTTTTATACTCATTTTAATACCAGAAATCGATTGGGCAGAAAAAACTCCGATTTTAAAATTTTCACTTTTTTGGCATTTTAGCTAAGAGTTAATGTGCAAAAATTGTCAAAATTGGGTCAAAAATTGAAACTGAAAGTATTTTAATTTTTTTGACGTAGATTCAAAATATGATAAAAACCATTGACAGAAATGCAAAAATTTTGAAAATCGGTTGATTTTTAGCTAAGTTATGGATTCTCAAAGTTGCCGAAGTCTTAATTTTGTGAACCAAATAGTACGTTTTTTTCAATTTATCACTTTACTTGCCATATTTTTCAAAACATGTAATAAACTTTATATACCGATTTAAAGTATAATTAAAGCCGTATCCAGAAATGCATAAATGAGGAAAATCGGCTAAGTTGTGGAAATGTTATGGTTCCTCAAAGATGAGGAAGATATCAATATTTGTTTAAAACGATGATTTTGTCCATTTATAACATTTGTGGCCATATTTTCTAAAATATGGGTCAAAATCAAGTGTGGTAAAGTTTTTTTATACTCATTTTAATACCAGAAATCGATTGGGCACAAAAAATTACAATTTTATAATTTTCACTTTTTTGTCATTTTCGCTAGGAGTTAATGTGCAAAAATTGTCAAAAAATGGGTCAAAAATTTAAACTGAAAGTATTTTAATTTTTTTGACGTAGATTCAAAATATGATAAATACCATTGACAGAAATGCAAAGATTTTGAAAATCGGCTGATTTTTAGCTAAGTTATGGCTTCTCAAAGTTGCCGAAGTCTCAATTTTGTGAAGCAAAAAACACGTTTTATTTTCAATTTTTATTTTCATTGCCATGTTTTACAAAACATGTAATAAACCTTATATACCGATTTAAAATATAATAAAAACCGTATCCAGAAATGGATAAATATGGAAAATCGGCTAAGTTGTGGAAAAGTAATAGATCCTCAGAGATGAGGAAGATATCAATTTTTGCTTAAAACGATGATTTTGTCCATTTATAACTTTTGTGGCCATATTTTCTAAAATATGAGTCAAAATCAAGTGTGGTAAAGTTTTTTATACTCATTTTGATACCAGAAATCGATTGGGCACAAAAAATTCCGATTTTAAAATTTTCAATTTTTTGCCGTTTTTGCTAGGAGTTAATGTGCGAAAATGGTCAAAAAATGGGTGAAAATTAAAAACTGACAGTATGAACAATTTTTTGATGTACATTTAAAATCTGATCAATACCATTGACAGAAATGCATAAATTTTGATAATCGGTTGAATTTTAGCTAAGTAATGGCTTCTCAAAGTTGCCGAAGTCTCAATTTTGTGAACCAAAAAACACGTTATATTTTCAATTTTTTCCTTGCCATACTTTTCAAAAGACGTAATAAACCTTATATACCGATTTAAAGTATAATAAAAGCCGTATCCAGAAATGGATAAATATGTAAAATCGGCTAAGTTGTGGAAGATATCAATATTTGTTCAAAACGATGATTTTGACGATTCATCACTATTGTGGTCATATTTTCTAAAATATGGGTCAAAATCAAGTGTGGTAAAGTTTTTTATACTCATTTTAATACCAGAAATCGATTGGGCAGAAAAAACTCCGATTTTAAAATTTTCACTTTTTTGGCATTTTAGCTAAGAGTTAATGTGCAAAAATTGTCAAAATTGGGTCAAAAATTGAAACTGAAAGTATTTTAATTTTTTTGACGTAGATTCAAAATATGATAAAAACCATTGACAGAAATGCAAAAATTTTGAAAATCGGTTGATTTTTAGCTAAGTTATGGATTCTCAAAGTTGCCGAAGTCTTAATTTTGTGAACCAAATAGTACGTTTTTTTCAATTTATCACTTTACTTGCCATATTTTTCAAAACATGTAATAAACTTTATATACCGATTTAAAGTATAATTAAAGCCGTATCCAGAAATGCATAAATGAGGAAAATCGGCTAAGTTGTGGAAATGTTATGGTTCCTCAAAGATGAGGAAGATATCAATATTTGTTTAAAACGATGATTTTGTCCATTTATAACATTTGTGGCCATATTTTCTAAAATATGGGTCAAAATCAAGTGTGGTAAAGTTTTTTTATACTCATTTTAATACCAGAAATCGATTGGGCACAAAAAACTCCGATTTTAAAATTTTCACTTTTTTGGCATTTTAGCTAGGAGTTAATGTGCGAAATTGGTCAAAAAATGGGTCAAAATTAAAAACTGTCAGTATGAACAATTTTTTGATATACATTTAAAATATGATCAATACCATTGACAGAAATTCATAAATTTTGAAAATCGGTTGATTATTAGCTATGTTATGTCTTCTCAAAGATGCCGAAGTCTCGATTTTGTGAACCAAAAACACGTTTTATTTTCAATTTTTACTTTCGTTGCCATATTTTTCAAAACATGTAATAAACTTTATATACCGATTTAAAGTATAATTAAAGCCGTATCCAGAAATGCATAAATGAGGAAAATCGGCTAAGTTGTGGAAATGTTATGGTTCCTCAAAGATGAGGAAGATATCAATATTTGTTTAAAACGATGATTTTGTCCATTTATAACATTTGTGGCCATATTTTCTAAAATATGGGTCAAAATCAAGTGTGGTAAAGTTTTTTTATACTCATTTTAATACCAGAAATCGATTGGGCACAAAAAACTCCGATTTTAAAATTTTCACTTTTTTGGCATTTTAGCTAGGAGTTAATGTGCGAAATTGTCAAAAAATGGGTCAAAATTAAAAACTGTCAGTATGAACAATTTTTTGATATACATTTAAAATATGATCAATACCATTGACAGAAATGCATAAATTTTGAAAATCGGTTGATTATTAGCTATGTTATGTCTTCTCAAAGATGCCGAAGTCTCGATTTTGTGAACCAAAAACACGTTTTATTTTCAATTTTTACTTTCCTTGCCAAATTTTACAAAACATGTAATAAACCTTATATACCGATTTAAAGTATAATAAAAGCCGTATCCAGAAATGCATAAATATGGAAAATCGGCTAAGTTGTGGAAAAGTTATGGTTCCTCGGAGATGAGGAAGATATCAATATTTGTTCAAAACGATGATTTTGACGATTCATCACTATTGTTGTCATATTTTCTAAAATATGGGTCAAAATCACGTGTGGTAAAGTTTTTTTATACTCATTTTAATACCAGAAATCGATTGGGCACAAAAAATTCCGATTTTAAAATTTTCACTTTTTGTCATTTTTGCTAGGAGTTAATGTGCAAAAATTGTCAAAAATTGGGACAAAAATGGAAACTGAAAGTATTTTATTTTTTTTGACGTAGATTCAAAATATGATAAATACCATTGACAGAAATGCAAAAGTTTTGAAAATCGGTTGATTCTTAGCTAAGTTATGGCTTCTCAAAGTTGCCGAAGTCTCAATTTTGTGAACCAAATAGCACGTTTTTTCACTTTATCACTTTCCTTGCCATATTTTTCAAAACATCTAATAAACTTTATATACCGATTTAAAGTATAATAAAAGCCGTATCCAGAATTGGATAAATATATAAAATCGGCTAAGTTGTGGAAAAGTAATGGTTCCTCAGAGATGAGGAAGATATAAATTTTTGTTTAAAACGATGATTTTGTCCATTTATAACTATTGTGGCCATATTTTCTAAAATATGGGTCAAAATTAAGTGTGGTAAAGTTTTTTTATACTCATTTTAATTTTTTATTTATTTATTTATTTATTTATTTAATGTCAACTATAAACAGTCGACAGAAACAAATTAATATTTATCATTAGAATAAAATTTAAAAATAATTAAATTTAATTAAATATATAAATAAATTAATTATATATATTTGAAAATTAAAAATTAGAATTAAATTAAAATAAAAATATTAAATAAATAGTTCTGGGGTGAATAAATGTAAATTGATTCAACATTTGTTGCTAGGATTGGGGAAACCCAGGAAAACCCAATCAAATCAATGACCACCACCATAGATTATGTGATTAATGTGTGAGTAAATGTTCTAAGATTAAGGCTTTATTAGTAGAAACAGACGACTCTTATCTAATAACCCCGTAAAGACTGTTAAACTCAGAACATAGTACTCTAAAAGGTTTATGCATAAGGTAATTAGTAGGGCAAGTGCTAATAGGAATTGAAAAGTTTAATTTGTTAAGCAAGAAAGGAGAGTTAATATCACCATTGATAAGTTTCAGAATGAAAGTAACACCCAGCATAGTGCGACGGTGAGAAAGAGAAGGAAGATTAATTAATAGTAATCTACTAGGATATGGCGGTAGGTTAAGCTATGGTGACCAGTTTAAGTTTCTTAGTGCGAAAATTAGAAACTTCTTTTGCACCGACTCGATTTTGTCTTTGTAAGTCTGATACTGTGGTGACCACAAACAGGACCCATACTCGAGAATGGGACGTACCAGAGAAACATAAAGCTGATTAGTCGTATAAGGGTCATTGAATTCCTTAGACCAACGCTTAATGAAACCTAAGACCTTCATGGCTTTATTTACCATGAACTCAATGTGATCATTGAAGGCGAGTTTACGATCAAGTAAGATGCCTAGGTCATTGATTTGAGATATATTCTCAAGAAGATGGCCGTCTAAAAAGTATTCAGCGTGCACAGGTTGTGTTCTGCAAAAAGTCATGGCTTTGCACTTTGAGCAATTGAGGGCAATAAGATTGGTTTTACACCATAAATTGAGAATATTTAGATCAGCTTGCAACAAAGAAGCAGAAATAGGATCCTTATAAGAGAGGCATAATTTAACGTCATCTGCATACATCAAAACAGCACTATTCTTAATAATAGACGGAAGGTCATTAATAAATAAATTGAAAAGCAATGGCTACCTTGGGGCACTCCTGAATAAACAAAGATCTGCTTAGAAAGGGAAAAATTGAACATAACTCTTTGAGTTCTATTTTTAAGATAATTGGAAATCCAGTTCATAAGAGTTTGAGGAAAACCAAGAAGCGATAACTTGTGCATTAGGAGAGTATGGTTTACAGAATCAAATGCTTTACTGAAGTCAGTGTAGATAACATCCGTTTGCATCGTACTATGAAACCCACTAATGACAATAGAGGAGAGTTCCAATAAGTTTGTGGTAGTAGATTTGGATCTCACAAAGCCATGCTGGGTTGGTGAGATGATTGAGCTACATAAGTGTTGGAGATGAGAAGCAATGATTTTCTCGAATAACTTAGGAATAGCAGACAACTTAGAAATAGCTCTATAGTTCATGACATCAGATTTAGAGCCTTTTTTATGTAAGGGAATAACATAAGATTCTTTCCATATCTCAGGAAATAATCCGGTCGAAACGGACAAACAAAAAAGTTTAAGAATTGGCTTACAGAGCGAATTAGCAAAGTATCTGAGAACACAGCCAGGCACCCCATCTGGCCCAGGAGAAAAAGATGGCTTGACCAAACTCAGCTCACAACCTAGCAAACTTTCCGTAATCTGCGGACCGAAAACAGAGTTAGCTGGATAAATTCTATAAGGATAAGGAGACTTTGAATCGTAAATCTTAGACGAATAAGTATCCTGGAAAAAATCTGCAAATAAGTCCGAAAAATATTAATCGGTACTAGCTGTTTTCTCGTTTAGCGTTAGAGAAGAAGGATATGTAGCAGCTCGCCGTTTTAGATTTACAAAATTATAAAACTGCTTAGGGTCTTTGGCAAATTGTAATCTACAGCGAGTTAAATATGCACTATAGCAACGGTGGTTCAGAGTATCAAAGCCAGACTTAGCGCTGACATACCTTGAAAAATCAATAAGCCTACCAGATAATTTGAACTTTTTGTAAAGCTTTGATTTTAAATTTTTAAGTCTACAAAGTTCCCTAGAGAACCAAGGTAGTTTTGTAGACTTAGAAAGATACACCCTAGGAACACTTGATTCAAAAATAGAGTTAATAGCTCTATGAAAAATGTGAATCGCACATTCTAAATTATTAGAAGAGTACAATTCCGACCAATCGTAGTTATTAAATAAAATATTGAGATCACTAAAGTTTACTTTACGAAAACAGTAGTGTTTAGTGGTTGGAAGTGTTTTATTTTGCTGCCCGGATGGTGACAGCAAAATAGCGAGCTCTAAAGTGGGGTGGAACGCATCTTCAGGTGAAACTAAAGGATCAATTCTTACAACAGTATCGCATACCTGATCTAATACAAAGACAAGATCAAGTATTCGGTTCTTGCTATTTCGAATTGAGTTGACCTGAGATAGATTTAGTTCAAGAAGTCCCGACAGAAACTCATTAGAAGTCATTAAGTCGTTGTTATCCGACCAAATAACATCGGGCAAGTTAAAGTCACCAACAACTACCAAACAATCTTTATCCAAAAGCATGCTGGACAAAGATTGAATTACCGTTAAGTGAGCTAGGTATACAGATAAATCAGACTGGGGAGGAATATATGAACAGGAAATATATAAGTTAATGTTATGAATTCGCACTTTCACACATACAATTTCTATATTAGTGGGGGAGTTATTTACTAATTGCAATACAAGATTAGATTTTATCGCAATAAGGACGCCTCCACCTTTTCTATCCATTCTATCACATCTATAAGTAACATAAAGAGATGAAAGTATAGATGCATCAAGAATGTCAGGTTTAAGCCAGGTCTCAGTAAATGCCAAAATGTTATGTTCGAAAGAAAAACTATCTACATAAAGGTTAGAAAGTTTTGACTTAAGGCCTCTAACATTCTGATAAGCTAACAGAATTGAAGAATTTATTAGTTTTTTGACGGAACATTAGTAGGAAGAGAAGGGGGAACAGAAGACTTATGTCTCTTTTGCGGACTGTACTCATTTACAACCATATCCTCCAGCCAAAAAGCATTAGTACAAATAGTACTAAATGCACTTGTGGGGACAGATATTTTGAAGGAGGAAATTTCTCTATGATGCTTAAATTTGAATTTCTCAACGGTCAAGTTGGGACAATTATTATTAAGCTTGTTTAAAATATACGCCTTAACATCTTCAGTTGAAGTTCCAGATGCCAGGCGAGAAATAAAAATTTGGCGTCTATTAGGTACAGACTTAAGAGGTCTGGCAGTCTCCACGACGCAAGGAAGAACATTTGCTGGCGTGGGATGCTTAGGGGAATTAAACACCCGAAGATGATTAACCTCAGATGATACAAGAGGCATATCATTGGAAGGCTTACCTTTCTTGGGTTTATTGGGTTTAGAGCTACGTGGGTTTGAAATAACTGCAGAAGGAATTGATTCAGGAATATGTTCAGTAGTCATAACCGGAGTAATAATTACCTCCGGTGGTGAGCTACTGGAAGAAGGCACACCCAGAATAGACGGCTCAGGAAAAATTTTAAAATTATTAAACTTAAATTCCATTGCTTGGAATTCCTTGTGAAGAAGGTCAAAGTCTTTTTATAAAGCTCAGAAATTATTGCGCGTATGCATTGCAAATGATTGCATATTAATTTCCGTCTCACGGCAAGCTTCACAACACCATTTAAGACCCATCTTATTGGCGATGTAATCTTTCACACGCGCGGTGAAACCTGCACATTTAAGATGAGCTTATAAAATCAGCCTTAGGATCGGACATTACCTTACAGACTTTAATGCAGCACGAAGTCATGATGTAAGGAAAATATGAGATCGAATAAAGGAATTGAGAAATTATAGGAAGTGAGTTATGTTTGAATGTAACTAAACTTGTGTTGAGTGCTGTAGAAAAACACAATATCACAATGCAAACAAAGCAAGAGAGACAATGAGGTACAGTTAATGTTAAGAACTGAAGTTAAGAGCGCAAGCTATACAGATAAGCATGCAATGAGAGAGCGCAAAGTTAGGAGAGTGACGAAAAGTAACAGACGAAAGTAAGCAAAAAAGAAAAAGCAATAAACTCAGCTGTTAGCGACGCGCAGTGTTTGTAAAATATACAAAAAAAAAATGCAATTATTTATTAGTAAACGCACGAAGTTTGACACTAGCACCAGTAGTAACGCACTACACAATAATATTGTTAAAATCGGTACTTTTTATAGTATTAAACTACAGCACGTATTAAAGATTTCAAGTGATTTAATAGAGCAAAATTAGACACGTCTACTTTGTACAACAACGAAGTGTTATGTTGTATATTGTGGCATATTTTCTAAAATATGGGTCAAAATCAAGTGTGGTAAAGTCTTTTTATACTCATTTTAATACCAGAAATCGATTGGGCACAAAATATTCTGATTTTAAAATTTTCAATTTTCGCATTTTTGCTAGGAGATAATGTGCAAAATTGGTCAAAAAATGGGCCAAAATTGAAACTGAAAGTATTTTAATTGTTTTGACGTAGATTCAAAATATGATAAATACCATTGACAGAAATGCAAAAATTTTGAAAATCGGTTGATTTTTAGCTAAGTTATGGCTTCTCAAAGTTGCCGAAGTCTCAATTTTGTGAACCAAATAGCACGTTTTTTTCAATTTATCACTTTCCTTGCCATATTTTTCAAAACATGTAATAAACTTTATATTCCGATTTAAAGTATAATTAAAGCCGTATCCAGAAATGCATAAATGATGAAAATCGGCTAAGTTGTGGAAATGTTTTGGTTCCTCGAAGATGAGGAAGATATCAATTTTTGTTCAAAACGATGATTTTCACCATTTATCACTACTGTGGCCATATTTTCTAAAATATGGGTCAAAATCAAGTGTGGTAAAGTTTTTTATACTCATTTTGATACCAGAAATCGATTGGGTACAAAAAATTCCGATTTTAAAATTTTCAATTTTTTGGAATTTTTGCTAGGAGTTAATGTGCGAAAATGGTCAGAAAATGGGTCAAAATTAAAAACTAACAGTATGAACAATTTTTTGATGTACATTTAAAATATGATCAATACCATTGACAGGAATGCATAAATTTTGAAAATCGGTTGATTTTTAGCTAAGTTATGGCTTCTCAAAGTGACCGAAGTCTCAATTTTGTGAACCAAAAAACACGTTTTATTTTCAATTTTTACTTTCCTTGCCATATTTTACAAAACATGTAATAAACCTTATATACCGATTTAAAGTATAATAAAAGCCGATTTTAAAATTTTCACTTTTTTGGCATTTTTGCTAGGAGTTAATGTGCAAAAATTGTCAAAAAATGGGTCTAAAATTGAAACCGAAAGTATTTTAATTTTTTTGGCGTAGATTCAAAATATGATAAATACCATTGACAGAAATGCAAAAATTTTGAAAATCGGTTGATTTTTAGCTAAGCTATGGCTTCTCAAAGTTGCCGAAGTCTCAATTTTGTGAACCAAATAGCACGTTTTTTTTTTCAATTAATCACTTTCCTTGCCATATTTTTCAAAACATGTAATAAACCTTATATACCGATTTAAAGTATAATAAAAGCCGTATCCAGAAATGCATAAATATGGATATCGGCTAAGTTGTGGAAAAGTTATGGTTCCTCAGAGATGAGGAAGATATCAATATTTGTTCAAAACGATGATTTTGACCATTTATCACTATTGTGGTCATATTTTCTTAAATAGGGGTCAAAATCAAGTGTGGTAAAGTTTTTTATACTCATTTTGATACCAGAAATCGACTGGGGACAAAAAAATTCCGATTTTAAAATTTTCAATTTTTTGGCATTTTTGCTAGGAGTTAATGTGCAAAAATGGTCAAAAAATTGGCCAAAATTTAAAACTGACAGTATGAAACATTTTTTGATGTACATTTAAAATATGATCAATACTATTGACAGAAATGCATAAATTTTGAAAATCGGCTGATTTTTAGCTAAGTAATGGCTTCTCAAAGTTGCAAATGTCTCCATTTTTTAAACCAAAAACACGTTTTTTCAATTTATCACTTTCCTTGCCATATTTTTCAAAACATATAAACCTTATATACCGATTTAAAGTATAATAAAAGCCGTATCCAGAAATGCATAAATGAGGAAAATCGTCTAAGTTGTGGAAAGTTATGGTTCCTCAAAGATGAGGAAGATATCATTTTTTGTGGAAAACGATGAAATTGACTATTCATCACTTTGTGGTCATATTTTCTAAAATATGGGTCAAAATCAAGTATGGTAAAGTTTTTTATACTCATTTTGATACCTGAAATCGATTGGGCACAAAAAATTCCGATTTAAAATTTTTCACAATTTTGGTCATTTTTGCTAGGAGTTAATGTGCGAAAATGGTCAAAAAATGGGTCAAAATTAAAAACTGTCAGTACGAACAAATTTTTGATATACATTTAAAATATGATCAATACCATTGACAGAAATGCATAAATTCTGAAAATCGGTTGATTTTTAGCTAAGTTATGGCTTCTCAAAGTTGCCGAAGTCTCATTTTTGTGAACCAACAAACACGTTTTATTTTCAATTTTTTTTTCCTTGCCATACTTTACAAAACATATAATAAACCTTATATACCGATTTAAAGTATAATAAAAGCCGTATCCAGAAATGTATAAATGAGGAAAATCGGCTAAGTTGTGGAAAAGTTATGGTTCCTCAAAGATGAGGAAGATCTCAATTTTATTTCAAAACGATGATTTTGACCATTTATCACAA
Source organism: Drosophila quadrilineata (assembly GCA_018150725.1). Lineage (NCBI taxonomy): Eukaryota > Metazoa > Arthropoda > Insecta > Diptera > Drosophilidae > Drosophila > Drosophila quadrilineata. The sequence goes on from JAECWN010000294.1 coordinate 291,336, forward strand.
TTATGGTCATATTTTCTAAAATAGGGGTCAAAATCAAGTGTGGTAATGTTTTTTATACTCATTTTGATACCAGAAATCGATTGGGGACAAAAAATTCCGATTTTAAAATTTTCAATTTTTTGGCATTTTTGCTAGAAGTTAATGTGCAAAAATAGTCAAAAAATGGGTAAAAAATTGAAACTGAAAGTATTTTAATTTTTTTGACGTAGATTTAAAATATAATCAATACTATTGACAGAAATGCATAAATTTTGAATTTTAGCTAAGTTGTGAAAAAGTTATGGTTCCTCAAAGATGAGGAAGATCTCAATTTTTTTTCAAAACGATTATTTTGACCATTTATCACTATTGTGGTCATATTTTCTAGAATATGGGTCAAAATCAAGTGTGGTAAAGTTTTTTATACTCATTTTGATACCAGAAATCGATTGGGCACAAAAAATTCCGATTTTAAAGTTTTCACTTTTTTGGCATTTTTGCTAGGAGTTAATGTGCAAAAATTGTCAAAAAATGGTTAAAAAATTTAAACTGAAAGTGTTTAAATTTTTTGACGTAGATTCAAAATATGATAAATACCATTGACAGAAATGCAAAAATTTTGAATATCGGTTGATTTTTAGCTAAGTTATGGTTTCTCAAAGTTGCCGAAGTCTCAATTTTGTGAACCAAATAGCACGTTTTTTTCAATTTATCACTTTCCTTGCCATATTTTTCAAAACATGTAATAAACCTTATATACCGATTTAAAGTATAATAAAAGCCGTATCCAGAAATGCATAAATATGGAAAATCGGCTAAATTGTGGAAAAGTAATGGTTCCTCAGAAATGAGGAAGATCTCAATTTTATTTCAAAACAATGATTTTGACCATTTATCACTATTGTGGTCATATTTTCTAAAATAGGGGTCAAAATCAAGTGTGGTAAAATTTTTTTATACTCATTTTAATACCAGAAATCGATTGGGGACAAAAAATTCCGATTTTAAAATTTTCAATTTTTTGGCTTTTTTGCTAGGATTTAATGTGCAAAAATTGTCAAAAAATGGGTAAAAAATTGGAACTGAAAGTATTTTAATTTTTTTGACGTAGATTTAAAATATATTCAATACTATTGACAGAAATGCATAAATTTTGAATTTTTTTTGGCTTTTGGCTTCTCAAAGTTGCCGAAGTCTCAATTTTGTGAACCAAAAAACACGTTTTATTTTCATTTTTTACTTTCCTTGCCATATTTTAAAAAACATGTAATAAACCTTATATACCGATTTAAAGTATAATAAAAACCGTATCCAGAAATGGATATGTAAAATCGGCTAAGTTGTGGAAAAGTAATGGTTCCTCAGAGATGAGGAAGATATCAATATTTGTTCAAAACGATGATTTTGACGATTTATCACTATTGTGGTCATTTTTTTTTAGAATATGGGTCAAAATCAAGTGTGGTAAAGTTTTTTTATACTCATTTTAATACCAGAAATCGATTGGGCACAAAAAATTCCGATTTTAAAATTTTAAATTTTTTGGCATTTTTGCTAGGAGTCAATGTGCGAAAATGGTCAAAAAATGGGTCAAAATTAAAAACTGACAGTATGAACAATATTTTGATGTACATTTAAAATATGATCAATACCATTGACAGAAATGCATAAATTTTGAAAATCGGTTGATTTTTAGCTAAATAATGGCTTCTCAAAGTTGCCGAAGTCTCAATTTTGTGAACCAAAAAACACGTTTTATTTTCAATTTTTTTTTCCTTGCCATACTTTACAAAACATGTAATAAACCTTATATACCGATTTAAAGTATAATAAAAACCGTATCCAGAAATGGATATGTAAAATCGGCTAAGTTGTGGAAAAGTAATGGTTCCTCAGAGATGAGGAAGATATCAATATTTGTTCAAAACGATGATTTTGACGATTTATCACTATTGTGGTCATTTTTTTTTAGAATATGGGTCAAAATCAAGTGTGGTAAAGTTTTTTATACTCATTTTGATACCAGAAATCGATTGGGCACAAAAAATTCCGATTTTAAAATTTTCAATTTTTCGGCATTTTTGCTAGGAGTTAATGTGCGAAAATGGTCAAAAAATGGGTCAAAATTAAAAACTGACAGTATGAACAATATTTTGATGTACATTTAAAATATGATCAATACCATTGACAGAAATGCATAAATTCTGCAAATCGGTTGATTTTTAGCTAAGTTATGGCTTCTCAAAGTTGCCGAAGTCTCAATTTTGTGAACCAAAAATCACGTTTTATTTCAATTTTTTACTTCATTGCCAAATTTTACAAAACATGTAATAGACCTTATATACCGATTTAAAGTATAATAAAAGCCGTATCCAGAAATGCATAAATGAGGAAAATCGGCTAAGTTGTGGAAAAGTTATGGTTCCTTAAAGATGAGGAAGATCTCAATTTTATTTCAAAACGATTATTTTGAGCATTTATCACTATTGTGGTCATATTTTCTAGAATATGGGTCAAAATCAAGTGTGGTAAAGTTTTATATACTCATTTTAATACCACAAATCGATTGGGCACAATAAATTGCGATTTTAAAATTTTCACTTTTTTGGCATTTTTGCTAGGATGTGCAAAAATTGTCAAAAAATGGGTCAAAAATTGAAACTGAAAGTATTTTAATTTTTAGACGTAGATTCAAAATATGATAAATACCATTGACAGAAATGCAAAAGTTTTGAAAATCGGTTGATTTTTAGCTAAGTTATGGCTTCTCAAAGTTGCAATTGTCTCAATTTTTTAAGCCACAAACACGTTTTTTCCAATTTAACACTTTCCTTGCCATATTTTTCAAAACATGTAATAAACCTTATATACCGATTTAAAGTACAATAAAAGCCGTATCCAGAAATGCATAAATGAGGAAAATCGGCTAAGTTGTGGGAAAGTTATGGTTCCTCAGAAATGAGGAAGATATCAATATTTGTTCAAAACGATGATTTTGACCATTTATCACTATTGTGGTCATATTTTCTAAAATAAGGGTCAAAATCAAGTGTGGTAAAGTTTTTTATACTCATTTTGATACCTGAAATCGATTGGGCACAAAAAATTCCGATTTTAAATTTTTCACATTTTTGGCATTTTTGCTCGGAGTTAATGTGCGAAAATGGTCAAAAAATGGGTCAAAATTAAAAACTGTCAGTACGAACAAATTTTTTATGTACATTTAAAATATGATCAATACCATTGACAGAAATGCATAAATTTTGAAAATCGGTTGATTTTTAGCTAAGTTATGGCTTCTAAAAGTTGCCGAAGTCTCAATTTTGTGAACCAACAAACACGTTTTATTTTCAATTTTTTTTTTCCTTGCCATACTTTACAAAACATGTAATAAACCTTATATACCGATTTAAAGTATAATAAAAGCCGTATCCAGAAATGTATAAATGAGGAAAATCGGCTAAGTTGTCGAAAAGTTATGGTTCCTCAAAGATGAGGAAGATCTCAATTTTATTTCAAAACGATGATTTTGACCATTTATCACTATTGTGGTCATATTTTCTAAAATAGGGGTCAAAATCAAGTGTGGTAAAGTTTTTTATACTCATTTTGATACCAGAAATCGATTGGGGACAAAAAGTTCCGATTTTAAAATTTTCAATTTTTTGCCATTTTTGCTAGGAGTTAATGTGCAAAAATTGTCAAAAAATGGGTAAAAAATTGAAACTGAAAGTATTTTAATTTTTTTGACGTAGATTTAAAATATAATCAAAACTATTGACAGAAATGCATAAATTTTGAATTTTAGCTAAGTTATGGCTTCTCAAAGTTGCGGAAGTCTCAATTTTGTGAACCAAAAAACACGTTTTATTTTCAATTTTTACTTTCCTTGCCATATTTTACAAAACATGTAATAAACCTTATATACCAATTTAAAGTATAATAAAAGCCGTATCCAGAAATGGATAAATATGGAAAATCGGCTATGTTGTGGAAAAGTAATGGTTCCTCAGAGATGAGGAAGATATCAATTTTTGTTTGAAACGATGATTTTGTCCATTTATAACTTTTGTGGCCATATTTTCTAAAATATGGGTCAAAATCAAGTGTGGTAAAGTTTTTTATACTCATTTTGATACCAGAAATCGATTGGGCACAAAAAATTCCGATTTTGAAATTTTCAATTTTTTGGCATTTTTGCTAGGAGTCAATGTGCGAAAATGGTCAAAAAATGGGTCAAAATTAAAAACTGACAGTATGAACAATTTTTTGATGTACATTTCAAATATGATCAATACCATTGACAGAAATGCATAAATTTTGAAAATCGGTTTATTTTTAGCTAAATAATGGCTTCTCAAAGTTGCCGAAGTCTCAATTTTGTGAACCAAAAAACACGTTATATTTTCAATTTTTACTTGCCTTGCCATACTTTACAAAACATGTAATAAACCTTATATACCGATTTAAAGTATAATAAAAGCCGTATCCAGAAATGGATAAATATGTTAAATCGGCTAAGTTGTGGAAAAGTTTTGGTGCCTCGAAGATGAGGAAGATATCAATTTTTGTTTAAAACGATGATTTTGTCCATTTATAACTTTTGTGGCCATAATTTCTAAAATATGGGTCAAAATCAAGTGTGGTAAATTTTTTTTATACTCATTTTGATACCAGAAATCGACTGGGGACAAAAAAATTCAGATTTTAAAATTTTCAATTTTTTGGCATTTTTGCTAGGAGTTAATGTGCAAAAATGGTCAAAAAATTGGCCAAAATTTAAAACTGACAGTATGAAACATTTTTTGATGTACATTTAAAATATGATCAATACTATTGACAGAAATGCATAAATTTTGAAAATCGGCTGATTTTTAGCTAAGTAATGGCTTCTCAAAGTTGCAAATGTCTCCATTTTTTAAACCAAAAACACGTTTTTTCAATTTATCACTTTCCTTGCCATATTTTTCAAAACATATAAACCTTATATACCGATTTAAAGTATAATAAAAGCCGTATCCAGAAATGCATAAATGAGGAAAATCGTCTAAGTTGTGGAAAGTTATGGTTCCTCAAAGATGAGGAAGATATCATTTTTTGTGGAAAACGATGAAATTGACTATTCATCACTTTGTGGTCATATTTTCTAAAATATGGGTCAAAATCAAGTATGGTAAAGTTTTTTATACTTATTTTGATACCTGAAATCGATTGGGCACAAAAAATTCCGATTTAAAATTTTTCACAATTTTGGTCATTTTTGCTAGGAGTTAATGTGCGAAAATGGTCAAAAAATGGGTCAAAATTAAAAACTGTCAGTACGAACAAATTTTTGATAGAAATGCATAAATTCTGAAAATCGGTTGATTTTTAGCTAAGTTATGGCTTCTCAAAGTTGCCGAAGTCTCAATTTTGTGAACCAACAAACACGTTTTATTTTCAATTTTTTTTTCCTTGCCATACTTTACAAAACATATAATAAACCTTATATACCGATTTAAAGTATAATAAAAGCCGTATCCAGAAATGTATAAATGAGGAAAATCGGCTAAGTTGTGGAAAAGTTATGGTTCCTCAAAGATGAGGAAGATCTCAATTTTATTTCAAAACGATGATTTTGACCATTTATCACAATTATGGTCATATTTTCTAAAATAGGGGTCAAAATCAAGTGTGGTAATGTTTTTTATACTCATTTTGATACCAGAAATCGATTGGGGACAAAAAATTCCGATTTTAAAATTTTCAATTTTTTGGCATTTTTGCTAGGAGTTAATGTGCAAAAATAGTCAAAAAATGGGTAAAAAATTGAAACTGAAAGTATTTTAATTTTTTTGACGTAGATTTAAAATATAATCAATACTATTGACAGAAATGCATAAATTTTGAATTTTAGCTAAGTTGTGGAAAAGTTATGGTTTCTCAAAGATGAGGAAGATCTCAATTTTTTTTCAAAACGATTATTTTGACCATTTATCACTATTGTGGTCATATTTTCTAGAATATGGGTCAAAATCAAGTGTGGTAAAGTTTTTATACTCATTTTGATACCAGAAATCGATTGGGCACAAAAAATTCCGATTTTAAAGTTTTCACTTTTTTGGCATTTTTGCTAGGAGTTAATGTGCAAAAATTGTCAAAAAATGGGTAAAAAATTGAAACTGAAAGTGTTTAAATTTTTTGACGTAGATTCAAAATATGATAAATACCATTGACAGAAATGCAAAAATTTTGAATATCGGTTGATTTTTAGCTAAGTTATGGTTTCTCAAAGTTGCCGAAGTCTCAATTTTGTGAACCAAATAGCACGTTTTTTTCAATTTATCACTTTCCTTGCCATATTTTTCAAAACATGTAATAAACCTTATATACCGATTTAAAGTATAATAAAAGCCGTATCCAGAAATGCATAAATATGGAAAATCGGCTAAATTGTGGAAAAGTAATGGTTCCTCAGAAATGAGGAAGATCTCAATTTTATTTCAAAACGATGATTTTGACCATTTATCACTATTGTGGTCATATTTTCTAAAATAGGGGTCAAAATCAAGTGTGGTAAAATTTTTTTATACTCATTTTGATACCAGAAATCGATTGGGGACAAAAAATTCCGATTTTAAAATTTTAAATTTTTTGGCTTTTTTGCTAGGATTTAATGTGCAAAAATTGTCAAAAAATGGGTAAAAAATTGGAACTGAAAGTATTTTAATTTTTTTGACGTAGATTTAAAATATATTCAATACTATTGACAGTGTTTGCGTCAGATGGCAACGCCGAGCAGCTGATCCGGCTGCTCCACACGATACTCCCCATCGATAGTATCGATACCCGACGATCGGCTATCGTGAAGTTGACCCTCTCTAATTAAGCTAATAAGTAAAAGAAATATCTCGCAAGTCACCCCCGACTTGCTTTACACTTTGTTTTTGTAAACAAATTCAGTTCTGCTCATACTCTTGTGCCCCACCGAAAGTTGCCAAATAAAGCAACAGTTAATTTAAAACAAGTGCAACCCCGCGTTCTGTTTTCCCCAACTACACTCCCCCCTCACTCCGCAGCTCATCAACGTATGTACATACGTACATACAACAGCAGCGGACATATAACAGCAGCTGACCACTCAACTCCACAGCGACGAGCAGCGGATTCTTCGCCGCCCACTACCACAGGGATCACACACCCTAGGACCCCAGGAATACATTCCCGCCTGCTACAACATTTGTGGCATGTTTCTTCAATAAGCTTTGCTCCCAAAGGGCAAGCGTCGTCTTAGGAAGCTTGGAGGAGCAAAGAAAGATTAGGAGACAATCCCAGTTGTCTGTGGAGACGTCAGAGTGTTCTAACGCTGTCAGACAACCGTGAATTGTGCTATGTAATCCTTTGAGGGCCTCTGCAGACTCTGTGGTAACTGGAGATAGATTGAACAGGATCTTAAGCTGACTATTAACCAATAGCCGCTTGTTTTCAAACCTTTCAGAGAGAGCGGCCCACGCTGAACAGCGGATTCTTCGCCGCCCACTACCACAGGGATCACACACCCTAGGACCCCAGGAATACATTCCCGCATGCCACAAATGTTGTAGCAGGCGGGAATGTATTCCTGGGGTCCTAGGGTGTGATCCCTGTGGTAGTGGGCGGCGAAGAATCCGCTGCTCGTCGCTGTGGAGTTGAGTGGTCAGCTGCTGTTATATGTCCGCTGCTGTTGTATGTACGTATGTACATACGTTGATGAGCTGCGGAGTGAGGGGGGAGTGTAGTTGGGGAAAACAGAACGCGGGGTTGCACTTGTTTTAAATTAACTGTTGCTTTATTTGGCAACTTTCGGTGGGGCACAAGAGTATGAGCAGAACTGAATTTGTTTACAAAAACAAAGTGTAAAGCAAGTCGGGGGTGACTTGCGAGATATTTCTTTTACTTATTAGCTTAATTAGAGAGGGTCAACTTCACGATAGTCGATCGTCGGGTATCGATACTATCGATGGGGAGTATCGTGTGGAGCAGCCGGATCAGCTGCTCGGCGTTGCCATCTGACGCAAACATTCCGGCCCCCTTGCAACGTTGTTGCAAAGAATGACCCTCCACGATTGGGGGGACCGATGTTGGGAGTAGTTGCCGTTTTCTTAGTCCTGCTGCTTTGGGGTAAAGGGGAAGCAGTAAGCTTCGCAGCAGTCTTCCACTGGCAGTGCGATCGGCATCGGGGCGGGTTCCGAGGCCTAGGCGGCCGCAGCTGGGACTCTACCGACTCGAGGTGCAGCAATGAGTGGTGATCTCCTCCACACTTGCGACATCCCTGGAGAGTCCGGCATGATGTCCCTGAATGCTGATGGGCAAGACAATTGGGGCAGTACCGTTTGGCGAGTACTACCCGAAGCCTCTTCTCCGCAGTCATCTGGAGGAATCGCTGACATTGACGGAGAGCGTGGAATCCCTTACAGGCCCGGCATCGAAAGGTGCTGGGCTGGTCCTCAGGCGCCGTATTCTGAAATGGAGGACATCGAAATGAGATTTTCTGAACAGTGGTCGTGGATGGCTGATGGGACAGAGGGTCTTGCAGGCCAGCTTCCAAAGGCAGCGGCACGAGGGGTGTAGAGCGATTGTCTTTGCAAAAGACTTCCTGGCGACGACAACGCTGATTCCTTTGGGTCGTAGAGGTTGTCGGTGGCACTCTTGGGATCGCTGGAGGCGGAAATTGCTCAGATGTGAAAGCCTCTCCGGACATTGGAGAGCAGTCCTTTGGATGGAGTTCAGTCTCGGTGGGCCGCTGCTGTCGAGGACTCGCATTGATAAGATTGATGCGAGCGGAGAGCGATGCGATCGGCTGTGCCGTGGAACGAGGAATCGGACCCGTGAGAACCCAGCCGAAAATAGTTTCTTGGCCGAGCAGAGTTCCGCAGAGATTCGGTTTGAATCCTCCCAATAGAATAGACGGAAGGATATCCGATCCTATCAGGAGATCAATCTCTGAGCTTCGGCAGAAGGATGGGTCTGCCCACTTGAGGTGTGGGAGATTATGGAAAACGCCGTGGGGTATCCTCGTTGACGGAAGGTCTCCAGCGAGGTGTGGGAGCACATAGGCTGTTGCATCAATGCGCACATTGGGCTTAAGAGGGGACCCAATCTGGAAGCCACACACTTTGTGTGATTGGGCCTGAGTCCTCTGACTCAAGCCGGACACTTGAGCCAGAACTGGCTGGAAAGGCAACTGGATTGAGTTGCTGAGTCGCTCGGAAATAAAAGTCGCTTCGGATCCAGAGTCGAGCAACGCGCGAGCGGGGTATGTCACACCTGCGTGACATATGTGGACAATGGCAGTGCCCAAGAGGACTCCTCGCGTGTTGGTAGCAAAAAGGCTTTGCACAGTGTTGGAAGTAGTGGACTGTATGTTGGACAGAGGATGATCCGGAGCGCTTGAGGCAGCGAGAACGGTTGAAGTGGAGAGAGAGTCGCGACTCGGAGCTGAGACGTCGCGATGCAGAAGGGTATTGTGTCGCCGTGTACAGACATAGCAGCTATGCTGACTGGGACAGTCACGGACTTGGTGACTGCGGGCGAAACAATTACTACATAACCCACTTTGAGTTATGTATGTCGACCTCTGTTGGACCGACATCTGCAGGAACTTGGTGCAGACACGCACGGGGTGATTCTCTTTGGAGCAGAGATCACATTTTGGAGCCGCTAACCTGATGATGGATCTGTAGGAGTGTATCCGATCCGGTCCTGAGCTTCTTGAAGTGACCTTGGAATGGCTGGCTCCTAGGGGCTGACGGTTCGAGACGGGCGATATGACATCCTCGATGGCTTCAAGAGTGAGATATCGTTCTCCGAGGAATCTGTCCATCTCTTGCCAGGTGGGGATGTCATATTTCCTCAATAAGCTGTGCTCCCAAAGGGCAAGGGTCGCCTTAGGAAGCTTGGAGGAGCAAAGAAATATAAGGAGACAATCCCAGTTGTCTGTGGAGACGTTAGAGTGTTCTAACGCTGTCAGACAACCGTGGATTGTGCTCTGTAGTCCTTTGAGTGCATCTGCAGTCTCTGAGGTAACTGGAGATAGGTTGAAAAGGGTTTTAAGCTGACTATTAACCAATAGCCGCTTATTTTCAAACCTTTCAGAGAGAGCGGCCCACGCTGAACAGAAGCCGTCGTTAGTCAGCGGAGATCGTGCTACAATTGCCTTGGCCTCGCCACTTGTTTTGGCGTTCAAATGGAACAGCTGTTCTACGGCAGTCAACTGAGGGTTGTTGATGTAGATCGCCGTAAAAAGGTCTCGGAACGTGGGCCATTTGGAGTAATCCCCGTGGAACACCTCAATGTCGCAGGGGGTAGTCGACAGCCAGTGGAAATGGCAACTGTAGGAGAGGGAGGAGCTGCAGGACGGAGCAGAGTAGATGCATCGTCAATCTGCTGGCTTAGCATGGCAACACACTGCTCATATATGCTGTAGCAGTGGTCGTAGGTCGACTCCATGGCCAAAACATCATCGCTCAGTTCCTTAGGATTGAGAACCCGAGAGCAACGCTCGTACTCAGACTCAACTTTGTGCCACAAGGATTTAATGTGGTCACGGCGGACTTGGAGGGTGTAGAGAGTAGAAGTTCCTCTCGAGGGTCTGTTGAGTCGATCATTAAACTTAATAAGTTTTCTTGCGATGGAATTGAAGTCGGAAAGGGCCATGACAGATGTGGAGTGACTTAAGGGTGCAGCAGCGGAATGGGTCTTGTCGTTAAGACGAGAAGACGACGGGCTTGGGACAGGCAAATTGAGGCCTGCTGGAATGGGCGATATGGAGAATCGCCTGACACTGTGTGGTGCTGCAACAGATGAAGTTCGTCGCTGTGATGATTTGTCACCGATGGGCATCTGGTGCTAGCACGACCGAAAAAACAGTGTATTACCGATTCACAGTGCCCAGGTGGATCTAATTAGATAACCACAGGTGTAGAATAACACAGTTGGATAAGCAAAAAAACACAAACAAATGCTTGCTTATCTTTAAAGTTGGTGCGTGAATGTGAGTGAACAGCGCAAAGAAGACAAGCTGATAACGGACGGCCGGTCAGCAACTACACATACAAAACCACACACACGTATTGAGACGTATGCTTGTATATATGTATGTATGTATAGCTGTAACTCGGCTCAGCTGTATCTTCTTGCCGAGGACGTTCAACTTTGCGTTTCGTTTTGTTTTTATGGATTTAAAAACAAACGCGAGACAGTTGATCTTTTAGAAGAAATCACACTTGTACTTATCTGGATATAAGCTTTGAGATTCCCGCGGTGCGAGCCGGTAAAGACGAAAGGATATTCGTCCCGAAAGGATATTCTATCGAAAGGATATTCGATCCGGCTCGAAGGACCAAATGTTGTAGCAGGCGGGAATGTATTCCTGGGGTCCTAGGGTGTGTGATCCCTGTGGTAGTGGGCGGCGAAGAATCCGCTGCTCGTCGCTGTGGAGTTGAGTGGTCAGCTGCTGTTATATGTCCGCTGCTGTTGTATGTACGTATGTACATACGTTGATGAGCTGCGGAGTGAGGGGGGAGTGTAGTTGGGGAAAACAGAACGCGGGGTTGCACTTGTTTTAAATTAACTGTTGCTTTATTTGGCAACTTTCGGTGGGGCACAAGAGTATGAGCAGAACTGAATTTGTTTACAAAAACAAAGTGTAAAGCAAGTCGGGGGTGACTTGCGAGATATTTCTTTTACTTATTAGCTTAATTAGAGAGGGTCAACTTCACGATAGCCGATCGTCGGGTATCGATACTATCGATGGGGAGTATCGTGTGGAGCAGCCGGATCAGCTGCTCGGCGTTGCCATCTGACGCAAACAGACAGAAATGCATAAATTTTGAATTTTTTTTGGCTTTTCGCTTCTCAAAGTTGCCGAAGTCTCAATTTTGTGAACCAAAAAACACGTTTTATTTTCATTTTTTACTTTCCATGCCATATTTTAAAAAACATGTAATAAACCTTATATACCGATTTAAAATATAATAAAAACCGTATCCAGAAATGGATAAATATGGAAAATCGGCTAAGTTGTGGAAAAGTAATGGTTCCTCAGAGATGAGGAAGATATCAATTTTTGTTTAAAACGATGATTTTGTCCATTTATAACTTTTGTGGCCATATTTTCTAAAATATGGGTCAAAATCAAGTGTGGTAAAGTTTTTTTATACTCATTTTAATACCAGAAATCGATTGGGCACAAAAAATTCCGATTTTAAAATTTTAAATTTTTTGGCATTTTTGCTAGGAGTCAATGTGCGAAAATGGTCAAAAAATGGGTCAAAATTAAAAACTGACAGTATGAACAATATTTTGATGTACATTTAAAATATGATCAATACCATTGACAGAAATGCATAAATTTTGAAAATCGGTTGATTTTTAGCTAAATAATGGCTTCTCAAAGTTGCCGAAGTCTCAATTTTGTGAACCAAAAAACACGTTTTATTTTCAATTTTTTTTTCCTTGCCATACTTTACAAAACATGTAATAAACCTTATATACCGATTTAAAGTATAATAAAAACCGTATCCAGAAATGGATAAATATGTAAAATCGGCTAAGTTGTGGAAAAGTAATGGTTCCTCAGAGATGAGGAAGATATCAATATTTGTTCAAAACGATGATTTTGACGATTTATCACTATTGTGGTCATATTTTCTAAAATATGGGTCAAAATCAAGTGTGGTAAAGTTTTTTATACTCATTTTGATACCAGAAATCGATTGGGCACAAAAAATTCCGATTTTAAAATTTTCAATTTTTTGGCATTTTTGCTAGGAGTTAATGTGCGAAAATGGTCAAAAAATGGGTCAAAATTAAAAACTGACAGTATGAACAATATTTTGATGTACATTTAAAATATGATCAATACCATTGACAGAAATGCATAAATTCTGCAAATCGGTTGATTTTTAGCTAAGTTATGGCTTCTCAAAGTTGCCGAAGTCTCAATTTTGTGAACCAAAAATCACGTTTTATTTCAATTTTTACTTCATTGCCAAATTTTACAAAACATGTAATAGACCTTATATACCGATTTAAAGTATAATAAAAGCCGTATCCAGAAATGCATAAATGAGGAAAATCGGCTAAGTTGTGGAAAAGTTATGGTTCCTTAAAGATGAGGAAGATCTCAATTTTATTTCAAAACGAATTTTTTGAGCATTTATCACTATTGTGGTCATATTTTCTAGAATATGGGTCAAAATCAAGTGTGGTAAAGTTTTATATACTCATTTTAATACCACAAATCGATTGGGCACAATAAATTGCGATTTTAAAATTTTCACTTTTTTGGCATTTTTGCTAGGATGTGCAAAAATTGTCAAAAAATGGGTCAAAAATTGAAACTGAAAGTATTTTAATTTTTAGACGTAGATTCAAAATATGATAAATACCATTGACAGAAATGCAAAAGTTTTGAAAATCGGTTGATTTTTAGCTAAGTTATGGCTTCTCAAAGTTGCAATTGTCTCAATTTTTTAAGCCACAAACACGTTTTTTCCAATTTAACACTTTCCTTGCCATACTTTACAAAACATGTAATAAACCTTATATACCGATTTAAAGTATAATAAAAGCCGTATCCAGAAATGTATAAATGAGGAAAATCGGCTAAGTTGTGGAAAAGTTATGGTTCCTCAAAGATGAGGAAGATCTCAATTTTATTTCAAAACGATGATTTTGACCATTTATCACTATTGTGGTCATATTTTCTAAAATAGGGGTCAAAATCAAGTGTGGTAAAGTTTTTTATACTCATTTTGATACCAGAAATCGATTGGGGACACAAAATTCCGATTTTAAAATTTTCAATTTTTTGCCATTTTTGCTAGGAGTTAATGTGCAAAAATTGTCAAAAAATGGGTAAAAAATTGAAACTGAAAGTATTTTAATTTTTTTTTTGTAGATTTAAAATATAATCAAAACTATTGACAGAAATGCATAAATTTTGAATTTTAGCTAAGTTATGGCTTCTCAAAGTTGCGGAAGTCTCAATTTTGTGAACCAAAAAACACGTTTTATTTTCAATTTTTACTTTCCTTGCCATATTTTACAAAACATGTAATAAACCTTATATACCAATTTAAAGTATAATAAAAGCCGTATCCAGAAATGGATAAATATGGAAAATCGGCTATGTTGTGGAAAAGTAATGGTTCCTCAGAGATGAGGAAGATATCAATTTTTGTTTGAAACGATGATTTTGTCCATTTATAACTTTTGTGGCCATATTTTCTAAAATATGGGTCAAAATCAAGTGTGGTAAAGTTTTTTATACTCATTTTGATACCAGAAATCGATTGATTCAGTTCGAGCAGTCAAAGCGTCAACATCAAAAAATTTTTTCTACAAATCCGAGAAAAAATATTGAAAAAAATAAGTGAAACATATTTTTCCATTTCCATTTGTGCAACACTGATATTTAGTAGCTGCGTGTGAAATTATCAACATCTCATCATCTAACTTGGGCACTAACTAGTGTAGTGTCGGCAGCAGATCAACAAGAAACAACTGCAAAGAAGTGCGATAAGCTAGCTCTCTCTGGCCGTTGGGCCCTGCACCCTTCGCACAGCCACCACGTATATCTCTCGAGCTATTCTTGTTTGGTTTTAGTTAAGAAAACCTAAGGAAGCTAAGGAATTGAATTTACCAAATGGACCAAATTACCTATTGACCAAATGGAGAAAGAAAATGAAATGTACTCCATAAATAGCAAAGCACCATCTATTAGGAATGAGTGCCGCCAAGCTACTCAGCTACTCAAGACTCCGAACAACTACGATAGCTCAACAACAACAGCCATATCATTCACGGTGGCTAATATTCCCACTAACACCATAGCAACAGCCACAACCAGTACCGGTAGTGTCTGGTCTGGAAATACTGCTAATGGAACCGTAGCAACAGCAACTCCTACAATTAGCGCAGCTGCTGCACGACTGGCGAACGAACAAAACCAGCTGGTAAACAAGAGGAAAAATCCTCTTCGCCACATCTAAGGCCGAAAAGAGCTAACAATCAGCCAACACAGAGCTCACAGCTAGCACTAACTAGCAACAAGACTAACAATCGCTTTGCATTGCTTGACATGGACATTACCTCTGACGATAATGATGAGCAACTCAATAGCAGAGACACTGATGAAGACCCTGTCTGCTACACATCAACTGCTCATCTGACTAACAAGAATGCCAGTCATCATAATGAGACAAGTGTAGTGAATAAGAGCTTACGACTGAATGCGGCCAATAAAGCTGCTCCTAAGCCTCCCAGATAGTTGTAAATATCACCAACCTTAATGACCTATTTGATATTATTTCGGATATTACGAGCCTAGATAATGTGACAATTAAAGTTAGCCAAGGGAATACGGCCAGAATCTTTTCCAAAAACAGTGACAGCTACAGAGCCATTGTCAATCACTTAGACTGCTCTGGCATCCAATTCCACACCTATCAAATGAAGGAAGAGAAACCTCTCAGGGTCGTAGTCAAGGGGCTCCATCACAGCACTTTAACCTCTGACATAACTCACAGCTTCAAAATTAATGGCTTTGATGCTCTGCACGTTTATAACCCAAGATCAAGACGCAACAGGGACGAAAAACTTAATATATTTTTCATTAATATAAAGCCATGCGCACATATCAATGATATTTACAAAATGAAAACACTTTGCAGACAAAAAGTGACTATTGAAAGGATGCGTAAAGCATCAGAAATCAGCCAGTGTACCCGCTGTCAGGCATATGGCCACACAGCCAAATACTGCCGACGTCAACATATCTGTGCACGATGTAGTGATAATCATCTCACCAAGCTCTGCACACGCCCGGAAAACGAACAACCCACCTGCATTCACTGTGGAGGAAATCATATGGCAAGTTATAAAGGATGCCAGTGGTACCAGGACTTTCTTAAAAGATCAATGGGCCCTCCTAAAAGCAAATGCCTTTTGGGTTGGCTATCTCTCAAAGCAAGAGAGATAATAACCCAGGAAGATTGTACCAACCAGATCAGAATCTGCAACAACATCACCCTATTCAACAATCTTGCCAGCCTAACACCCCAGAGATAATACTGGAGGCTTGTCTTATGCTGCAATAACTAGAAACGGATATCGACCTGATGAGCGTAGGCCACATGACCTGCAAGCCCATCTCCAAACAACAAACCCCAGCAACAATGCTATGCAGCACCAGAACTCACTTGACATTCAAACTTTGTTACAACAACAACAACAGCAATTTTTGAAATGGCAACAAGAGATCCAACAACAGCAGCAACAGCAATTTCTCATGTGGCTGCAAGAGCAGAAACGCGAACAACTGCTACTAAATAAGCAGATTAGCCAACGTCAAGAAAGGCTTGAAAACTCGGTCAACGAAATAGCCAACATACTGAAGCATATGAACGGTGGTGCTTTGGCGCTCCAGTTTCATGACAACGTTGCATACCAACAATGAGCTCACTCAAGGTCCTTATCTGGAATGTCAACGGCATTGCAGGAAAAACTAGAGAAGTTGAACTCTTTGCGCACAACAACAGCATTGATATCCTTCTCTTAAGCGAAACTAGGCTCAGCCGAGGTGCCGTAGTCAAAATATTTGGTTATACATTTTACCCAGCATATAAACAGGTTACACACAATTATGGAGTTGGTGGTGCGGCGGTATTAGTGAAGAACTCCCTTCGCCATTTCCCACAGAGAGTCGTCGAAACGCAACTATTTCAAATGTCATCAGTTAAAGTTTCCACAGAGCTTGGAAACATTGAATTTAACGCCATTTATTGCCCACCTAGAAATAGAATTGATGAAAGAAATTTCAGCGGCTTACTTGCACAATGCGGGCACAGATATCTGATCGGTGGAGATTGGAACGCACGGCATTGGCTTTGGGGAGACAGTACTAACTCACCCAGAGGGCACGAATTAGTCGATGCCATTACAGCCAACGGGGCAAACATCCTTGCAACAGGTTCACCAACAAGGTATCCGTATGTGCAAAGACACTCTTCTTCTTGTATAGATTTTGCTGTGTACCATGGCATTCCAGAGTTTAGAGTCAACATCTCTCAAAACTGGGACCTAGACTCTGATCATGTAGCCCTTGTTGCTAGCCTACAGACAGACGGCATACATGTCAGCCGTAGCCTGCGCCTAATCACTAACCGTACTGATTTAAATGCCTTCAAACAGTACCTTGAACGCTCACTCCCACTGGACTCAAGACTGGACTCCGGAGAAGATATTGAACAAGCAGTTGATATACTAACGGAAAACATACATAGAGCTGCTGCTGTCTCAACACCACCCAATCCGGTCTTACACCCACCAAGGTATGGCATTGTTCTCACAAGAGAGGCCAGAGACCTAATTAGAACAAAGAGGCGCCTACGTAAAGAGCAATTCGATCCCAAGATCCCTGGGACCGTTTGATGTGGAACAGGGCTGCATCACAGCTGAGAAAACTTCTCAATGAGTTAAGAAGCAACTTCTTCGAAGAAAGACTGGCTGGTATGGACTACTCTGTAGATAGTAACTACTCTCTGTGGAAATGCACTAATTCATTAAAGCGTCAACCCTTTAGACAAGTTCCTGTGCGTTGCCCTGGAGGCGAACTTGCTAAAAATGAAGAGGAACAAGCCAATACGTTTGGGCTTCACTTAGAGGAACGCTTTACTCCTTTTAACTTCGCCACGGCTCAACAGACAAGCGAAACAACCCAGAACCTGCAAAGCCCACTACAAATGTCATTGCCCATTAGGCCCATAAGGACTGAGGAAATTGCAGAAGCCATACATTTGCTACCTAAAAATAAATCGCCAGGCATTGATATGATCTGTCACAACACACTGAAGGCTTTGCCAACAAAGGCGCTTTTATATATTGCCCTAATCTTCAATGCCATCATCAGTGTCCAACTATTCCCAAGACAGTGGAAGCTGGCAGCGATCCTAATGATACATAAGCCAGGTAAACCGGAAGAAGATCCCGAGTCGTACCGCCCAATAAGCCTGCTACCGTCTTTATCAAAACTCTGGGAAAGACTCCTTGCTGATCGCATAACTGCCATCGTTAAACAAAACAACATACTGCCAGACCACCAGTTCGGATTCCGAATGGGACACGGCACTGTTGAGCAAGTGCACAGGCTGGTCAAGGGTTTCGACGATAAGGAGTACTCCAACGCAGTCTTCATTGACATCCAGCAAGCATTCGACAGAGTATGGCATGACGGCCTGTTGAACAAAATCAAGGACCTCCTACCTTCACCCTACTTTGGTATCCTAAAATCTTATCTAGAGGGAAGAGAGTTCAAGGTGAAGGTCAAAGACAAATATTCACGCAAATATGCTATGAGAGCAGGAGTTCCGCAAGGCAGTGTGCTTGGGCCGCTGCTTTATACACTGTTCACGGCTGACATCCCAAGCCCCAATGCTGAGCACATGGCATACCCCTCTAAGGCGCTAATTGCGACATACGCAGATGACATCGCCATCATCTACAATTCAAGCAATCATATTGAAGCAGCTAGAGGCCTTCAGAGATACCTAAACAGCCTTTCGGCCTGGTGCAAACGATGGAACTTGAGAGTGAACCCAACTAAAACTACTAATCCTTGTTTCACTCTCAAAACGCTAATACCAACAACTCCGGAAATCCAGCTTGAAGGAGTCACCCTCGAACAGCCAACACAAGCCAAATACCTTGGCATTACCCTAGACAAACGGCTTACCTTTGGGCCGCACCTCAAAGCTGCTGTGCAAAAGTGCAACCACAGATTGCAACAAGTACGGTGGCTTATGAGCAAAAGTAGCGCACTGCCTTTGAGGTGTAAAAGAGCCGTGTATGTACACTGCATTGTGCCAATATGGCTGTATGGCGTCCAAATCTGGGGTATTGCAGCAAAAACAAACCACAAAAGGATACAAGTCCTGCAGAATCGGGTACTAAGACAAATCACCAACTGTCCGTGGTACGTGCGAGGCTCAACACTGCACAGGGACCTCAAGATACATACAGTTGAGGAGCAAATTGGCAGACACACCAGCCGATACACCAACAGGCTAAGGGCACACCAAAGCCGTCTTGCAAGAGACCTACTACCTGCCCGACGACTCAGAAGGCTCAAACGACTAGGCTTCGCCAAAACGATCACAGAATCCATACTAACACAACAAACATAATATAATTTATTTAACATTTAACTCCCCATCAAAGGGGTTTGGCCCTCATAATACTTGCAATTATTGTGTGGTTAAGGTACGATGAGAAGTACGGATCCTACACTTACTAAATAAAAAAAAAAAAAAAAAAAAAAAAACCAGAAATCGATTGGGCACAAAAAATTCCGATTTTGAAATTTTCAATTTTTTGGCATTTTTGCTAGGAGTCAATGTGCGAAAATGGTCAAAAAATGGGTCAAAATTAAAAACTGACAGTATGAACAATTTTTTGTTGCAGAAGTCTTAATTTTGTGAACCAAAAAACACGTTTTATTTTCAATTTTTACTTTCCTTGCCATATTTTAAATAACATGTAATAGACCTTATATACCGATTTAAAGTATAATAAAAGCCGTATCCAGAATTGCATAAATGAGGAAAATCGTGTAAGTTGTGGAAAAGTTATGGTTCCTCAAAGATGAGGAAGATATAATTTTTTGTGGAAAACGATAAAACTTACTATTTATCACTATATTTTGATGTACATTCAAAATATGATAAATACCATTGACAGAAATGCATAAATTTTGAAAATCGGCTGATTTTTAGCTAAGTTATGGCTTCTCAAAGTTGCCGAAGTCTCAATTTTGTGATCCAAAAACACGATTTTTTTTCAATTTTTTACTTCCTTGCCATATTTTAAAAACATGTAATAGACCTTATATACCGATTTAAGGTATAATAAAAGCCGTATCCAGAAATGCATAAATATGGAAAATCGGCTAAGTTGTGGAAAAGTTATGGATCCTCAAAGATGAGGAAGATATCAATTTTTGTTCAAAACGATGATTTTAACCATTTATCAATATTGTGGTCATATTTTCTAAAATATGGGTCAAAATAAAGTGTGGTAAAGTTTTTTATACTCATTTTTATACCAGAAATCGATTGGGCAAAAAAATGCTGATTTTAAAATTTTCACTATTTTGGCATTTTTGCTAGGAGTTAATGTGCAAAAATTGTCAAAAAATGGGTAAAAAGTTGAAACTGAAAGTATTTTAATTTTTTGACGTAGATTCAAAATATGATAAATACCATTGACAGAAGTGCATAAATTTTGAAAATCGGTTGATTTTTAGCTAAGTTATGGCTTCTCAAAGTTGCGGAAGTCTCAATTTTGTGAACCAAATAGCACGTTTTTTTCAATTTATCACTTTCCTTGCCATATTTTTCAAAACATGTAATAAACCTTATATACCGATTTAAAATATAAAAAAGACCGTATTCAGAAATGGATAAATATGGAAAATCGGCTAAGTTGTGAAAAAGTTATGGTTCCTCAAAGATGAGGAAAATATCAATCTTTGTTCAAAACGATGATTTTGTCCATTTATAACTTTTGTGGCCATATTTTCTAAAATATGGGTCAAAATCAAGTGTGGTAAAGTTTTTTATACTCATTTTGATACCAGAAATCGATTGGGCACAAAAAATTCATATTTTAAAATTTTCACTTTTTTGTCATTTTTGCTAGGAGTTAATTTGCGAAATTGGTCAAAACATGGGTCAAAATTTAAAACTGACAGTATGATCAATTTTTTGATGTACATTTAAAATATGATCAATACCATTGACAGAAATGCAATAGTTTTGAAAATCGGTTGATTTTTAGCTAAGTTATGGCTTCTCAAAGTTGCAAATGTCTCAATTTTTTAAGCTAAAAACACGTTTTTTCCAATTTATCACTTTCCTTGCCATATTTTTCAAAACATGTAATAAACTATATATACCAATTTAAAGTATAATAAAAGCCGTACCCAGAAATGCATAAATATGGAAAATTGGCTAAGTTGTGGAAAAGTTATGGTTCCTCAAAGATGAGGAAGATATCAATTTTTGTTCAAAACGATGATTTTGTCCATTTATAACTTTTGTGGCCATATTTTCTAAAATATGGGTCAAAATCAAGTGTGGTAAAGTTTTTTATACTCATTTTGATACCAGAAATCGATTGGGCACAAAAAATCCCGATTTTACAATTTTCAATTTTTTGGCATTTTTGCTAGGAGTTAATGTGCGAAAATGGTCAAAACATGGGTCAAAATTTAAAACTGACAGTATGATCAATTTTTTGATGTACATTTAAAATATGATCAATACCATTGACAGAAATGCATAAATTTTGAAAATCGGCTGATTTTTAGCTAAGTTATGGCTTCACAAAGTTGCCGAAGTCTCAATTTTGTGAACCAAAAAACACGTTTTATTTTCAATTTTTACTTTCCTTGCCATACTTTACAAAACATGTAATAGACCTTATACACCGATTTAAAGTATAATGAAACCCGAATCCAGAATTGCATAAATGAGGAAAATCGTGTAAGTTGTGGAAAAGTTATGGTTCCTCAAAGATGAGGAAGATATAATTTTTTGTGGAAAACGATAAAACTTACTATTTATCACTATATTTTGATGTACATTCAAAATATGATAAATACCATTGACAGAAATGCATAAATTTTGAAAATCGGCTGATTTTTAGCTAAGTTATGGCTTCTCAAAGTTGCCGAAGTCTCAATTTTGTGATCCAAAAACACGATTTTTTTTCAATTTTTTACTTCCTTGCCATATTTTAAAAACATGTAATAGACCCTATATACCGATTTAAGGTATAATAAAAGCCGTATCCAGAAATGCATAAATATGGAAAATCGGCTAAGTTGTGGAAAAGTTATGGATCCTCAAAGATGAGGAAGATATCAATTTTTGTTCAAAACGATGATTTTAACCATTTATCAATATTGTGGTCATATTTTCTAAAATATGGGTCAAAATAAAGTGTGGTAAATTTTTTTATACTCATTTTTATACCAGAAATCGATTGAGCAAAAAAATGCTGATTTTAAAATTTTCACTAATTTGGCATTTTTGCTAGGAGTTAATGTGCAAAAATTGTCAAAAAATGGGTAAAAAGTTGAAACTGAAAGTATTTTAATTTTTTTGACGTAGATTTAAAATATGATAAATACCATTGACAGAAATGCAAAAGTTTTGAAAATCGGTTGATTTATAGCTAAGTTATGGCTTCTCAAAGTTGCCGAAGTCTCAATTTTGTGAACCAAATAGCACGTTTTTTTCAATTTATCATTTTCCTTGCCAAATTTTTCAAAACATGTAATAAACCTTATACACCGATTTAAAGTATAATTAAAGCAGTATCCAGAAATGCATAAATGAGGAAAATCGGCTAAGTTGTGGAAAAGTTATGGTTCCTCAAAGATGAGGAAGATATCAGTTTTTGTTCAAAACGATGATTTTGTCCATTTATAACTTTTTGTGGCCATATTTTCTAAAGTATGGGTCAAAATCAAGTGTGGTAAAGTTTTTTATACTTATTTTGCCATTTTTGCTAGGAGTTAATGTGCGAAAATGGTCAAAACATGGGTCAAAATTTAAACTAACAGTATGATCAATTTTTTGATGTACATTTAATATATGATCAATACCATTGACAGAAATGCAAAAATTTTGAACATCGGCTGATTTTAAGCTAAGATATGGCTTCTCAAAGTTGCCGAAGTCTCAATTTTGTGAACCAAAAAACACGTTTTATTTTCAATTTTTACTTTCCTTGCCAGATTTTACAAAACATGTAGTGGACCTTATATACCGATTTAAAGTATAATAAAAACCATATCCAGAATTGCATAAATGAGGAAAATCGGCTAAGTTGTGGATAAGTTATGGTTCCTCAAAGATGAGGAAGATATAATTTTTGTGAAAAACGATAAAACTTACTATTTATCACTATTTTTTGATGTACATTCAAAATATGATAAATACAATTGACAGAAATGCAAAAATTTTGAAAATCGGTTTATTTTTAGCTAAGTTATGGCTTCTCAAAGTTGCCGAAGTCTTAATTATGTGATCCAAAAAACACGATTTTTTTTAAATTTTTTACTTCCTTGCCAAATTTTAAAAACATGTAATAAACCTTATATACCGATTTAAACTATAATATAAGCCGTATCCAGAAATGCATAAATATGGAAAATCGGCTAAGTTCTGGAAAAGTTATGGTTCTTCAGAGATGAGGAAGATATCAATTTTTGTTCAAAACGATGGTTTTGACCATTTATCACTATTGTGGCCATATGTTCTAAAATATGCGTCAAAATCAAGTGTGGTAAAGTTTTTATACTCATATTAATACCAGAAATCGATTGGGCACAAAAAATTGCGATTTTAAAATTTCCACTTTTTTGGCATTTTTGCTAGAGTTAATGTGCAAAAATTGTCAAAAAATGGGTCCAAAATTGAAACTGAAAGTATTTTAATTTTTTTGACGTTGATTCAAAATATGATAAATACCATTGACAGAAATGCAAAAATTTTGAAAATCGGTTTATTTTTAGCTAAGTTATGGCTTCTCAAAGTTGCAAATGTCTCAATTTTTAAGCCAAAAACACGTTTATTTCAATTTATCACTTTCCTTGCCATATTTTTCAAAACATTTAATAAACCTTATATACCGATTTAAACTATAATATAATCCGTATCCAGAAATGCATAAATATGGAAAATCGGCTAAGTTGTGGAAAAGTTATGGTTCCTCAGAGATGAGGAAGATATCAATATTTGTTCAAAACGATGATTTTGACCATTTATCTCTATTATGGTCATATTTTCTAAAAATAGGGGTCAAAATCAAGTGTGGCAAAGTTTTTTATACTCATTTAGATACCAGAAATCGCTTGGGCACAAAAAATTCCGATTTTAAAATTTTCAATTTTTTGGAATTTTTGCTAAGAGTTAATGCAAAAAATTTTGAAAATCGGTTGATTTTTAGCTAAGTTATGGCTTCTCAAAGTTGCCGAAGTCTCAATTTTGTGAACCAAATAGCACGTTTTTATCAATTTATCACTTTCCTTGCCATATTTTTCAAAACATTTAATAAACCTTATATACCGATTTAAAATATAAAAAAAACCGTATTCAGAAATGGATAAATATGGAAAATCGGCTAAGTTGTGGAAAAGTAATGGTTCCTCAGAGATGAAGAAGATATCAATTTTTGTTCAAAACTATGATTTTTATCATTTATCACTATTGTGGTCATATTTTCTAAAATATGGGTCAAAATCAAGTGTGGTAAAGTTTTTTATACTCATTTTAATACCAGAAATCGATTGGGCACAAAAATTCCGACTTTAAAATTCTCACTTTTTTGGCATTTTTGCTAGGAGTTAATGTGCAAAAATTGTCAAATATGGGTCAAAATTGAAACTTAAAGTATTTTGATTTAAAATATGATAAATACCATTGACAGAAATGCAAAAATTTTGAAAATCGGCTGATTTTTAGCTAAGTTATGGCTTCTCAAAGTTGCCGAAGTCTCAATTTTGTGAACCAAAAACAAGTTTTATTTTCAATTTTTACTTTCCTTGCCATATTTTACAAAACGTGTAGTAAACCTTATATACCGATTTAAAGTATAATAAAAGCCGTACCCAGAAATGCATAAATATGGAAAATCGGCTAAGTTGTGGAAAAGTTATGGTTCCTCAGAGATGAGGAAATCGGCTAAGTTCTGGAAAAGTTATGGTTCTTCAGAGATGAGGAAGATATCAATTTTTGTTCAAAACGATGGTTTTGACCATTTATCACTATTGTGGCCATATGTTCTAAAATATGCGTCAAAATCAAGTGTGGTAAAGTTTTTTATACTCATATTAATACCAGAAATCGATTGGGCACAAAAAATTGCGATTTTAAAATTTCCACTTTTTTGGCATTTTTGCTAGGAGTTAATGTGCAAAAATTGTCAAAAAATGGGTCCAAATTGAAACTGAAAGTATTTTAATTTTTTTGACGTTGATTCAAAATATGATAAATACCATTGACAGAAATGCAAAAATTTTGAAAATCGGTTTATTTTTAGCTAAGTTATGGCTTCTCAAAGTTGCAAATGTCTCAATTTTTTAAGCCAAAAACACGTTTATTTCAATTTATCACTTTCCTTGCCATATTTTTCAAAACATTTAATAAACCTTATATACCGATTTAAACTATAATATAATCCGTATCCAGAAATGCATAAATATGGAAAATCGGCTAAGTTGTGGAAAAGTTATGGTTCCTCAGAGATGAGGAAGATATCAATATTTGTTCAAAACGATGATTTTGACCATTTATCTCTATTATGGTCATATTTTCTAAAATAGGGGTCAAAATCAAGTGTGGTAAAGTTTTTTATACTCATTTAGATACCAGAAATCGCTTGGGCACAAAAAATTCCGATTTTAAAATTTTCAATTTTTTGGAATTTTTGCTAAGAGTTAATGCAAAAATTTTGAAAATCGGTTGATTTTTAGCTAAGTTATGGCTTCTCAAAGTTGCCGAAGTCTCAATTTTGTGAGACTTCGATTTTAAAATTTTCAATTTTTTGGCATTTTTGCTAGGAGTTAATGTGCAAAAATTGTCAAATATGGGTCAAAAATTGAAACTAAAAGTATTTTAATTTTTTTGACGTAGATTCAAAATATGATAAATACCATTGACAGAAATGAAAAAATTTTGAAAATCGGCTGATTTTTAGCTAAGTTATGGCTTCTCAAAGTTGCCGAAGTCTCAATTTTGTGAACCAAATAGCACGTTTTTATCAATTTATCACTTTCCTTGCCATATTTTTCAAAACATTTAATAAACCTTATATACCGATTTAAAATATTAAAAAAACCGTATTCAGAAATGGATAAATATGGAAAATCGGCTAAGTTGTGGAAAAGTAATGGTTCCTCAGAGATGAAGAAGATATCACTTTTTGTTCAAAACTATGATTTTTATCATTTATCACTATTGTGGTCATATTTTCTAAAATATGGGTCAAAATCAAGTGTGGTAAAGTTTTTTATACTCATTTTGATACCAGAAATCGATTGGGCACAAAAAATTCCGACTTTAAAATTTTTACTTTTTTGGCATTTTTGCTAGGAGTTAATGTGCAAAAATTGTCAAATATGGGTCAAAAATTGAAACTAAAAGTATTTTAATTTTTTTTTGACGTAGATTCAAAATATGATAAATACCATTGACAGAAATGCAAAAATTTTGAAAATCGGCTGATTTTTAGCTAAGTTATGGCTTCTCAAAGTTGCCGAAGTCTCAATTTTGTGAACCAAAAACAAGTTTTATTTTCAATTTTTACTTTCCTTGCCATACTTTACAAAACGTGTAGTAAACCTTATATACCGATTTAAAGTATAATAAAAGCCGTACCCTGAAATGCATAAATATGGAAAATCGGCTAAGTTGTGGAAAAGTTATGGTTCCTCAAAGATGAGGAAGATATAATTTTTTGTGGAAAACGATAAAACTTACTATTTATCACTATATTTTGATGTACATTCAAAATATGATAAATACCATTGACAGAAATGCATAAATTTTGAAAATCGGCTGATTTTTAGCTAAGTTATGGCTTCTCAAAGTTGCCGAAGTCTCAATTTTGTGATCCAAAAACACGATTTTTTTTCAATTTTTTACTTCCTTGCCATATTTTAAAAACATGTAATAGACCCTATATACCGATTTAAGGTATAATAAAAGCCGTATCCAGAAATGCATAAATATGGAAAATCGGCTAAGTTGTGGAAAAGTTATGGATCCTCAAAGATGAGGAAGATATCAATTTTTGTTCAAAACGATGATTTTAACCATTTATCAATATTGTGGTCATATTTTCTAAAATATGGGTCAAAATAAAGTGTGGTAAAGTTTTTTATACTCATTTTTATACCAGAAATCGATTGAGCAAAAAAATGCTGATTTTAAAATTTTCACTAATTTGGCATTTTTGCTAGGAGTTAATGTGCAAAAATTGTCAAAAAATGGGTAAAAAGTTGAAACTGAAAGTATTTTAATTTTTTTGACGTAGATTTAAAATATGATAAATACCATTGACAGAAATGCAAAAGTTTTGAAAATCGGTTGATTTATAGCTAAGTTATGGCTTCTCAAAGTTGCCGAAGTCTCAATTTTGTGAACCAAATAGCACGTTT
This sequence comes from Drosophila quadrilineata, assembly GCA_018150725.1. NCBI lineage: Eukaryota > Metazoa > Arthropoda > Insecta > Diptera > Drosophilidae > Drosophila > Drosophila quadrilineata. The sequence goes on from JAECWN010000294.1 coordinate 318,562, forward strand.
TTTCAATTTATCATTTTCCTTGCCAAATTTTTTCAAAACATGTAATAAACCTTATACACCGATTTAAAGTATAATTAAAGCAGTATCCAGAAATGCATAAATGAGGAAAATCGGCTAAGTTGTGGAAAAGTTATGGTTCCTCAAAGATGAGGAAGATATCAGTTTTTGTTCAAAACGATGATTTTGTCCATTTATAACTTTTGTGGCCATATTTTCTAAAGTATGGGTCAAAATCAAGTGTGGTAAAGTTTTTTATACTTATTTTGCCATTTTTGCTAGGAGTTAATGTGCGAAAATGGTCAAAACATGGGTCAAAATTTAAACTAACAGTATGATCAATTTTTTGATGTACATTTAATATATGATCAATACCATTGACAGAAATGCAAAAATTTTGAACATCGGCTGATTTTAAGCTAAGATATGGCTTCTCAAAGTTGCCGAAGTCTCAATTTTGTGAACCAAAAAACACGTTTTATTTTCAATTTTTACTTTCCTTGCCAGATTTTACAAAACATGTAGTGGACCTTATATACCGATTTAAAGTATAATAAAAACCATATCCAGAATTGCATAAATGAGGAAAATCGGCTAAGTTGTGGATAAGTTATGGTTCCTCAAAGATGAGGAAGATATAATTTTTTGTGAAAAACGATAAAACTTACTATTTATCACTATTTTTTGATGTACATTCAAAATATGATAAATACAATTGACAGAAATGCAAAAATTTTGAAAATCGGTTTATTTTTAGCTAAGTTATGGCTTCTCAAAGTTGCCGAAGTCTTAATTATGTGATCCAAAAAACACGATTTTTTTTAAATTTTTTACTTCCTTGCCAAATTTTAAAAACATGTAATAAACCTTATATACCGATTTAAACTATAATATAAGCCGTATCCAGAAATGCATAAATATGGAAAATCGGCTAAGTTCTGGAAAAGTTATGGTTCTTCAGAGATGAGGAAGATATCAATTTTTGTTCAAAACGATGGTTTTGACCATTTATCACTATTGTGGCCATATGTTCTAAAATATGCGTCAAAATCAAGTGTGGTAAAGTTTTTTATACTCATATTAATACCAGAAATCGATTGGGCACAAAAAATTGCGATTTTAAAATTTCCACTTTTTTGGCATTTTTGCTAGGAGTTAATGTGCAAAAATTGTCAAAAAATGGGTCCAAAATTGAAACTGAAAGTATTTTAATTTTTTTGACGTTGATTCAAAATATGATAAATACCATTGACAGAAATGCAAAAATTTTGAAAATCGGTTTATTTTTAGCTAAGTTATGGCTTCTCAAAGTTGCAAATGTCTCAATTTTTTAAGCCAAAACACGTTTATTTCAATTTATCACTTTCCTTGCCATATTTTTCAAAACATTTAATAAACCTTATATACCGATTTAAACTATAATATAATCCGTATCCAGAAATGCATAAATATGGAAAATCGGCTAAGTTGTGGAAAAGTTATGGTTCCTCAGAGATGAGGAAGATATCAATATTTGTTCAAAACGATGATTTTGACCATTTATCTCTATTATGGTCATATTTTCTAAAATAGGGGTCAAAATCAAGTGTGGCAAAGTTTTTTATACTCATTTAGATACCAGAAATCGCTTGGGCACAAAAAATTCCGATTTTAAAATTTTCAATTTTTTGGAATTTTTGCTAAGAGTTAATGCAAAAATTTTGAAAATCGGTTGATTTTTAGCTAAGTTATGGCTTCTCAAAGTTGCCGAAGTCTCAATTTTGTGAACCAAATAGCACGTTTTTATCAATTTATCACTTTCCTTGCCATATTTTTCAAAACATTTAATAAACCTTATATACCGATTTAAAATATAAAAAAAACCGTATTCAGAAATGGATAAATATGGAAAATCGGCTAAGTTGTGGAAAAGTAATGGTTCCTCAGAGATGAAGAAGATATCAATTTTTGTTCAAAACTATGATTTTTATCATTTATCACTATTGTGGTCATATTTTCTAAAATATGGGTCAAAATCAAGTGTGGTAAAGTTTTTTTATACTCATTTTAATACCAGAAATCGATTGGGCACAAAAAATTCCGACTTTAAAATTCTCACTTTTTTGGCATTTTTGCTAGGAGTTAATGTGCAAAAATTGTCAAATATGGGTCAAAAATTGAAACTTAAAGTATTTTGATTTAAAATATGATAAATACCATTGACAGAAATGCAAAAATTTTGAAAATCGGCTGATTTTTAGCTAAGTTATGGCTTCTCAAAGTTGCCGAAGTCTCAATTTTGTGAACCAAAAACAAGTTTTATTTTCAATTTTTACTTTCCTTGCCATATTTTACAAAACGTGTAGTAAACCTTATATACCGATTTAAAGTATAATAAAAGCCGTACCCAGAAATGCATAAATATGGAAAATCGGCTAAGTTGTGGAAAAGTTATGGTTCCTCAGAGATGAGGAAATCGGCTAAGTTCTGGAAAAGTTATGGTTCTTCAGAGATGAGGAAGATATCAATTTTTGTTCAAAACGATGGTTTTGACCATTTATCACTATTGTGGCCATATGTTCTAAAATATGCGTCAAAATCAAGTGTGGTAAAGTTTTTATACTCATATTAATACCAGAAATCGATTGGGCACAAAAAATTGCGATTTTAAAATTTCCACTTTTTTGGCATTTTTGCTAGGAGTTAATGTGCAAAAATTGTCAAAAAATGGGTCCAAAATTGAAACTGAAAGTATTTTAATTTTTTTGACGTTGATTCAAAATATGATAAATACCATTGACAGAAATGCAAAAATTTTGAAAATCGGTTTATTTTTAGCTAAGTTATGGCTTCTCAAAGTTGCAAATGTCTCAATTTTTTAAGCCAAAAACACGTTTATTTCAATTTATCACTTTCCTTGCCATATTTTTCAAAACATTTAATAAACCTTATATACCGATTTAAACTATAATATAATCCGTATCCAGAAATGCATAAATATGGAAAATCGGCTAAGTTGTGGAAAAGTTATGGTTCCTCAGAGATGAGGAAGATATCAATATTTGTTCAAAACGATGATTTTGACCATTTATCTCTATTATGGTCATATTTTCTAAAATAGGGGTCAAAATCAAGTGTGGTAAAGTTTTTTATACTCATTTAGATACCAGAAATCGCTTGGGCACAAAAATTCCGATTTTAAAATTTTCAATTTTTGGAATTTTTGCTAAGAGTTAATGCAAAAATTTTGAAAATCGGTTGATTTTTAGCTAAGTTATGGCTTCTCAAAGTTGCCGAAGTCTCAATTTTGTGAACCAAATAGCACGTTTTTATCAATTTATCACTTTCCTTGCCATATTTTTCAAAACATTTAATAAACCTTATATACCGATTTAAAATATAAAAAAAACCGTATTCAGAAATGGATAAATATGGAAAATCGGCTAAGTTGTGGAAAAGTAATGGTTCCTCAGAGATGAAGAAGATATCAATTTTTGTTCAAAACTATGATTTTTATCATTTATCACTATTGTGGTCATATTTTCTAAAATATGGGTCAAAATCAAGTGTGGTAAAGTTTTTTTATACTCATTTTAATACCAGAAATCGATTGGGCACAAAAAATTCCGACTTTAAAATTCTCACTTTTTTGGCATTTTTGCTAGGAGTTAATGTGCAAAAATTGTCAAATATGGGTCAAAAATTGAAACTTAAAGTATTTTGATTTTTTTGACGTAGATTCAAAATATGATAAATACCATTGACAGAAATGCAAAAATTTTGAAAATCGGCTGATTTTTAGCTAAGTTATGGCTTCTCAAAGTTGCCGAAGTCTCAATTTTGTGAACCAAAAACAAGTTTTATTTTCAATTTTTACTTTCCTTGCCATATTTTACAAAACGTGTAGTAAACCTTATATACCGATTTAAAGTATAATAAAAGCCGTACCCAGAAATGCATAAATATGGAAAATCGGCTAAGTTGTGGAAAAGTTATGGTTCCTCAGAGATGAGGAAGATATCAATATTTGTTCAAAACGATGATTTTGACCATTTATCTCTATTATGGTCATATTTTCTAAAATAGGGGTCAAAATCAAGTGTGGTAAAGTTTTTTATACTCATTTAGATACCAGAAATCGCTTGGGCACAAAAAATTCCGATTTTAAAATTTTCAATTTTTTGGCATTTTTGCTAGGAGTTAATGTGCAAAAATTGTCAAATATGGGTCAAAAATTGAAACTAAAAGTATTTTAATTTTTTTGACGTAGATTCAAAATATGATAAATACCATTGACAGAAATGAAAAAATTTTGAAAATCGGCTGATTTTTAGCTAAGTTATGGCTTCTCATAGTTGCCGAAGTCTCAATTTTGTGAACCAAATAGCACGTTTTTATCAATTTATCACTTTCCTTGCCATATTTTTCAAAACATTTAATAAACCTTATATACCGATTTAAAATATTAAAAAAACCGTATTCAGAAATGGATAAATATGGAAAATCGGCTAAGTTGTGGAAAAGTAATGGTTCCTCAGAGATGAAGAAGATATCACTTTTTGTTCAAAACTATGATTTTTATCATTTATCACTATTGTGGTCATATTTTCTAAAATATGGGTCAAAATCAAGTGTGGTAAAGTTTTTTATACTCATTTTGATACCAGAAATCGATTGGGCACAAAAAATTCCGACTTTAAAATTTTTACTTTTTTGGCATTTTTGCTAGGAGTTAATGTGCAAAAATTGTCAAATATGGGTCAAAAATTGAAACTAAAAGTATTTTAATTTTTTTTGACGTAGATTCAAAATATGATAAATACCATTGACAGAAATGCAAAAATTTTGAAAATCGGCTGATTTTTAGCTAAGTTATGGCTTCTCAAAGTTGCCGAAGTCTCAATTTTGTGAACCAAAAACAAGTTTTATTTTCAATTTTTACTTTCCTTGCCATACTTTACAAAACGTGTAGTAAACCTTATATACCGATTTAAAGTATAATAAAAGCCGTACCCTGAAATGCATAAATATGGAAAATCGGCTAAGTTGTGGAAAAGTTATGGTTCCTCAGAGATGAGGAAGATATCAATTTTTCTTCAAAACGATGATTTTGTCCATTTATAACTTTTGTAGCCATATTTTCTAAAATATGGGTCAAAATCAAGTGTGGTAAAGTTTTTTATACTCATATTAATACCAGAAATCGATTGGGCACAAAAAATTGCGATTTTAAAATTTCCACTTTTTTGGCATTTTTGCTAGGAGTTAATGTGCAAAAATAGTCAAAAATGGGTCAAAAATTGAAACTGAAAGTATTTTAATTTTTTTTGACGTAGATTCAAAATATGATAAATACCATTGACAAAAATAAGTTATGGCTTCTCAAAGTTGCCGAAGTCTCAATTTTGTGAACCAAATAGCACGTTTTTATAAATACCATTGACTGAAATGCAAAAGTTTTGAAAATCGGTTGATTTTTTGTTAAGTTATGGCTTCTCCATGTTGCAAGTGTCTCAATTTTTAAGCCAAAAACACGTTTTTTCAATTTATCACTTTCCTTGCCATATTTTTCAAAACATTTAACCCTCTAACACGTAAGCCTGCCTGAAGGCACGTATTACGTTTTTGGCCTTAACAAACAAACTAACAGCTTTTCAATCGTTTAAATAATTTTTGACGGTTGATAAAAAGCACACAAAGTAATGAGTCTCAGCTTTGAAAGCTCTCCGAAGCTTTTAACGGTACTTATATTTCGGTATGCACAAGACATACGTTTTTTCGCGCGTAAAAGTTGGTCTGCTTTATGTTGTGTTTTTCTGTGCAAATAATAGTGAATATATAAAACCTATCCAGCTCATAATTTTTGTTTTTAAAGGTAATTTAATTTACTATTAAAATTAAGTTGCAGATTTGATTACAATTGATTGCAATTTATGTGTTTGTTTCGGTTGATGGAGTGATTTTACTTATTAGAATTAAAAATGTTATAGAAAATGGAAAAACGAGTTCGGTATAAGCTGTCCGACTTGACTGATGATCAGTTGGTCAAGATTTTTGAGTCAGTTCCGTCGGATGAAGAGGTGTTAAACTCAAGTGACGACGAGGACAGCGACTTTGATATAGTGGAGGCTATTAATAATGCATTAGAGGATGTTGAGGCAATGTCATTTATTGAGAATAATGTTGAAAATGTCAAAAACAATGCACAGAAAGCTGCGACTTCCCTGAAAACTGCAAAAAGGCCGCGATCACCTTTACCAATCAGTGTAGATTCGGCGTGCGCATCTCCACCAACTTCTGGTGGGTTTAATGGAGCTGGTATGCCAAATTTAATTGCTATGTGTTATTTTAGTGAATAAATAGTTTTATTTATACAGGTATTGAATCAATAACAAAAGATTCGAGTAAGATTCTGTGGCGAGAAAAATCAATGCAGTTGCATGTTAACAATGTAGCATTTCTAGGCGATTTTTCGTTGTCAGCAGAAATAAAGGGGCTCAAAACTCCACTAGAGCTCTTTTGCTATTTCTTTAATGCGAAAATCATGAATATGATTGTCGACGGAACCATGTGCGCAGCTTTAACGGAGGATATTAACAATAAGTTCAAAATTAACACTGATGAGGTGCACCACTACATAGGTATTTTGATGTTCATGTCTATTTATCGCTACCCAAATCTGAAGAGCTACTGGGGATAAAATGCGCTCGGACCTATACAAACCTGCATGACCCGAAGCAGATTCGAGGCAAACAAAAAGTACTTCTCGCTACGTGATGAGCGCGAACGGATCAAAAAGGGTGAACCAGGCTACGATCCTTTGTTCCGTACGCGAAAACTTTTAGACTGCCTCAACAAACGGTTTGATTCGGTGCCAAAATATGCCCGCCTTTGCGTTGACGAGCAAATGTGCAGCACAAAAATTAAGCACCACTTGCGTCAGCGATTCATTTGGATACGCATACCGCTTTGAGATTTACAGCGGTGCAGGTGATAATGTGGTCTTACCTGGTCACCCAGATCTTGGTGCTTCGGCCAACATTGTAGTGAGCTTAACACAAACCGTCGAAACATTTAAGAATCACATCGTTTACTTCGATAATTTTTATACATCTTTGCCTTTGATGGTTTATCTGAGAGCGAAAGGTATTTACAGTCTCGGCGCGGTGCGAGGAAACCGTATCCCCAATTGCAAGCTACCAAACGATATTGCCATCAACAAATTGCCAAGGGGTTTTTCGACTGAGTACGTTGGGTCCTCATATGGTGTCGACATAACCAATGTACTCTGGAAAGACAGCAAACCTGTTCGCTTTTTGTTCACCTATGTGGGCGTAAAGCAATTTGAAATGAGAAACCGTTGTGAAGGAACTGCAAAGGCTGCTCGTTTTGATAGAAAACTAAGCAACACATTTCAATTGATTGTTCCAAAATTGTGCATGAGTATAACGCTCACATGTTCGGCGTAGACCTCATGGACGGCCTAATGGGTCGCTATCATATCAGAGCAAAAACTCGGGATGCCGCAACATGCATTTTTTTAACACTTAATTGATATGGCAGCCACCAACGCCTATATTTTACACAGACGTATCCAAAACGAGAACGACAGCAAAGAAAAATTAGTCGCACTCCCAGACTTCCGCGAAACACTAGCCGCAGGTCTGGTCACATATAAAAAGAAAAACTTACCGGGTCGTCTAATCACTACCAAAAATGCATCTTCACCGCGATGGGCAAACCAGTCTCCATCCTCTCAGTCAGGACGAACAATAAATTCCCCATCCTTGCAGACAGAGCGGGCAAAGCAGTCTCCACTCTCTCATCGACCTTATCAGCATAAACTCAAACATGGGCAAAAATCCAAACATCCAATATCGGACTTGCGGTTTGACCAGTTGAACCATTTCCCACATTGATTGGATCGAAACAGTGGAAAAAGATGTTCCAAGCACTGTAAAACTTCTCAAACGCAATGCATATGCACGAAATGCAACCTGCATTTATGCTGCAAAGCCAATAAAAACGGTTTTGTAGAATACCATAAGAAAAAATAAAATAAATCTTCATTACGTGAAAAAATTTTTATTCACTCAAAGCCCAAAGCGTGCCTTCAGGCACGCTTACCTTTTCTCTTACCTTACAGGGAAACCAAAGGTTCTACGTAATTTCTAAGCACATATTTGAGCTTAAAAGCATTCATTTACTTAAAAAAAAATTATTTGAATACATTTTTTCTATTATTTTGGAAAGTAGTCTTAAAGGGTTAATAAACCTTATATACCGATTTAAAGTACAATAAAAGCCGTATCCAGAAATGCATAAATGAGGAAAATCGTCTAAGTTGAGGAAAAGTTATGGTTCCTCAAAGATGAGGAAGATATTATTTTTTGTGAAAACGATGAAATTTACTATTTATCACTATTTTTTGATGTACATTCAAAATATGATAAATACCATTGACAGAAATGCAAAAATTTTGAAAATCGGTTGATTTTTAGCTAAGTTATGGCTTCTCAAAGTTGCCGAAGTCTCAATTTTGTGATTTAAAAAACCCGTTTTTTTTCAATTGTTTACTTCCTTGCCAATTTTTACAAAACATGTAATAAACCTTATATACCGATTTAAAGTATAATAAAAGCCATATCCAGAAATGCGTAAATGAGGAAAATCGGCTAAGTTGTGGAAAAGTTATGGTTCCTCAAAGATGAGGAAGATATTAATTTTTGTTTAAAACGATGATTTTGACCATTTATCACTATTGAGTTCATATTTTCTAAAATATTGGTCAAAATCAAGTGTGGTAAAGTTTTTTATACTCATTTTGATACCAGAAATCGATTGGGCACAAAAAATTCCGATTTTAAAATTTTCAATTTTTTGGCATTTTTGCTAGGAGTTAATGTGCAAAAATGGTCAAAAAATGGGTCAAATTTAAAACTGACAATATGAACAATTTTTTGATGTACATTTAAAATATGATAAATACCATTGACAAAAATGCATAAATTTTGAAAATCGGTTGATTTTTAGCTAAGTTATGGCTTCTCAAAGTTGCGGATGTCTCAATTTTGTGAACCAAATAGCACGTTTTTTTTCAATTTATCACTTTCCTTGCCATATATTTCAAAACATGCAATAAACCTTATATACCGATTTAAAGTATAATAAAAGCCGTATCCAGAAATGCATAAATGAGGAAAATCGTCTAAGTTGTGGAAAGTTATGGTTCGTCAAAGATGAGGAAGATATCATTTTTTGTGGAAAACGATGAAATTGACTATTCATCACTATTGTGGTCATATTTTCTAAAATATGGGTCAAAATCAAGTGTGTTAAAGTTTTTTATACTCATTTTGATACCAGAAATCGATTGGGCACAAAAAATTCCGATTTTAAAATTTTCAATTTTTTGGCATTTTTGCTAGGAGTTAATGTGCAAAAATGGTCAAAAAATGGGCCAAAAATTAAAACTGACAGTATGAACAATTTTTTGAGGTACATTTCAAATATGATCAATATTATTGACAGAAATGCATAAATGTTGAAAATCGGCTGATTTTTAGCTAAGTTATGGCTTCTCTAAGTTGACAAAGTCTCAATTTTGTGAACCAAAGAACACGATTTTTATTTTCAATTTTTACTTTCCTTGCCATATTTTACAAAACATTTAATAAACCTTATTACCGATTTAAAGTATAATAAAAGCAGTATCCAGAAATGCATAAATGAGGAAAATCGTCTAAGTTGTGGAAAGTTATGGTTCCTCAAAGATGAGGAAGATATCATTTTTTGTGGAAAACGATGAAATTGACTATTCATCACTATTGTGGTCATATTTTCTAAAATATGGGTCAAAATCAAGTGTGGTAAAGTTTTTTATACTCATTTTGATACCAGAAATCGATTGGGCACAAAAATTCCGATTTTAAAATTTTCAATTTTTTGGCATTTTTGCTAGGAATTAATGTGCAAATATGGTCAAAAAATGGGCCAAAATTTAAAACTGACAGTATGAACAATTTTTTGAGGATCATTTCAAATATGATCAATATTATTGACAGAAATGCATAAATGTTGAAAATCGGCCGATTTTTAGCTAAATTATGGCTTCTCAAAGTTGCCAAAGTCTCAATTTTGTGAACCAAAGAACACGATTTTTATTTTCAGTTTTTACTTTCCTGGCCATATTTTACAAAACATTTAATAAACCTTATTACCGATTTAAAGTATAATAAAAGCCGTATCCAGAAATGCATAAATGAGAAAAATCGGCTAAGTTGTGGAAAGTTATGGTTCCTCAAAGATGAGGAAGATATCATTTTTTGTGGAAAACGATGAAATTGACTATTCATCACTATTGTGGTCATATTTTCTAAAATATGGGTCAAAATCAAGTGTGGTAAAGTTTTTTATACTCATTTTGATACCAGAAATCGATTGGGCACAAAAAATTCCGATTTTAAAATTTTCAATTTTTTGGCATTTTTGCTAGGAGTTAATGTGCAAAAATGGTCAAAAAATGGGCCAAAATTTAAAACTGACAGTATGAACAATTTTTTGAGGTACATTTCAAATATGATCAATATTATTGACAGAAATGCATAACTGTTGAAAATCGGCTGATTTTTAGCTAAGTTATGGCTTCTTAAAGTTGCCGAAGTCTCAATTTTGTGAACCAAAGAACAAGTTTTATTTTCAATTTTTACTTTCCTTGCCATATTTTACAAAACATTTAATAAACCTTAAATACCGATTTGAAGTATAATAAAGCCGTATCCAGAAATGCATAAATGAGGAAAATCGGCTAAGTTGTGGAAAAGTTATGGTTCCTCAAAGATGAGGAAGATATCAATTTTTGTTTAAAACGATGAATTTGACCATTTATCACTATTGTGGTCATATTTTCTAAAATATTGGTCAAAATCAAGTGTGGAAAAGTTTTTTATACTCATTTTAATACCAGAAATCGATTGGGCACAAAAAATTCCGATTTTAAAATTTTCAATTTTTTGGCATTTTTGCTAGGAGTTAATGTGCAAAAATGGTCAAATAATGGGCCAAAATTTAAAACTGACAGTATGAACAATTTTTTGAGGTACATTTCAAATATTATCAATACTATTGACAAAAATGCATAAATTTTGAAAATCGGCTGATTTTTAGCTAAGTTATGGCTTCTCAAAGTTGCCGAAGTTTTAATTTTGTGAACCAAAAAACACGTTTTATTTTCAATTTTTACTGTCCTTGCCATATTTTACAAAACAAGTAATAAACCTTATATACCGATTTAAAGTATAATAAAAGCCGTATCCAGAAATGCATAAATGAGGAAAATCGTCTAAGTTGTGGAAAAGTTATGGTTCCTCAAAGATGAGGAAAATATAAATTTTTGTTCAAAACGATGATTTTGACCATTTATCACTATTGTGGTCATATTTTCTAAATTATGGGTCAAAATCAAGTGTGGTAAAGTTTTTTATACTCATTTTGATACCAGAAATCGATTGGGCACAAAAAATTCCGATTTTAAAATTTTCAATTTTTTGGCATTTTTGCTAGGAGTTAATGTGCAAAAATGGTCAAAAAATGGGCCAAAATTTAAAACTGACAGTATGAACAATTTTTTGAGGTACATTTCAAATATGATCAATATTATTGACAGAAATGCATAAATGTTGAAAATCGGCTGATTTTTAGCTAAGTTATGGCTTCTCAAAGTTGCCAAAGTCTCAATTTTGTGAACCAAAGAACACGTTTTATTTTCAATTTTTACTTTTCTTGCCATTTTTGACAAAACATTTAATAAACCTTATTACCGATTTAAAGTATAATAAAAGCCGTATCCAGAAATGCATAAATGAGGAAAATCGTCTAAGTTGTGGAAAGTTATGTTTCCTCAAAGATGAGGAAGATATCATTTTTTGTGGAAAACGATGAAATTGACTATTCATCACTATTGTGGTCATATTTTCTAAAATATGGGTCAAAATCAAGTGTGGTAAAGTTTTTTATACTCATTTTGATACCAGAAATCGATTGGGCACAAAAAATTCCGATTTTAAAATTTTCAATTTTATGGCATTTTTGCTAGGAGTTAATGTGCAAAAATGGTCAAAAAATGGGCCAAAATTTAAAACTGACAGTATGAACAATTTTTTGAGGTACATTTCAAATATGATCAATATTATTGACAGAAATGCATAAATGTTGAAAATCGGCTGATTTTTAGCTAAGTTATGGCTTCTTAAAGTTGCCAAAGTCTCAATTTTGTGAACCAAAGAACACGCTTTATTTTCAATTTTAACTTTTCTTGCCATATTTTACAAAACATTTAATAAACGATGAAATTGACTATTCATCACTATTGTGGTCATGTTTTCTAAAATATGGATCAAAATCAAGTGTGGTAAAGTTTTTTATACTCATTTTGATACCAGAAATCGATTGGGCCCAAAAAATTCCGATTTTAAAATTTTCAATTTTTTGGCATTTTTGCTAGGAGTTAATGTGCAAAAATGGTCAAAAAATGGGCCAAAATTTAAAACTGACAGTATGAAAAATTGTTTGAGGTACATTTCAAATATGATCAATATTATTGACAGAAATGCATAAATGTTGAAAATCGGCTGATTTTTAGCTAAGTTATGGCTTCTCTAAGTTGACAAAGTCTCAATTTTGTGAACCAAAGAACACGTTTTATTTTCAATTTTTACTTTTCTTGCCATATTTTACAAAACATTTAATAAACCTTATTACCGATTTAAAGTATAATAAAAGCCGTATCCAGAAATGCATAAATGAGGAAAATCGTCTAAGTTGTGGAAAAGTTATGTTTCCTCAAAGATGAGGAAGATATCATTTTTTGTGGAAAACGATGAAATTGACTATTCATCACTATTGTGGTCATATTTTCTAAAATATGGGTCAAAATCAAGTGTGGTAAAGTTTTTTATACTCATTTTGATACCAGAAATCGATTGGGCCCAAAAAATTCCGATTTTAAAATTTTAAATTTTTTGGCATTTTTGCTAGGAGTTAATGTCCAAAAATGGTCAAAAAATGGGCCAAAATTTAAAACTGACAGTATGAACAATTTTTTGAGGTACATTTCAAATATGATCAATATTATTGACAGAAATGCATAAATGTTGAAAATCGGCTGATTTTTAGCTAAGTTATGGCTTCTTAAAGTTGCCGAAGTCTCAATTTTGTGAACCAAAGAACACGTTTTATTTTCAATTTTTACTTTCCTTGCCATATTTTACAAAACATTTAATAAACCTTAAACCGATTTAAAGTATAATAAAAGCCGTATCCAGAAATGCATAAATGAGGAAAATCGTCTAAGTTGTGGAAAAGTTATGGTTCCTCAAAGATGAGGAAAATATAAATTTTTGTTCAAAACGATGATTTTGACCATTTATCACTATTGTGGTCATATTTTCTAAATTATGGGTCAAAATCAAGTGTGGTAAAGTTTTTTATACTCATTTTGATACCAGAAATCGATTGGGCACAAAAAATTCCGATTTTAAAATTTTAAATTTTATGGCATTTTTGCTAGGAGTTAATGTGCAAAAATGGTCAAAAAATGGGCCAAAATTTAAAACTGACAGTATGAACAATTTTTTGAGGTACATTTCAAATATGATCAATATTATTGACAGAAATGCATAAATGTTGAAAATCGGCTGATTTTTAGCTAAGTTATGGCTTCTCAAAGTTGCCAAAGTCTCAATTTTGTGATCCAAAGAACACGTTTTATTTTCAATTTTTACTTTCCTTGCCATTTTTGACAAAACATTTAATAAACCTTATTACCGATTTAAAGTATAATAAAAGCCGTATCCAGAAATGCATAAATGAGGAAAATCGTCTAAGTTGTGGAAAAGTTATGGTTCCTCAAAGATGAGGAAGATATCATTTTTTGTGGAAAACGATGAAATTGACTATTCATCACTATTGTGGTCATATTTTCTAAAATATGGGTCAAAATCAAGTGTGGTAAAGTTTTTTATACTCATTTTGATACCAGAAATCGATTGGGCACAAAAATTCCGATTTTAAAATTTTCAATTTTTTGGCATTTTTGCTAGGAGTTAATGTGCAAAAATGGTCAAAAAATGGGCCAAAATTTAAAACTGACAGTATGAACAATTTTTTGAGGTACATTTCAAATATGATCAATATTATTGACAGAAATGCATAAATGTTGAAAATCGGCTGATTTTTAGCTAAGTTATGGCTTCTCAAAGTTGCCAAAGTCTCAATTTTGTGAACCAAAGAACACGTTTTATTTTCAATTTTTACTTTCCTTGCCATATTTTACAAAACATTTAATAAACCTTATTACCGATTTAAAGTATAATAAAAGCCGTATCCAGAAATGCATAAATGAGGAAAATCGTCTAAGTTGTGGAAAGTTATGGTTCCTCAAAGATGAGGAAGATATCATTTTTTGTGGAAAACGATGAAATTGACTATTCATCACTATTGTGGTCATATTTTCTAAAATATGGGTCAAAATCAAGTGTGGTAAAGTTTTTTATACTCATTTTGATACCAGAAATCGATTGGGCCCAAAAATTCCGATTTTAAAATTTTCAATTTTTTGGCATTTTTGCTAGGAGTTAATGTGCAAAAATGGTCAAAAAATGGGCCAAAATTTAAAACTGACAGTATGAACAATTTGTTTGAGGTACATTTCAAATATGATCAATATTATTGACAGAAATGCATAAATGTTGAAAATCGGCTGATTTTTAGCTAAGTTATGGCTTCTCAAAGTTGACAAAGTCTCAATTTTGTGAACCAAAGAACACGTTTTATTTTCAATTTTTACTTTTCTTGCCATATTTTACAAAACATTTAATAAACCTTATTACCGATTTAAAGTATAATAAAAGCCGTATCCAGAAATGCATAAATGAGGAAAATCGTCTAAGTTGTGGAAAGTTATGGTTCCTCAAAGATGAGGAAGATATCATTTTTGTGGAAAACGATGAAATTGACTATTCATCACTATTGTGGTCATATTTTCTAAAATATGGGTCAAAATCAAGTGTGGTAAAGTTTTTTATACTCATTTTGATACCAGAAATCGATTGGGCCCAAAAAATTCCGATTTTAAAATTTTCAATTTTTTGGCATTTTTGCTAGGAGTTAATGTGCAAAAATGGTCAAAAAATGGGCCAAAATTTAAAACTGACAGTATGAACAATTTTTTGAGGTACATTTCAAATATGATCAATATTATTGACAGAAATGCATAAATGTTGAAAATCGGCTGATTTTTAGCTAAGTTATGGCTTCTCAAAGTTGCCAAAGTCTCAATTTTGTGAACCAAAGAACACGTTTTATTTTCAATTTTTACTTTTCTTGCCATATTTTACAAAACATTTAA
Organism: Drosophila quadrilineata; assembly: GCA_018150725.1. Taxonomy (NCBI): domain Eukaryota; kingdom Metazoa; phylum Arthropoda; class Insecta; order Diptera; family Drosophilidae; genus Drosophila; species Drosophila quadrilineata. The sequence goes on from JAECWN010000294.1 coordinate 333,944, forward strand.
TAAACCTTATATACCGATTTAAAGTATAATAAAAGCCGTATCCAGAAATGCATAAATGAGGAAAATCGTCTAAGTTGTGGAAAAGTTATGGTTCCTCAAAGATGAGGAAGATATCATTTTTGTGGAAAACGATGAAATTGACTATTCATCACTATTGTGGTCATATTTTCTAAAATATGGGTCAAAATCAAGTGTGGTAAAGTTTTTTATACTCATTTTGATACCAGAAATCGATTGGGCACAAAAAATTCCGATTTTAAAATTTTCAATTTTTTGGCATTTTTGCTAGGAGTTAATGTGCAAAAATGGTCAAAAAATGGGCCAAAATTTAAAACTGACAGTATGAACAATTTTTTGAGGTACATTTCAAATATGATCAATATTATTGACAGAAATGCATAAATGTTGAAAATCGGCTGATTTTTAGCTAAGTTATGGCTTCTCAAAGTTGCCAAAGTCTCAATTTTGTGAACCAAAGAACACGTTTTATTTTCAATTTTTACTTTTCTTGCCATATTTTACAAAACATTTAATAAACCTTATTACCGATTTAAAGTATAATAAAAGCCGTATCCAGAAATGCATAAATGAGGAAAATCGTCTAAGTTGTGGAAAGTTATGGTTCCTCAAAGATGAGGAAGATATCATTTTTTGTGGAAAACGATGAAATTGACTATTCATCACTATTGTGGTCATATTTTCTAAAATATGGGTCAAAATCAAGTGTGGTAAAGTTTTTTATACTCATTTTGATACCAGAAATCGATTGGGCACAAAAAATTCCGATTTTAAAATTTTCAATTTTTTGGCATTTTTGCTAGGAGTTAATGTGCAAAAATGGTCAAAAAATGGGCCAAAATTTAAAACTGACAGTATGAACAATTTTTTGAGGTACATTTCAAATATGATCAATATTATTGACAGAAATGCATAAATGTTGAAAATCGGCTGATTTTTAGCTAAGTTATGGCTTCTCAAAGTTGCCAAAGTCTCAATTTTGTGAACCAAAGAACACGTTTTATTTTCAATTTTTACTTTTCTTGCCATATTTTACAAAACATTTAATAAACCTTATTACCGATTTAAAGTATAATAAAAGCCGTATCCAGAAATGCATAAATGAGGAAAATCGTCTAAGTTGTGGAAAGTTATGTTTCCTCAAAGATGAGGAAGATATCATTTTTGTGGAAAACGATGAAATTGACTATTCATCACTATTGTGGTCATATTTTCTAAAATATGGGTCAAAATCAAGTGTGGTAAAGTTTTTTATACTCATTTTGATACCAGAAATCGATTGGGCCCAAAAAATTCCGATTTTAAAATTTTCAATTTTTTGGCATTTTTGCTAGGAGTTAATGTGCAAAAATGGTCAAAAAATGGGCCAAAATTTAAAACTGACAGTATGAACAATTTGTTTGAGGTACATTTCAAATATGATCAATATTATTGACAGAAATGCATAAATGTTGAAAATCGGCTGATTTTTAGCTAAGTTATGGCTTCTCAAAGTTGACAAAGTCTCAATTTTGTGAACCAAAGAACACGTTTTATTTTCAATTTTTACTTTTCTTGCCATATTTTACAAAACATTTAATAAACCTTATTACCGATTTAAAGTATAATAAAAGCCGTATCCAGAAATGCATAAATGAGGAAAATCGTCTAAGTTGTGGAAAAGTTATGGTTCCTCAAAGATGAGGAAGATATCATTTTTGTGGAAAACGATGAAATTGACTATTCATCACTATTGTGGTCATATTTTCTAAAATATGGGTCAAAATCAAGTGTGGTAAAGTTTTTTATACTCATTTTGATACCAGAAATCGATTGGGCCCAAAAAATTCCGATTTTAAAATTTTCAATTTTTTGGCATTTTTGCTAGGAGTTAATGTGCAAAAATGGTCAAAAAATGGGCCAAAATTTAAAACTGACAGTATGAACAATTTTTTGAGGTACATTTCAAATATGATCAATATTATTGACAGAAATGCATAAATGTTGAAAATCGGCTGATTTTTAGCTAAGTTATGGCTTCTCAAAGTTGCCAAAGTCTCAATTTTGTGAACCAAAGAACACGTTTTTATTTTCAATTTTTACTTTCCTTGCCATATTTTACAAAACATTTAATAAACCTTATAACCGATTTAAAGTATAATAAAAGCCGTATCCAGAAATGCATAAATGAGGAAAATCGTCTAAGTTGTGGAAAAGTTATGGTTCCTCAAAGATGAGGAAAATATCAATTTTTGTTCAAAACGATGATTTTGACCATTTATCGCTATTGTGGTCATATTTTCTAAAATATGGGTCAAAATCAAGTGTGGTAAAGTTTTTTATACTCATTTTGATACCAGAAATCGATTGGGCACAAAAAATTCCGATTTTAAAATTTTCAATTTTTTGGCATTTTTGCTAGGAGTTAATGTGCAAAAATGGTCAAAAAATGGGCCAAAATTTAAAACTGACAGTATGAACAATTTTTTGAGGTACATTTCAAATATGATCAATATTATTGACAGAAATGCATAAATGTTGAAAATCGGCTGATTTTTAGCTAAGTTATGGCTTCTCAAAGTTGCCAAAGTCTCAATTTTGTGAACCAAAGAACACGTTTTATTTTCAATTTTTACTTTTCTTGCCATATTTTACAAAACATTTAATAAACCTTATATACCGATTTAAAGTATAATAAAAGCCGTATCCAGAAATGCATAAATGAGGAAAATCGTCTAAGTTGTGGAAAGTTATGGTTCCTCAAAGATGAGGAAGATATCATTTTTTGTGGAAAACGATGAAATTGACTATTCATCACTATTGTGGTCATATTTTCTAAAATATGGGTCAAAATCAAGTGTGGTAAAGTTTTTTATACTCATTTTGATACCAGAAATCGATTGGGCCCAAAAAATTCCGATTTTAAAATTTTCAATTTTTTGGCATTTTTGCTAGGAGTTAATGTGCAAAAATGGTCAAAAAATGGGCCAAAATTTAAAACTGACAGTATGAACAATTTTTTGAGGTACATTTCAAATATGATCAATATTATTGACAGAAATGCATAAATGTTGAAAATCGGCTGATTTTTAGCTAAGTTATGGCTTCTCAAAGTTGACAAAGTCTCAATTTTGTGAACCAAAGAACACGTTTTATTTTCAATTTTTACTTTCCTTGCCATATTTTACAAAACATTTAATAAACCTTAATACCGATTTAAAGTATAATAAAAGCCGTATCCAGAAATGCATAAATGAGGAAAATCGTCTAAGTTGTGGAAAAGTTATGGTTCCTCAAAGATGAGGAAGATATCAATTTTTGTTCAAAACGATGATTTTGACCATTTATCACTATTGTGGTCATATTTTCTAAAATATGGGTCAAAATCAAGTGTGGTAAAGTTTTTTATACTCATTTTGATACCAGAAATCGATTGGGCACAAAAATTCCGATTTTAAAATTTTCAATTTTTTGGCATTTTTGCTAGGAGTTAATGTGCAAAAATGGTCAAAAAATGGGCCAAAATTTAAAACTGACAGTATGAACAATTTTTTGAGGTACATTTCAAATATGATCAATATTATTTACAGAAATGCATAAATGTTGAAAATCGGCTGATTTTTAGCTAAGTTATGGCTTCTCAAAGTTGCCAAAGTCTCAATTTTGTGAACCAAAGAACACGATTTTTATTTTCAATTTTTACTTTTCTTGCCATATTTTACAAAACATTTAATAAACCTTATTACCGATTTAAAGTATAATAAAAGCCGTATCCAGAAATGCATAAATGAGGAAAATCGTCTAAGTTGTGGAAAGTTATGGTTCCTCAAAGATGAGGAAGATATCATTTTTTGTGGAAAACGATGAAATTGACTATTCATCACTATTGTGGTCATATTTTCTAAAATATGGGTCAAAATCAAGTGTGGTAAAGTTTTTTATACTCATTTTGATACCAGAAATCGATTGGGCACAAAAAATTCCGATTTTAAAATTTTCAATTTTTTTGGCATTTTTGCGAGGAGTTAATGTGCAAAAATTGTCAAAAAATGGGCCAAAATTTAAAACTGACAGTATGAACAATTTTTTGAGGTACATTTCAAATATGATCAATATTATTGACAGAAATGCATAAATGTTGAAAATCGGCTGATTTTTAGCTAAGTTATGGCTTCTTAAAGTTGCCGAAGTCTCAATTTTGTGAACCAAAGAACACGTTTTATTTTCAATTTTTACTTTCCTTGCCATATTTTACAAAACATTTAATAAACCTTAAACCGATTTAAAGTATAATAAAAGCCGTATCCAGAAATGCATAAATGAGGAAAATCGGCTAAGTTGTGGAAAAGTTATGGTTCCTCAAAGATGAGGAAGATATCAATTTTTGTTTAAAACGATGATTTTGACCATTTATCACTATTGTGGTCATATTTTCTAAAATATGGGTCAAAATCAAGTGTGGTAAAGTTTTTTATACTCATTTTGATACCAGAAATCGATTGGGCCCAAAAAATTCCGATTTTAAAATTTTCAATTTTTTGGCATTTTTGCTAGGAGTTAATGTGCAAAAATGGTCAAAAAATGGGCCAAAATTTAAAACTGACAGTATGAACAATTTTTTGAGGTACATTTCAAATATGATCAATATTATTGACAGAAATGCATAAATGTTGAAAATCGGCTGATTTTTAGCTAAGTTATGGCTTCTCAAAGTTGCCGAAGTTTTAATTTTGTGAACCAAAAAACACGTTTTATTTTCAATTTTTACTGTCCTTGCCATATTTTACAAAACATTTAATAAACCTTATTACCGATTTAAAGTATAATAAAAGCCGTATCCAGAAATGCATAAATGAGGAAAATCGTCTAAGTTGTGGAAAGTTATGTTTCCTCAAAGATGAGGAAGATATCATTTTTTGTGGAAAACGATGAAATTGACTATTCATCACTATTGTGGTCATATTTTCTAAAATATGGGTCAAAATCAAGTGTGGTAAAGTTTTTTATACTCATTTTGATACCAGAAATCGATTGGGCCCAAAAAATTCCGATTTTAAAATTTTCAATTTTTTGGCATTTTTGCTAGGAGTTAATGTGCAAAAATGGTCAAAAAATGGGCCAAAATTTAAAACTGACAGTATGAACAATTTTTTGAGGTACATTTCAAATATGATCAATATTATTGACAGAAATGCATAAATGTTGAAAATCGGCTGATTTTTAGCTAAGTTATGGCTTCTCAAAGTTGACAAAGTCTCAATTTTGTGAACCAAAGAACACGTTTTATTTTCAATTTTTACTTTCCTTGCCATATTTTACAAAACATTTAATAAACCTTAAACCGATTTAAAGTATAATAAAAGCCGTATCCAGAAATGCATAAATGAGGAAAATCGTCTAAGTTGTGGAAAAGTTATGGTTCCTCAAAGATGAGGAAGATATCATTTTTTGTGGAAAACGATGAAATTGACTATTCATCACTATTGTGGTCATATTTTCTAAAATATGGGTCAAAATCAAGTGTGGTAAAGTTTTTTATACTCATTTTGATACCAGAAATCGATTGGGCACAAAAATTCCGATTTTAAAATTTTCAATTTTTTGGCATTTTTGCTAGGAGTTAATGTGCAAAAATGGTCAAAAAATGGGCCAAAATTTAAAACTGACAGTATGAACAATTTTTTGAGGTACATTTCAAATATGATCAATATTATTGACAGAAATGCATAAATGTTGAAAATCGGCTGATTTTTAGCTAAGTTATGGCTTCTCAAAGTTGCCAAAGTCTCAATTTTGTGAACCAAAGAACACGTTTTATTTTCAATTTTTACTTTCCTTGCCATATTTTACAAAACATTTAATAAACCTTATTACCGATTTAAAGTATAATAAAAGCCGTATCCAGAAATGCATAAATGAGGAAAATCGTCTAAGTTGTGGAAAGTTATGGTTCCTCAAAGATGAGGAAGATATCATTTTTTGTGGAAAACGATGAAATTGACTATTCATCACTATTGTGGTCATATTTTCTAAAATATGGGTCAAAATCAAGTGTGGTAAAGTTTTTTATACTCATTTTGATACCAGAAATCGATTGGGCCCAAAAAATTCCGATTTTAAAATTTTCAATTTTTTGGCATTTTTGCTAGGAGTTAATGTGCAAAAATGGTCAAAAAATGGGCCAAAATTTAAAACTGACAGTATGAACAATTTTTTGAGGTACATTTCAAATATGATCAATATTATTGACAGAAATGCATAAATGTTGAAAATCGGCTGATTTTTAGCTAAGTTATGGCTTCTCAAAGTTGACAAAGTCTCAATTTTGTGAACCAAAGAACACGTTTTATTTTCAATTTTTACTTTTCTTGCCATATTTTACAAAACATTTAATAAACCTTATATACCGATTTAAAGTACAATAAAAGCCGTATCCAGAAATGCATAAATGAGGAAAATCCTCTAAGTTGTGGAAAAGTTATGGTTCCTCAAAGATGAGGAAGATATCATTTTTGTGGAAAACGATGAAATTGACTATTCATCACTATTGTGGTCATATTTTCTAAAATATGGGTCAAAATCAAGTGTGGTAAAGTTTTTTATACTCATTTTGATACCAGAAATCGATTGGGCACAAAAAATTCCGATTTTATAATTTTTAATTTTTTGGCATTTTTGCTAGGAGTTGATGTGCAAAAATGGTCAAATAATGGGCCAAAATTTAAAACTGACAGTATGAACAATTTTTTGAGGTACATTTCAAATATGATCAATATTATTGACAGAAATGCATAAATGTTGAAAATCGGCTGATTTTTAGCTAAGTTATGGCTTCTCAAAGTTGCCAAAGTCTCAATTTTGTGAACCAAAGAACACGTTTTATTTTCAATTTTTACTTTTCTTGCCATATTTTACAAAACATTTAATAAACCTTAAACCGATTTAAAGTATAATAAAAGCCGTATCCAGAAATGCATAAATGAGGAAAATCGGCTAAGTTGTGGAAAAGTTATGGTTCCTCAAAGATGAGGAAGATATCAATTTTTGTTTAAAACGATGATTTTGACCATTTATCACTATTGTGGTCATATTTTCTAAAAGATTGGTCAAAATCAAGTGTGGAAAAGTTTTTTATACTCATTTTAATACCAGAAATCGATTGGGCACACAAAATTCCGATTTTAAAATTTTCAATTCTTTGGCATTTTTTCTAGGAGTTAATGTGCAAAAATGGTCAAATAATGGGCCAAAATTTAAAACTGACAGTATGAACAATTTTTTGAGGTACATTTCAAATATTATCAATACTATTGACAAAAAAGCATAAATTTTGAAAATCGGCTGATTTTAGCTAAGTTATGGCTTCTCAAAGTTGCCGAAGTTTTTAACCATTTTTAAATCAATTGCACAAAATTCGTTTTAAAATTTTAATTTTTGATTTTTGTGAGTTAATGTGCAAAAATGGTCAAATAATGGGCCAAAATTTAAAACTGACAGTATGAACAATTTTTTGAGGTACATTTCAAATATGATCAATATTATTGACAGAAATGCATAAATGTTGAAAATCGGCTGATTTTTAGCTAAGTTATGGCTTTTCAAAGTTGCCAAAGTCTCAATTTTGTGAACCAAAGAACACGTTTTTATTTTCAATTTTTACTTTCCTTGCCATATTTTACAAAACATTTAATAAACCTTATAAACCGATTTAAAGTATAATAAAAGCCGTATCCAGAAATGCATAAATGAGGAAAATCGGCTAAGTTGTGGAAAAGTTATGGTTCCTCAAAGATGAGGAAGATATCATTTTTGTGGAAAACGATGAAATTGACTATTCATCACTATTGTGGTCATATTTTCTAAAATATGGGTCAAAATCAAGTGTGGTAAAGTTTTTTATACTCATTTTGATACCAGAAATCGATTGGGCACAAAAAATTCCGATTTTAAAATTTTAAATTTTTTGGCATTTTTGCTAGGAGTTAATGTGCAAAAATGGTCAAAAAATGGGCCAAAAATTTAAAACTGACAGTATGAACAATTTTTTGAGGTACATTTCAAATATGATCAATATTATTGACAGAAATGCATAAATGTTGAAAATCGGCTGATTTTTAGCTAAGTTATGGCTTCTCAAAGTTGCCAAAGTCTCAATTTTGTGAACCAAAGAACACGATTTTTATTTTCAATTTTTACTTTCCTTGCCATATTTTACAAAACATTTAATAAACCTTATTACCGATTTAAAGTATAATAAAAGCCGTATCCAGAAATGCATAAATGAGGAAAATCGTCTAAGTTGTGGAAAGTTATGGTTCCTCAAAGATGAGGAAGATATCATTTTTTGTGGAAAACGATGAAATTGACTATTCATCACTATTGTGGTCATATTTTCTAAAATATGGGTCAAAATCAAGTGTGGTAAAGTTTTTTATACTCATTTTGATACCAGAAATCGATTGGGCACAAAAAATTCCGATTTTATAATTTTCAATTTTTTGGCATTTTTGCTAGGAGTTAATGTGCAAAAATGGTCAAAAAATGGGCCAAAATTTAAAACTGACAGTATGAACAATTTTTTGAGGTACATTTCAAATATGATCAATATTATTGACAGAAATGCATAAATGTTGAAAATCGGCTGATTATTAGCTAAGTTATGGCTTCTTAAAGTTGCCGAAGTCTCAATTTTGTGAACCAAAGAACACGTTTTATTTTCAATTTTTACTTTCCTTGCCATATTTTACAAAACATTTAATAAACCTTAAACCGATTTAAAGTATAATAAAAGCCGTATCCAGAAATGCATAAATGAGGAAAATCGGCTAAGTTGTGGAAAAGTTATGGTTCCTCAAAGATGAGGAAGATATCAATTTTTGTTTAAAACGATGATTTTGACCATTTATCACTATTGTGGTCATATTTTCTAAAAGATTGGTCAAAATCAAGTGTGGAAAAGTTTTTTATACTCATTTTAATACCAGAAATCGATTGGGCACACAAAATTCCGATTTTAAAATTTTCAATTTTTTGGCATTTTTGCTAGGAGTTAATGTGCAAAAATGGTCAAATAATGGGCCAAAATTTAAAACTGACAGTATGAACAATTTTTTGAGGTACATTTCAAATATTATCAATACTATTGACAAAAATGCATAAATTTTGAAAATCGGCTGATTTTTAGCTAAGTTATGGCTTCTCAAAGTTGCCAAAGTCTCAATTTTGTGAACCAAAGAACACGATTTTTATTTTCAATTTTTACTTTCCTTGCCATATTTTACAAAACATTTAATAAACCTTAAACCGATTTAAAGTATAATAAAAGCCGTATCCAGAAATGCATAAATGAGGAAATTCGTCTAAGTTGTGGAAAGTTATGGTTCCTCAAAGATGAGGAAGATATCATTTTTGTGGAAAACGATGAAATTGACTATTCATCACTATTGTGGTCATATTTTCTAAAATATGGGTCAAAATCAAGTGTGGAAAATTTTTTTATACTCATTTTGATACCAGAAATCGATTGGGCACAAAAAATTCCGATTTTAAAATTTTCAATTTTTTGGCATTTTTGCTAGGAGTTAATGTGCAAAAATGGTCAAAAAATGGGCCAAAATTTAAAACTGACAGTATGAACAATTTTTTGAGGTACATTTCAAATATGATCAATATTATTGACAGAAATGCATAAATGTTGAAAATCGGCTGATTTTTAGCTAAGTTATGGCTTCTCAAAGTTGCCAAAGTCTCAATTTTGTGAACCAAAGAACACGTTTTATTTTCAATTTTTACTTAACTTGCCATATTTTACAAAACATTTAATAAACCTTATATACCGATTTAAAGTATAATAAAAGCCGTATCCAGAAATGCATAAATGAGGAAAATCGTCTAAGTTGTGGAAAGTTATGGTTCCTCAAAGATGAGGAAGATATCATTTTTTGTGGAAAACGATGAAATTGACTATTCATCACTATTGTGGTCATATTTTCTAAAATATGGGTCAAAATCAAGTGTGGAAAATTTTTTTATACTCATTTTGATACCAGAAATCGATTGGGCACAAAAAATTCCGATTTTAAAATTTTCAATTTTTTGGCATTTTTGCTAGGAGTTAATGTGCAAAAATGGTCAAAAAATGGGCCAAAATTTAAAACTGACAGTATGAACAATTTTTTGAGGTACATTTCAAATATGATCAATATTATTGACAGAAATGCATAAATGTTGAAAATCGGCTGATTTTTAGCTAAGTTATGGCTTCTCAAAGTTGCCAAAGTCTCAATTTTGTGAACCAAAGAACACGATTTTTATTTTCAATTTTTACTTTCCTTGCCATATTTTACAAAACATTTAATAAACTTTATTACCGATTTAAAGTATAATAAAAGCCGTATCCAGAAATGCATAAATGAGGAAAATCGGCTAAGTTGTGGAAAAGTTATGGTTCCTCAAAGATGAGGAAGATATCATTTTTTGTGGAAAACGATGAAATTGACTATTCATCACTATTGTGGTCATATTTTCTAAAATATGGGTCAAAATCAAGTGTGGTAAAGTTTTTTATACTCATTTTGATACCAGAAATCGATTGGGTCCAAAAAATTCCGATTTTAAAATTTTAAATTTTTTGGCATTTTTGCTAGGAGTTAATGTGCAAAAATGGTCAAAAAATGGGCCAAAATTTAAAACTGACAGTATGAACAATTGTTTGAGGTACATTTCAAATATGATCAATATTATTGACAGAAATGCATAAATGTTGAAAATCGGCTGATTTTTAGCTAAGTTATGGCTTCTCAAAGTTGACAAAGTCTCAATTTTGTGAACCAAAGAACACGTTTTATTTTCAATTTTTACTTTTCTTGCCATATTTTACAAAACATTTAATAAACCTTATTACCGATTTAAAGTATAATAAAAGCCGTATCCAGAAATGCATAAATGAGGAAAATCGTCTAAGTTGTGGAAAGTTATGGTTCCTCAAAGATGAGGAAGATATCATTTTTTGTGGAAAACGATGAAATTGACTATTCATCACTATTGTGGTCATATTTTCTAAAATATGGGTCAAAATCAAGTGTGGTAAAGTTTTTTATACTCATTTTGATACCAGAAATCGATTGGGCCCAAAAAATTCCGATTTTAAAATTTTCAATTTTTTGGCATTTTTGCTAGGAGTTAATGTGCAAAAATGGTCAAAAAATGGGCCAAAATTAAAAACTGACAGTATGAACAATTTTTTGAGGTACATTTCAAATATGATCAATATTATTGACAGAAATGCATAAATGTTGAAAATCGGCTGATTTTTAGCTAAGTTATGGCTTCTCAAAGTTGACAAAGTCTCAATTTTGTGAACCAAAGAACACGTTTTATTTTCAATTTTTACTTTTCTTGCCATATTTTACAAAACATTTAATAAACCTTAAACCGATTTAAAGTACAATAAAAGCCGTATCCAGAAATGCATAAATGAGGAAAATCGTCTAAGTTGTGGAAAAGTTATGGTTCCTCAAAGATGAGGAAAATATCAATTTTTGATCAAAACGATGATTTTGACCATTTATAACTATTGTGGTCATATTTTCTAAATTATGGGTCAAAATCAAGTGTGGTAAAGTTTTTTATACTCATTTTGATACCAGAAATCGATTGGGCACAAAAAATTCCGATTTTAAAATTTTCAATTTTTTGGCATTTTTGCTAGGAGTTAATGTGCAAAAATGGCCAAAAAATGGGCCAAAATTTAAAACTGACAGTATGAACAATTTTTTGAGGTACATTTCAAATATGATCAATATTATTGACAGAAATGCATAAATTTTGAAAATCGGTTGATTTTTAGCTAAGCTATGGCTTCTCAAAGTTGCCAAAGTCTCAATTTTGTGAACCAAAGAACACGTTTTTTTTTCAATTATTTACTTTCCTTGCCATATTTTTACAAAACATTTAATAAACCTTATATACCGATTTAAAGTATAATAAAAGCCGTATCCAGAAATGCATAAATGAGGAAAATCGGCTAAGTTGTGGAAAAGTTATGGTTCCTCAAAGATGAGGAAGATATCAATTTTTGTGGAAAACGATGATTTTGACCATTTATCACTATTGTGGTCATATTTTCTAAAATATGGGTCAAAATCAAGTGTGGTAAAGTTTTTTATACTCATTTTGATACCAGAAATCGACTGGGGACAAAAAAATTCCGATTTTAAAATTTTCAATTTTTTGGCATTTTTGCTAGGAGTTAATGTGCAAAAATGGTCAAAAAATGGGCCAAAATTTAAAACTGACAGTATGAACAATTTTTTGAGGTACATTTCAAATATGATCAATATTATTGACAGAAATGCATAAATGTTGAAAATCGGCTGATTTTTAGCTAAGTTATGGCTTCTCAAAGTTGCCAAAGTCTCAATTTTGTGAACCAAAGAACACGATTTTTATTTTCAATTTTTACTTTCCTTGCCATATTTTACAAAACATTTAATAAACCTTAAACCGATTTAAAGTATAAAAAAAGCCGTATCCAGAAATGCATAAATGAGGAAAATCGTCTAAGTTGTGGAAAGTTATGGTTCCTCAAAGATGAGGAAGATATCATTTTTGTGGAAAACGATGAAATTGACTATTCATCACTATTGTGGTCATATTTTCTAAAATATGGGTCAAAATCAAGTGTGGTAAAGTTTTTTATACTCATTTTGATACCAGAAATCGATTGGGCACAAAAAATTCCGATTTTAAAATTTTCAATTTTTTGGCATTTTTGCTAGGAGTTAATGTGCAAAAATGGTCAAAAAATGGGCCAAAATTTAAAACTGACAGTATGAACAATTGTTTGAGGTACATTTCAAATATGATCAATATTATTGACAGAAATGCATAAATGTTGAAAATCGGCTGATTTTTAGCTAAGTTATGGCTTCTCAAAGTTGACAAAGTCTCAATTTTGTGAACCAAAGAACACGTTTTATTTTCAATTTTTACTTTTCTTGCCATATTTTACAAAACATTTAATAAACCTTATATACCGATTTAAAGTACAATAAAAGCCGTATCCAGAAATGCATAAATGAGGAAAATCGTCTAAGTTGTGGAAAAGTTATGGTTCCTCAAAGATGAGGAAAATATCAATTTTTGATCAAAACGATGAAATTGACTATTCATCACTATTGTGGTCATATTTTCTAAATTATGGGTCAAAATCAAGTGTGGTAAAGTTTTTTATACTCATTTTGATACCAGAAATCGATTGGGCACAAAAAATTCCGATTTTAAAATTTTCAATTTTTTGGCATTTTTGCTAGGAGTTAATGTGCAAAAATGGCCAAAAAATGGGCCAAAATTTAAAACTGACAGTATGAACAATTTTTTGAGGTACATTTCAAATATGATCAATATTATTGACAGAAATGCATAAATGTTGAAAATCGGCTGATTTTTAGCTAAGTTATGGCTTCTCAAAGTTGCCAAAGTCTCAATTTTGTGAACCAAAGAACACGATTTTTATTTTCAATTTTTACTTTCCTTGCAATATTTTACAAAACATTTAATAAACCTTATACCGATTTAAAGTATAATAAAAGCCGTATCCAGAAATGCATAAATGAGGAAAATCGTCTAAGTTGTGGAAAGTTATGTTTCCTCAAAGATGAGGAAGATATCATTTTTTGTGGAAAACGATGAAATTGACTATTCATCACTATTGTGGTCATATTTTCTAAAATATGGGTCAAAATCAAGTGTGGTAAAGTTTTTTATACTCATTTTGATACCAGAAATCGATTGGGCTACAAAAATTTCCGATTTTAAAATTTTCAATTTTTGGCATTTTTGCTAGGAGTTAATGTGCAAAAATGGTCAAATAATGGGCCAAAATTTAAAACTGACAGTATGAACAATTTTTTGAGGTACATTTCAAATATGATCAATATTATTGACAGAAATGCATAAATGTTGAAAATCGGCTGATTTTTAGCTAAGTTATGGCTTCTCAAAGTTGCCAAAGTCTCAATTTTGTGAACCAAAGAACACGTTTTATTTTCAATTTTTACTTTCCTTGCCATATTTTACAAAACATTTAATAAACCTTAAACCGATTTAAAGTATAATAAAAGCCGTATCCAGAAATGCATAAATGAGGAAAATCGGCTAAGTTGTGGAAAGTTATGTTTCCTCAAAGATGAGGAAGATATCATTTTTTGTGGAAAACGATGAAATTGACTATTCATCACTATTGTGGTCATATTTTCTAAAATATGGGTCAAAATCAAGTGTGGTAAAGTTTTTTATACTCATTTTGATACCAGAAATCGATTGGGCACAAAAAATTCCGATTTTAAAATTTTCAATTTTTGGCATTTTGCTAGGAGTTAATGTGCAAAAATGGTCAAATAATGGGCCAAAATTTAAAACTGACAGTATGAACAATTTTTTGAGGTACATTTCAAATATGATCAATATTATTGACAGAAAATCGGCTAAGTTGTGGAAAGTTATGTTTCCTCAAAGATGAGGAAGATAATCATTTTGTGGAAAACGATGAAATTGACTATTCATCACTATTGTGGTCATATTTTCTAAAATATGGGTCAAAATCAAGTGTGGTAAAGTTTTTTATACTCATTTTGATACCAGAAATCGATTGGGCCACAAAATTCCGATTTTAAAATTTTCAATTTTTTGGCATTTTTGCTAGGAGTTAATGTGCAAAAATGGTCAAATAATGGGCCAAAATTTAAAACTGACAGTATGAACAATTTTTTGAGGTACATTTCAAATATGATCAATATTATTGACAGAAATGCATAAATGTTGAAAATCGGCTGATTATTAGCTAAGTTATGGCTTCTTAAAGTTGCCGAAGTCTCAATTTTGTGAACCAAAGAACACGTTTTATTTTCAATTTTTACTTTCCTTGCCATATTTTACAAAACATTTAATAAACCTTAAACCGATAATAAAAGCCGTATCCAGAAATGCATAAATGAGGAAAATCGGCTAAGTTGTGGAAAAGTTATGGTTCCTCAAAGATGAGGAAGATATCATTTTTTGTGGAAAACGATGATTTTGACCATTTATCACTATTGTGGTCATATTTTCTAAAAGATTGGTCAAAATCAAGTGTGGAAAAGTTTTTTATACTCATTTTAATACCAGAAATCGATTGGGCACACAAAATTCCGATTTTAAAATTTTCAATTTTTTGGCATTTTTGCTAGGAGTTAATGTGCAAAAATGGTCAAATAATGGGCCAAAATTTAAAACTGACAGTATGAACAATTTTTTGAGGTACATTTCAAATATTATCAATACTATTGACAAAAAGCATAAATTTTGAAAATCGGCTGATTTTTAGCTAAGTTATGGCTTCTCAAAGTTGCCGAAGTTTTAATTTTGTGAACCAAAAAACACGTTTTATTTTCAATTTTTACTGTCCTTGCCATATTTTACAAAACAAGTAATAAACCTTATATACCGATTTAAAGTATAATAAAAGCCGTATCCAGAAATGCATAAATGAGGAAAATCGTCTAAGTTGTGGAAAAGTTATGGTTCCTCAAAGATGAGGAAGATATCATTTTTTGTGGAAAACGATGAAATTGACTATTCATCACTATTGTGGTCATATTTTCTAAAATATGGGTCAAAATCAAGTGTGGTAAAGTTTTTTATACTCATTTTGATACCAGAAATCGATTGGGCCCAAAAAATTCCGATTTTAAAATTTTAAATTTTTTGGCATTTTTGCTAGGAATTAATGTGCAAAAATGGTCAAAAAATGGGCCAAAATTTAAAACTGACAGTATGAACAATTGTTTGAGGTACATTTCAAATATGATCAATATTATTGACAGAAATGCATAAATGTTGAAAATCGGCTGATTTTTAGCTAAGTTATGGCTTCTCAAAGTTGCCAAAGTCTCAATTTTGTGAACCAAAGAACACGATTTTTATTTTCAATTTTTACTTTTCTTGCCATATTTTACAAAACATTTAATAAACCTTATTACCGATTTAAAGTATAATAAAAGCCGTATCCAGAAATGCATAAATGAGGAAAATCGTCTAAGTTGTGGAAAGTTATGGTTCCTCAAAGATGAGGAAGATATCATTTTTGTGGAAAACGATGAAATTGACTATTCATCACTATTGTGGTCATATTTTCTAAAATATGGGTCAAAATCAAGTGTGGTAAAAGTTTTTTATACTCATTTTGATACCAGAAATCGATTGGGCACAAAAAATTCCGATTTTAAAATTTTCAATTTTTTGGCATTTTTGCTAGGAGTTAATGTGCAAAAATGGTCAAAAAATGGGCCAAAATTTAAAACTGACAGTATGAACAATTTTTTGAGGTACATTTCAAATATGATCAATATTATTGACAGAAATGCATAAATGTTGAAAATCGGCTGATTTTTAGCTAAGTTATGGCTTCTCAAAGTTGCCAAAGTCTCAATTTTGTGAACCAAAGAACACGATTTTTATTTTCAATTTTTACTTTCCTTGCCATATTTTACAAAACATTTAATAAACCTTATTACCGATTTAAAGTATAATAAAAGCCGTATCCAGAAATGCATAAATGAGGAAAATCGTCTAAGTTGTGGAAAGTTATGGTTCCTCAAAGATGAGGAAGATATCATTTTTTGTGGAAAACGATGAAATTGACTATTCATCACTATTGTGGTCATATTTTCTAAAATATGGGTCAAAATCAAGTGTGGTAAAGTTTTTTATACTCATTTTGATACCAGAAATCGATTGGGCACAAAAATTCCGATTTTAAAATTTTCAATTTTTTGGCATTTTTGCTAGGAGTTAATGTGCAAAAATGGTCAAAAAATGGGCCAAAATTTAAAACTGACAGTATGAACAATTTTTTGAGGTACATTTCAAATATGATCAATATTATTGACAGAAATGCATAAATGTTGAAAATCGGCTGATTTTTAGCTAAGTTATGGCTTCTCAAAGTTGCCAAAGTCTCAATTTTGTGAACCAAAGAACACGATTTTTATTTTCAATTTTTACTTTCCTTGCAATATTTTACAAAACATTTAATAAACCTTAAACCGATTTAAAGTATAATAAAAGCCGTATCCAGAAATGCATAAATGAGGAAAATCGGCTAAGTTGTGGAAAAGTTATGGTTCCTCAAAGATGAGGAAGATATCATTTTTTGTGGAAAACGATGAAATTGACTATTCATCACTATTGTGGTCATATTTTCTAAAATATGGGTCA
This sequence comes from Drosophila quadrilineata, assembly GCA_018150725.1. NCBI lineage: Eukaryota > Metazoa > Arthropoda > Insecta > Diptera > Drosophilidae > Drosophila > Drosophila quadrilineata. Next base: position 351,197 of record JAECWN010000294.1, read on the forward strand.
AAATCAAGTGTGGTAAAGTTTTTTATACTCATTTTGATACCAGAAATCGATTGGGCACAAAAAATTCCGATTTTAAAATTTTCACATTTTTTGGCATATTTGCAAAAATGGTCAAAAAATGGGCCAAAATTTAAAACTGACAGTATGAACAATTTTTTGAGGTACATTTCAAATATGATCAATATTATTGACAGAAATGCATAAATGTTGAAAATCGGCTGATTTTTAGCTAAGTTATGGCTTCTCAAAGTTGCCAAAGTCTCAATTTTGTGAACCAAAGAACACGTTTTATTTTCAATTTTTACTTTTCTTGCCATATTTTACAAAACATTTAATAAACCTTATTACCGATTTAAAGTATAATAAAAGCCGTATCCAGAAATGCATAAATGAGGAAAATCGTCTAAGTTGTGGAAAAGTTATGGTTCCTCAAAGATGAGGAAGATATCATTTTTTGTGGAAAACGATGAAATTGACTATTCATCACTATTGTGGTCATATTTTCTAAAAATATGGGTCAAAATCAAGTGTGGTAAAGTTTTTTATACTCATTTTGATACCAGAAATCGATTGGGCCCAAAAATTCCGATTTTAAAATTTTCAATTTTTTGGCATTTTTGCTAGGAGTTAATGTGCAAAAATGGTCAAAAAATGGGCCAAAATTTAAAACTGACAGTATGAACAATTTTTTGAGGTACATTTCAAATATGATCAATATTATTGACAGAAATGCATAAATGTTGAAAATCGGCTGATTTTTAGCTAAGTTATGGCTTCTCAAAGTTGCCAAAGTCTCAATTTTGTGAACCAAAGAACACGTTTTATTTTCAATTTTTACTTTTCTTGCCATATTTTACAAAACATTTAATAAACCTTATTACCGATTTAAAGTATAATAAAAGCCGTATCCAGAAATGCATAAATGAGGAAAATCGTCTAAGTTGTGGAAAGTTATGGTTCCTCAAAGATGAGGAAGATATCATTTTTGTGGAAAACGATGAAATTGACTATTCATCACTATTGTGGTCATATTTTCTAAAATATGGGTCAAAATCAAGTGTGGTAAAGTTTTTTATACTCATTTTGATACCAGAAATCGATTGGGCCCAAAAATTCCGATTTTAAAATTTTCAATTTTTTGGCATTTTTGCTAGGAGTTAATGTGCAAAAATGGTCAAAAAATGGGCCAAAATTAAAAACTGACAGTATGAACAATTTTTTGAGGTACATTTCAAATATGATCAATATTATTGACAGAAATGCATAAATGTTGAAAATCGGCTGATTTTTAGCTAAGTTATGGCTTCTCAAAGTTGACAAAGTCTCAATTTTGTGAACCAAAGAACACGATTTTTATTTTCAATTTTTACTTTTCTTGCCATATTTTACAAAACATTTAATAAACCTTATATACCGATTTAAAGTACAATAAAAGCCGTATCCAGAAATGCATAAATGAGGAAAATCGTCTAAGTTGTGGAAAAGTTATGGTTCCTCAAAGATGAGGAAAATATCAATTTTTGATCAAAACGATGATTTTGACCATTTATAACTATTGTGGTCATATTTTCTAAATTATGGGTCAAAATCAAGTGTGGTAAAGTTTTTTATACTCATTTTGATACCAGAAATCGATTGGGCACAAAAAATTCCGATTTTAAAATTTTCAATTTTTTGGCATTTTTGCGAGGAGTTAATGTGCAAAAATTGTCAAAAAATGGGCCAAAATTTAAAACTGACAGTATGAACAATTTTTTGAGGTACATTTCAAATATGATCAATATTATTGACAGAAATGCATAAATGTTGAAAATCGGCTGATTTTTAGCTAAGTTATGGCTTCTCAAAGTTGCCAAAGTCTCAATTTTGTGAACCAAAGAACACGATTTTTATTTTCAATTTTTACTTTCCTTGCCATATTTTACAAAACATTTAATAAACTTTATTACCGATTTAAAGTATAATAAAAGCCGTATCCAGAAATGCATAAATGAGGAAATTCGTCTAAGTTGTGGAAAGTTATGGTTCCTCAAAGATGAGGAAGATATCATTTTTTGTGGAAAACGATGAAATTGACTATTCATCACTATTGTGGTCATATTTTCTAAAATATGGGTCAAAATCAAGTGTGGTAAAGTTTTTTATACTCATTTTGATACCAGAAATCGATTGGGCACAAAAAATTCCGATTTTAAAATTTTCAATTTTTTGGCATTTTTGCTAGGAGTTAATGTGCAAAAATGGTCAAAAAATGGGCCAAAATTTAAAACTGACAGTATGAACAATTTTTTGAGGTACATTTCAAATATGATCAATATTATTGACAGAAATGCATAAATGTTGAAAATCGGCTGATTTTTAGCTAAGTTATGGCTTCTCAAAGTTGCCAAAGTCTCAATTTTGTGAACCAAAGAACAGTTATTTTCAATTTTTACTTTTCTTGCCATACTTTACAAAACATTTAATAAACCTTATTACCGATTTAAAGTATAATAAAAGCCGTATCCAGAAATGCATAAATGAGGAAAATCGTCTAAGTTGTGGAAAGTTATGGTTCCTCAAAGATGAGGAAGATATCATTTTTTGTGGAAAACGATGAAATTGACTATTCATCACTATTGTGGTCATATTTTCTAAAATATGGGTCAAAATCAAGTGTGGTAAAGTTTTTTATACTCATTTTGATACCAGAAATCGATTGGGCCCAAAAAATTCCGATTTTAAAATTTTAATTTTTTGGCATTTTTGCTAGGAGTTAATGTGCAAAAATGGTCAAAAAATGGGCCAAAATTTAAAACTGACAGTATGAACAATTGTTTGAGGTACATTTCAAATATGATCAATATTATTGACAGAAATGCATAAATGTTGAAAATCGGCTGATTTTTAGCTAAGTTATGGCTTCTCAAAGTTGACAAAGTCTCAATTTTGTGAACCAAAGAACACGTTTTATTTTCAATTTTTACTTTTCTTGCCATATTTTACAAAACATTTAATAAACCTTATATACCGATTTAAAGTATAATAAAAGCCGTATCCAGAAATGCATAAATGAGGAAAATCGTCTAAGTTGTGGAAAAGTTATGGTTCCTCAAAGATGAGGAAGATATCATTTTTTGTGGAAAACGATGATTTTGACCATTTATAACTATTGTGGTCATATTTTCTAAATTATGGGTCAAAATCAAGTGTGGTAAAGTTTTTTATACTCATTTTGATACCAGAAATCGATTGGGCACAAAAAATTCCGATTTTAAAATTTTCAATTTTTTGGCATTTTTGCTAGGAGTTAATGTGCAAAAATGGTCAAAAAATGGGCCAAAATTTAAAACTGACAGTATGAACAATTTTTTGAGGTACATTTCAAATATGATCAATATTATTGACAGAAATGCATAAATGTTGAAAATCGGCTGATTTTTAGCTAAGTTATGGCTTCTCAAAGTTGCCAAAGTCTCAATTTTGTGAACCAAAGAACACGATTTTTATTTTCAATTTTTACTTTCCTTGCCATATTTTACAAAACATTTAATAAACTTTATTACCGATTTAAAGTATAATAAAAGCCGTATCCAGAAATGCATAAATGAGGAAAATCGTCTAAGTTGTGGAAAGTTATGGTTCCTCAAAGATGAGGAAGATATCATTTTTTGTGGAAAACGATGAAATTGACTATTCATCACTATTGTGGTCATATTTTCTAAAATATGGGTCAAAATCAAGTGTGGTAAAGTTTTTTATACTCATTTTGATACCAGAAATCGATTGGGCACAAAAATTCCGATTTTAAAATTTTCAATTTTTTGGCATTTTTGCTAGGAGTTAATGTGCAAAAATGGTCAAAAAATGGGCCAAAATTTAAAACTGACAGTATGAACAATTTTTTGAGGTACATTTCAAATATGATCAATATTATTGACAGAAATGCATAAATGTTGAAAATCGGCTGATTTTTAGCTAAGTTATGGCTTCTCAAAGTTGCCAAAGTCTCAATTTTGTGAACCAAAGAACACGTTTTATTTTCAATTTTTACTTTCCTTGCCATATTTTACAAAACATTTAATAAACCTTATAACCGATTTAAAGTATAATAAAAGCCGTATCCAGAAATGCATAAATGAGGAAAATCGGCTAAGTTGTGGAAAGTTATGGTTCCTCAAAGATGAGGAAGATATCATTTTTGTGGAAAACGATGAAATTGACTATTCATCACTATTGTGGTCATATTTTCTAAAATATGGGTCAAAATCAAGTGTGGTAAAGTTTTTTATACTCATTTTGATACCAGAAATCGATTGGGCCCAAAAAATTCCGATTTTAAAATTTTAAATTTTTGGCATTTTTGCTAGGAGTTAATGTGCAAAAATGGTCAAAAAATGGGCCAAAATTTAAAAACTGACAGTATGAACAATTTTTTTGAGGTACATTTCAAATATGATCAATATTATTGACAGAAATGCATAAATGTTGAAAATCGGCTGATTTTTAGCTAAGTTATGGCTTCTCAAAGTTGACAAAGTCTCAATTTTGTGAACCAAAGAACACGTTTTATTTTCAATTTTTACTTTTCTTGCCATATTTTACAAAACATTTAATAAACCTTATATACCGATTTAAAGTACAATAAAAGCCGTATCCAGAAATGCATAAATGAGGAAAATCGTCTAAGTTGTGGAAAGTTATGGTTCCTCAAAGATGAGGAAGATATCATTTTTTGGGAAAACGATGATTTTGACCATTTATAACTATTGTGGTCATATTTTCTAAAATATGGGTCAAAATCAAGTGTGGTAAAGTTTTTTATACTCATTTTGATACCAGAAATCGATTGGGCACAAAAAATTCCGATTTTAAAATTTTCAATTTTTTGGCATTTTTGCTAGGAGTTAATGTGCAAAAATTGCCAAAAAATGGGCCAAAATTTAAAACTGACAGTATGAACAATTTTTTGAGGTACATTTCAAATATGATCAATATTATTGACAGAAATGCATAAATGTTGAAAATCGGCTGATTTTTAGCTAAGTTATGGCTTCTCAAAGTTGCCAAAGTCTCAATTTTGTGAACCAAAGAACACGATTTTTATTTTCAATTTTTACTTTCCTTGCCATATTTTACAAAACATTTAATAAACCTTATTACCGATTTAAAGTATAATAAAAGCCGTATCCAGAAATGCATAAATGAGGAAAATCGTCTAAGTTGTGGAAAGTTATGTTTCCTCAAAGATGAGGAAGATATCATTTTTTGTGGAAAACGATGAAATTGACTATTCATCACTATTGTGGTCATATTTTCTAAAATATGGGTCAAAATCAAGTGTGGTAAAGTTTTTTATACTCATTTTGATACCAGAAATCGATTGGGCACAAAAATTCCGATTTTAAAATTTTCAATTTTTTGGCATTTTTGCTAGGAGTTAATGTGCAAAAATGGTCAAATAATGGGCCAAAATTTAAAACTGACAGTATGAACAATTTTTTGAGGTACATTTCAAATATGATCAATATTATTGACAGAAATGCATAAATGTTGAAAATCGGCTGATTATTAGCTAAGTTATAGCTTCTTAAAGTTGCCGAAGTCTCAATTTTGTGAACCAAAGAACACGTTTTATTTTCAATTTTTACTTTCCTTGCCATATTTTACAAAACATTTAATAAACCTTAAACCGATTTAAAGTATAATAAAAAGCCGTATCCAGAAATGCATAAATGAGGAAAATCGGCTAAGTTGTGGAAAAGTTATGGTTCCTCAAAGATGAGGAAGATATCAATTTTTGTTTAAAACGATGATTTTGACCATTTATCACTATTGTGGTCATATTTTCTAAAAGATTGGTCAAAATCAAGTGTGGAAAAGTTTTTATACTCATTTTAATACCAGAAATCGATTGGGCCCAAAAATTCCGATTTTAAAATTTTTCAATTTTTTGGCATTTTTGCTAGGAGTTAATGTGCAAAAAATGGTCAAATAATGGGCCAAAATTTAAAACTGACAGTATGAACAATTTTTGAGGTACATTTCAAATATGATCAATATTATTGACAGAAATGCATAAATGTTGAAAATCGGCTGATTATTAGCTAAGTTATGGCTTCTTAAAGTTGCCGAAGTCTCAATTTTGTAAACCAAAGAACACGTTTTATTTTCAATTTTTACTTTCCTTGCCATATTTAATACAAAACATTTAATAAAATACCTTAACCGATTTAAAGTATAATAAATTCAGAAATGCATAAATAGGAAAATCGGCTAAGTTGTGGAAAAGTTATGGTTCCTCAAAAGATGAGGGAAGATATCAATTTTTTGTTTAAAACGATGATTTTGACCATTTATCACTATTGTAGGTTATTGGTCTTTTTTTCTAAATTGGTCGTTAAATCAAGTAAGTGTGGAAAGTTTTTACATACTCATTTTTAATACCAGAAATCGATTGGGCACACAAAA